>JAGDYQ010000010.1:8901464-9079457 GCA_021962125.1 Bulinus truncatus | reverse complement strand
ACTACTGTGGATAAAAATATTAGTGTTTTTATATTCAGAACACATACTAGATTAAAAAAAACGTAACTTTGTTAAAGGATGGCAGTTAAAAAATATTGATTTTGAAGGATTACTATGTATGGATTTAATGTTAAGATTAGCGCTGCCCGCGGTTGCCGTTATCGATAATAGGTAACTTTTATCGGCAAATAAGCGACTCGTCAAGAACACGGTTTTTTAATTTTTTGAGCAGTCAATCAACATAAAAATGATTAAATAAGATATTTAGAATATATTAACAGTTGATCGATCAATAAAAACATTGGGTCGCGACCTAATTAAAAAATAAAAGCAAAATTTATCTTACCTTATTTTGAAATGTTGATTCCTCAAAACGAAGATGGCGTAGTTAACAAAAAAATTCACACAGATTAACTTAAGGATAAGTTCTTTTAAAATTATGGCAAAGTAAAAATAAAATAATGAGTAAATTAAAGCGTTTCAGAAAATCACAGTACCACTGGTTCTAACTGTTGCCAAACATGGCTTATGTAGCATACGGAGATTTTCAAGGCTATTTCCGGGTCGTTTGGGCACGGATATCATAGTACCTAATTATTATTATAGAATAGTAATCAATATGTTGATAATATCCTGTATTTTATTCAATATTCATTCAAATAATGAAACGGACAGGCTACGCTTACGTCAAGACGTAATTCGTATTTTTTTTTTCCGGCTTAGGTCAATAGATATTTCTCCACACCCTAACACTGTCCCTAACCCTAACCTTATCCCTAACCCTATCCCTAACCCTTTTTGTTTACGCAGTGGCAGCGGTAACATCAAGACGTAATTCGTATTTTTTTTTCCGGCTTACGTCGATAGATATAATAATAGAAGGCGCTTGACGTAAGCGTAGCCACTTCGATAATGAAATATCAATATTCGTTAACGGATAGGAGAGGTCCTACTAATTATCTTGTATTAATTAAGGCCCTGACACCTTTATTTTATTTTTAAAAATACGGTAAACGTTTACCTCAAAAGTAACGTGAAGTTTTGCTCCCTGAGCCACCGGTTGAAAGAAACATTCTTCAGTGTTACCCGGTACGTAAACTTTAAATTCATGCTGCGCTCCCGGTAAACCATCAAAATCGAACTCTGCATTCTCTTCTCCTAAAATCTTTTCGCCATTTAGTACATGTACGTGGCATAGAATCAACAACAGTTGTAGCAGTACGAAAACAGTCGGCTTTAAATTATCGATGCACATTTTTCTACTCAAAATAACTTTTTAAATATCAATATTGTTATAATTTTTGTCTGTATTCAAATAAGAAATACTTAACTGTATATTTATATCAGGTTATATAATTTCCAGCTAAATCAGGACTGACTAAAATAAACCGCCGTATTGGTATTAAGAGTAAAAAGTAAAACAACACAATTTTAATTGCATCTCAGCAGACCACGTCACTCGCCAGAAAGACACATTTGTGTTCAGCTCACACGGCATATTTTAAATACTGTAATACAGATTTGCTAACTTATTTATTATTAATATAAAAATTATAAACCGCAATCGGCCAGTGATCAAAACAATAATTATTCGCTACTCGGTTCGCATATTTTTGCACATCACAGCCATCGCCCTTTTTTTTTTAAAACCAATGTAAACAGATAGCTACTGCAACAAGCGCATTGAAAGCTGGCATCTATCTACGCTTTGTTGTTTATTATTATTTTTTAAAAGAGGGTGGTAATAATATAGTTAGAAATATAAAGATGGGGGTGGTGGGGGGGTATGAAACCTATGATATTGTGTCACATACTAGCAAATATTCAAGTTGCAAAAAAAAGTAACTTAGAAATAATTAAAAAAAAAATTAGTATCTATAGAGAGTAAAATTATTTATAAGCTGGAGAAAATGAATAATGACATCACATTAATCGTTAAAAAATGTAAGACTAAATTTAAAAGTATCTTACATGTATCTTTTAAAAAATAAATGTTAAATGACCTAATATTTAGCATCCGGTTTCACTGGGGTAGCAGCAATAAGCTCGTGAATCATTTCATGGAGTGTCCCACATTCACTTGCCACGTTAACACACTTTTCCTATTCGCTAAGATAAAAGGGAAAAAAAACAACTCCACTTGTTTTTGCTACCGGTACTGCAGCAGAAGACAAAAGGTCAACTCAATCATGAGGGGGCAAACAAGTGATGCATAGACAAGGCGGGAAAAGCAAAAGTGGCGGAAACAGCAGTCTGTGTGTTAATTACAGAGAAGATGTGGTGGGATTATGAGAAACATGGCTATCAATATCAGTCAATTAATCTTTAAGAAAACTCGATTATTAATTTAACTCTTGCAACATCATGCGGATATATATATATATATATATATATATATATATATATATATATATATATATATATATATATATATATATATATATATTCATTATTTATAGTTTCTTATTTTAAGAAGAATCATACCCCACAGTTGCGACCTCATGGTATTAAAACATCTTAAGGCCCCGCGCCATAAGCAGAGGCGTACCTAGGGTGGAGGAAGGGGGCAAAATTCGAAATTCATCACCGGGCCCCAGCTTGAGGGGGGGCTTCTAAAAAATTGTTTACATTAAATATTAAGTACATTATCTCATTTACGGTGTCGAATGTCAAAATCAGGGGCCCCCAAAGAGGCCCAGCCCCCGGGCCCCCAAATCCCTTGGTTCGGCACTGACGAAAAGATTCTTTTGTCGCTTAATATTTAACTAAGCTAAAAATGTGTTCAAAGTCATAGTAGGTGGGCCAAAATTAGGGCACTTACCCAGGGCCCTGCATATGGCACTCACCCATGTCCGCCTATGGCTATTGATTCCGATCTAATGCAATTAATTTTTCATTAATACTTAAACAATAAAGTTGGCCTACATAAGAAAATGACGGTAAACATTCGCTGTTGTATCACGTCTGCTGTATTCCAAATTTCATTGTAGGGCAGCTGCCTGTTGGGTCACAGTTGGGTGCAGTGTTACACCTTCTGTAACGCAATCAACGCTAGTGGCGCCCGAGACGGGCTCTAAAACTGCCACCCATTTTTCGTGTAAAAAAAAGAAACAACAACGAGAAAATGCCGCGATAATTAATATTATTAAATGGACATTTATAACTAAGCAAGAAAAAAAAATTGGGGGCCTTTCAGAAGACGTGGCTGAGGGCTCGAGCCCACCTTCAAATCCACCTTTGTATTTTCGCTAGCTATCCCGATCGCAGAATGATCCCGTCAAATTGAACCAGTTACGTCTGCAACTTTTTTTTTTTAAAAAAGGTCAACCAGTGCACGTTTCTATGATTGTCATAAACCATTTGGGTTTGAGATTATAAAGATAACTGCGAAAACTATTTATTTGATTTTATTACACAGTTATCTCTCCTTGACCATTTTTTTTTTCGAACCGTCCACCTCATTTTTTTTTCCGTTTCCTCTTGTCAACCACAAAAAGCAATAACTAATAGTAATAGTAGAACTGAGACTTTCAAAAAACAACTTTTTTATTTAGGGTTATCTCTCTTTGTAAAATCTTGATGTCAAATTAGTTAGCGCACAAACAAAGGATACACACACTCATAGATATAAAGCTTTATATATATGCATACACTAGACTAAATTTCGTTTCAGTTTGTTTTTTTTTTTTTGTGAAATTTAATTTTAATTTTTTTATTATTCAGATATTTAACATTCTAGTTTTTTAAAATTCCGGCTTATTCACGGGGGCGCTGCTACGGACGAGGTAAAGCCACTGTTTTCCCCCCGGTGCCAGACCAAAAAAAAAACCCAGTGACGTCGAAAGAAAAGGGTTCGAAGCCATCGGTGTGGGGGGGGGGAAGGAGCGAAGAATGAAGTGGTGTGATTTTTGTACTGCCAACGGATTTTCATAATAGATGACTGAGAACGTTTGTGGCACTGTTCAATTTGTTTGATGTGTCTGTCTATCCGATACACCGTTCATGTGAAACCGCTGCTTTGTCAACACCTGTGATGTAAGTAAGTAAAAGTAAAGTTCCCTTAACCCTAACGGGCCATCGGGGCAGATGAAGTGTAGAATTCATCTGTTTCTATAACCTCGGCATATTAAGGGGTTGTGTGGTTAGCACAACGCCCAGCCGCCTTTACTTCCCCAACTTAAAGTCAGGTACCCATTTAAAGTTGGGTGGACTTGTGGGGCGACTTTGAAACACATTACACCTGGAAAAATTCCACATGGTTCTCACCGAGGATCGAACCCAGTACTCTCAGGTTGACAGTCGAGTATCTACACCACTCGGCCATCCGTCCCACCAACTTGGGATACTTGGTATTTGTTGTACCGGTGCACACAAGTACATTTTTGGTGCGCTTGTATTTGCACCACGTGTACTTTGTGCTCATAGCCTTACTTGCAAATTAAAAACACATATGTATTTATACTCCAACTTGCATCTTGGGTACTAGTACTTGCATGGTAAGTACTCGGAGCATCTCTGGTAAACATCGAGTTTGTACCTGTACCGTGGGGTGCTTCGTGCTCATAGTCTTTCTTGCAGTTTAATGACACATGTGCAGGGCCGGATTTAGACTTTAAAAGGCCCTTAGCTGTTTGAGACATGGGGCCCCAAGAAAGTGAGGGCCCTAAACTACAGCTTGTGTGACTTATACGTAAATTCTGCACTGCACATGTGTACTTGTAGTCTTGCACCTTGCATGGTGAGTACTTGGAACATCTCTGGTAAACAATGAGTTTGCAACTGCACCGTGGGCACTTCGCGCTCATAGTCTTGCTTGCAATTTTATTGCGCATGTGTACTTGTAGTCTTGCAGATGGGATAACTCGTGCTTACATGGTGAGCATGGGCGCAACCGATGTACGAGTCGTGCGGGTCCGGACCCTACCAAAAATCAAGCCACTGGTTTTCGACCCTACCAAAATTTGGGGGCAGACCAGGACTCGATTTACCGCCGGGGATATCCCGGGCACTGAGACCTGTCATCCCCGGCACTGCTTTAGCTAATATATCCAAGCCGGGGATGAAATCATAGACATTTATCCCCGCCTCTGCAGAAATTTTGGTTCATCCCCGGCACTGGTATTTTCTTAAGTCGAGCACTGGTTCCCTAATATTTTGGACCCTACCAACTTTAACATACTGGTCTCGCCCCTGATGGTGAGTACTCGGAACATCTCTGGTAGACATTCAGCTTAGTGGAGGGGCGGGCCCTGTTTTGTTCCAGACTATTGGACCGGCGTCTGTCGTAGGCTTCCAGTCGAGGCACCTTCTCAATTCCGGCAAAGATCTATTTTTTTTTTAGATTGAAGGATCCACCGCTAGAGGGCGTGCAGGCGGTGCAGCCACGATACTTTGCTTATCATTATGTGAGATTTAATGAATCGCTTTTAATCATGATTACTTAATCTTAGTTTGTACATTTTTTGTTGTTGTTGATAAATGTGATTAAAACAAATGCGTCTAATCATATTGAACTCCATGCTTGTTTTTAACATTGTTCCCTTTGATAGCCACTTTAAAAAAAAAATTAATTTAAGAAAAGAAAAAACAGTTTCCAAACATGCTAGCGCTTTTACCAGTCGGTGGTTCTCAAAGATTTGCGATTCGCGGCCCCCACTAAGAAACAGTGGCGTATCTAGTGGGGGGCGGTGGGTGCGGTCCGCACCGGGCGGCACTTTTTATTACTTTTTAGGGGGGGGCGGCAAAAATGTATAGATTGAATTGAAATACCTAAATGAGAGGGCGGCAAAATCGTCTTCCGCCCTGGGCGGCCGATACCCACGCTACGCCGCTGATTAAGAAACACTAATTTAGAAACATGTTCACAATTTTTTTTTCTGATTTTAATTATATGTGTATGTTCTTGACTTAAGTAGTTTATGATTTTTGGCTGACCCACTTTAAATCAGCTTGCGGGACACACTTCAAGATTCAGCCTAAAACTGATAAGCTAAAAATGTGTGATAAGTCCCTTATAAGGATGAGATGAAATCTTTTAGATCCTCCTATAAGCCACTCATGGGACGGTTTTTAATGGTGCCCTTCTTTCACCCACCACCTTAGCCTATAGTGCAATGGTCATGGAGGCACCACGGGGGGGGGGATATAGCAGAGGCTTTAGCCATGACGTGAAATATCCATTGGCCCTCACCGGAGTTCGAACCAGGGACCCTGAGAACGACAGCGGGCTCTACCACAGGACCACCCGTCCCCTCCAAATAAGCGAAAACAGCGTGATGGTAGAAGGGTTTCGAGATGATAAGACCCTTCTAATCAGTGGCGCCGAGAGCCAACACGGGCCCCAGGGCAGGACATCGTTGCGGGCCCCTTAATAAACAATAAGTCTTAAAAAAAATTGACATGGTCGGGGCGGCCGGGCCCCCTTACAGATGCGGGCCCCCTGGCAATGACGACCCCCCTGGACCCTCCCTCTCGGCGTGCCTGCTTGTAATCCCTCACCACTATCTTCCTCTCTCCACACGTACTATACAAGTCAAAAACAAACAAACTCATAAGACGTACAGTCACATTAATGATGCATTTATTTACATTTTAAAAAAAGGGAGACAATCAGCCTTTGCACGGCTCGCAGTTTCAACCAATAAGGTCGAAGTCAATTGAAAAAGTAACAGAGAAATAAAAATTCTAAACGTGTACAGTTGAATCAATTATATAAGTCTTACGGGAGTATTTTTTTTTTTAAAAGTAATAATCTTTATATGATAACAAGAACAGCATTTAACATTAAACAGCCAACACCTGGGCAGGCCTTCGATACTGCGCCCAGGGGCGCCGAGAGCCAACAAGGGCCCCAGGGCAGAACATCATTGCGGGCCCATTAATAAATAATGAGTCGTGAAAAAATTGACATGGTCGGGGCGGCCGGGCCCCCTTACAGACGCGGGCCCCCCTGGCAATGACCCCCCTCTCGGCGTGCCTGACTGCGGCGCCCGCTTAAATAAACAATTTAGTTGCCTTCCCCACCCCCACCCCCGGTATTAAACACTTGGGTGAGGGACCTCCTCGGTTGGGGGGGGGAGTGGAATGGCCTTCGGGAGTACAGGGGCCCCGATATGGAGGGAATTACTGTTTTTGGAACCCCTTCTTTAAATATTTAGCGTTAAGCCCCCCCCCCCCCCCAAGCTGATGTCAATCATAGTTTTTGGAAGTTATTCTTTATTTATACGCATTCCAGGCCGTGAGGAGATGACACTGGCACGGAGGGGGGGGGGCATCCCTTTTCGCGCGCCCTATAGGGAACAATCGTTCCGGTCGGCTTAAAGCCGGCCCTGATTAAGACAGAAACAGCCAACAGATTTATAGGGTCAACGAAGATCAGTATCACAGCTTGTTGCAAATGCTACTTGTGTTGGTATAAATATTCGTATATATATATATATATATATATATATATATATATATATATATAAATATTCGTATATATATATATATATATATATATTGCTGAATAACAACACAATAATAAAACCATCAACAGTTCAAAAAAACATTAACTAACAAACAAACAGACCAAAAAAAAAAAAGTAAAACCGACCAAGAGAGACACGGCGTTAGTAGCAAGGGATAGATTTACAACATCGTGGCATTGAACACTGTGTTGTTTTTTTTTTTTGGCGTAGCAACAGCAGCGTGTGTAAAACACGATGGGCGAACAATTTTCAAACACGTATTGGCTTAACTCCCCTTCACCCCCGCCCTCCCCGTCCCCTCCGCCCCCCCCCCCCCAAAAAAAAAACAACCCAGAAACACTTTTTTTAAAAAAAAAAAGGTTGTTGAAATAAATCAACGATTCTCAAACTTTGTTACCCGAAGGACCCCATTCAGTGTGATTGATTAAACAGAATTATGCCGACCCCGGGGGGGGGGGGGTCTGTCAAAGAGTTTTAAGTGTAGATAATTTTTTTGATAAATTCATTGCGCTGAAGGGAAACATGTTAAGTTTCGACTTTCGACTCATTAAAAAAATTGATTTACTTATTTTTTTCTTATTATTTCAGTTCTTATATATAGGCCTATATATATATATATATATATATATATATATATATATATATATATATATATATATATATATATATTACAATATTATCACATATTACATGGTAAGATATGTCCCCGGGAAGGGCCTAGGTTCAGGGCGCCACTAGAATGTTTATATTTTATAATATAATATTATATGGTTTTTGAATGGGGGGCGCTAAAAAGGTATTAAAAGAGGTAAAATGCCCCGGGCGCGAGTTGCCTTGCCCACCCCTCGCTACGCCTCTGGTCAAAAGTAAAACTTTACAAGTGCCATCGGACACATTTTTTTTTCTCTTTTCAATTTTTTTTTTTTTTAATTTACTTGCAGACAACTAAAATAAATCTTAAGAACCACTGCAATGAATTAGCCACTAACGCCATCTGCCTCAGACGTAGAGTACAATTACAAAACAATAAAAAAAAAATAGGCGCCAAGTTTCAGAGGGAAGGATCGTTTGCAGATTACTATTTGCTAAAAATCGTTTATTGAAACGCAATTTGAAATTTTTTTTTTCTATTATTTTTTTTTTACGCAACTATTCATCCTAATATGTGTTCAACTTGTGCTTCGCGGATATACATTAAAATGCTGACTTAAATCAACTTGTACTTCGCGGATATAAATTAAAATGTTCACACGGAAAACAATTAAAATACTGTAAACTTAAAAAAAATTAAAGTGAATACTCCCCCCCCCCAACCCCGGCTCCCTAAAAGGGCGCTGACAGTCGTCCAGCAAAGAAGAAGTAGAGTTGATCCACTTTCAATTTTTTAGCCGCTCAAAAATTGTTTAGTAGGCAAAAAAAAAATGGGGGGGGGGGACTTTGCAACAATGAAGTCTGCTATCATCATATCATATTCTTTTTTTTTTAAGGAAAAGTTAAAATGCTTGAGAACAACCACTACGAAACAAATAAATAAATAGAGTAGACTATCCACTATCCCACCCTGGCCGAGCTGTTATTATCTGTAGAAAGACTGGGCGACTTACCTACTGCTCCTAGGGTAGCCCCCCCTCCTCCCCACTACCCCACTGCCAAAACGCCCCAACCCCCACCCGCCCCCTTCCCGCCAAAAAAAAAATTATCAGATTTAATATTAACGGGGTTAAAAGACAGATACTTTTGGCTAGGGTTAGGGGATGTCCATTAATTATGTCAACAAAATGGGGGGAGGGGGGTCTGAAAATTTTTTCGACAGTTGTTGACCGGGGGGGGGGGGGTAAAAATCGCCAAAAAATTGTTGACATAAATAATGGACAGCCTCTTAGGGTCGTCTGCGTATGCCCCCAAAGAGGGGGGGGTTTACGGTGAGATACCAGCCCCAGCCCCCCCCCCCCGACTATCCGGCCTAGTTGTAACAAACAAACAAACAACAAACACCTGTAATGATTAAGAATAAAAATGACCGGTTGGGTTGTCGGTCATTTAAAATGGGGCTAGGTTTTTTTTATTGGTATATAGGTAGGTGAGACAAGATATGATAATCTAAAGAACTTAGTCCTGTCTGGTCTTGGCGATATCCGGATTTCGCCCATGCGTTGCATTAGGCCGGATAGTGAATAGTCTACTGTTCATGAAAAATAGTATAAAGATGATCGTAATTTCTTTTTTTTTTTTTTGAAAGACTAAAACAACTTTGGTCTGACTTGTTGTACTTGTCCTTCGTTTAAATAAAAAAGTCAGTTCTTTCCTTTGAGCGTCACATACAATAATCTGGGGAAAAAAAAAGGAGGGAAAAAAAAAACTTTAAAAAGAATGAGGACTTCAATTTTCTTTCAGAACAAACAGGAAGTATCTAATAAAATAAAAGCGATTTGGGTTCTGGGTTAAATCGAAAGTTGATAATCAATGCAACAGTATTCCAGTTTAAAATACAATCATTAAAAAAATCGGATCTACCCGAAACCAAAAAATAACCTAGCCTACCGATCAAGCCTAAGGGGATATAACTCTAAGCAAAGGTTTTTGCAGGGTACAGCTAGTATATATATATATATTGTTTTCTAAATGTAATTAGTTTTTTTTTTCTTTTAAATTGACAATTTTAAAGGACTACCAATAAATTGACAGAAAAAAATAAAGCTGCTCAACCCCCCATACTACACATGTTAGGGGGATCCCCCACTACATCCAGCCCTTGACATACGGACCCCCGAGGGATGTGGAGGGCTCTCAGCGCCACCTGCCGCTCATTCAACCGTCTTAATTAAGCTGGTCTACCAGTGCGTGTGATGGCCCGGAAAGGTCAAAATGTGTATCTATCGATCTCACCGGTAACGTAACAACCCTCTGCAAAGTGGCCAAACCGCCCCCCACCCCCTCAGCTCCATCTTCACCAGAACCGTAATTATGTTGAGAGGGAGGGGCGTGGTGGGGATGGGGGGTTGCGCTAGGCGAAGGAACATTAGGCAAAAATAGTGGCAGGTCACTACAAAAATAGTGGCAAGTCACTACAAAAATAGTGGCAAGTCACTACAAAATAGTGGCAAGTCACTACAAAATAGTGGCAAGTCACTACAATGCACGGCTTTTGTAGGTTTTAAAAAAGAAACCCTTTGTCATATCGGAGGACGGAATGTATAGCTGGCGACTCTGGTTAATGAACCCTGTACCAGGGCCGGATTTATCAACTGGCTAACTAGGCCATGCCCAACTTTACGTTTTTTTTTTTGTGGGGCAAGATGCTGTTGAGTCGATCGCTTGCAAATATGTAGACCCCCTAATGATCTTTGAAAAACTGGACTCTCTTTTAGATACCATTCCCCCCCTCAACTGTTAGATACTGCTATACACTGATATATACTGTTGTGATAACTGTACATTTATAGACTGCTATATACACCAATGCAATGCTATTATCTGCTATATACCGTCAATTATTACCATATACTGCCAAGCCGTCTTATATACTTCTGAAGCTTTTACTGGAATGTTTTGGATTTGATCCCCAAAAACCCACAAAGTTAGTAAAAGTAAAATACGACTAGTCAAAATTTACCCTTATTTTTAGATGTTATTGGGTCAGTCCCCCCCCCTCCCGCGTATTAAATAATTTCCACTGCTACAAACTGTAATAAACTTGCTATTAACAAAATCACAATAAATAAACGGAAGAGTTCATTTTAAGGGGGGATAGGGGTGGTGGTGGTGGTGGTAGTGATGGGTCGTTCTATCATTGAGGGGCGGTTAACAAGACAAGACATCATGACCACCTTACCTGATGCCAAAGAGCAACAGAAACAGCCCGCAGACGACACCAAACACCGAGTCCAGGTACCAGAACTCTGTGTTATTGACGTACAGCTCCAGTCCTGCCACGCCGGCGAAACATGAGGCTGCCCCGACGAACGTTATAATACCTGTGAGATAAAGGGGGGGGGGGGGGAGAGAGAGAGAGAGAGAGAGAAATAGAGGGGAAAAAAATGAACACAAGAGTTTTTGTGGGAGACACCTGTTGCTGTTAACCCCGGGGATAATAACATTACACACACACAATAAATCGTGCCATGGTATAATAGATCTAAGCGTTATCTTGTTTAATTAGTAGTAGTAGTCTGTGTATGTAATCAAAGTAATTCCCCCCCCCCCCCCTTCCCTCTTCATTGATTAGCACGGCTGGCTGTGTCCATTCCATGGTCCTAATAGGATCATAACTTTCGTTTCCATTAATGGAGAGAGAGAGAGAGAGAGATAGATAGAGAGAGAGACCCCTTACCCCCTAGATGTGGGCTGACCCTTAGCTTTGCAATCTATTAAATGTAGCTATCCCGGTATTCCATTATATATATATTTTCATTCTAAGCTTAGCAACGGTGAGGTCACGTATGATGGCCGCCCCCCCCCCCCGCTCCCTCCACTCACAACGAGTTAGTATTTCCATCAGTCAACTGTTGTTGTTGTCCCTCCCCCACCCCACACCACACACAGACACAAACAATCTAAAACCGAACAGTAGCGTTTAAACTTTTTAAGTCGGCTAAAGCGATGTTATCTATCTATCTATCTATCTATCTATCTATCTATCTATCTATCTATCTATCTATCTATCTATCTATCTATCTATCTATCTATCTATCTATCTATCTATCTATCTATCTATCTATCTATCTATCTATCTATCTATCTATCTATCTATCTATCTATCTATCTATCTATCTATCTATCTATCTATCTATCTATCTATCTATCTATCTATCTATCTATCTATCTATCTATCTATCTATCTATCTATCTATCTCATATTTATATATATAAATCCACACACACATATTACTTGGTAAAGTATCCATTGCCATTTCGCTAATGAGAGGGTGGGTGTTTGAAGGGGTGAAGGGCGTGGGTTGGGGGGGGGCGATTGAAGGAACTCCAGACAAAGTTAAATCCCGATTCTACTCTTACTCTAGCCCAGGCCCCGGAATTATTATGTAATTTCAAAGGGCACATTTTGGACAGTTGGAGGCCCCAGGAGCGGAAGATTACTTTCAGGCCCTTTTGAAAAGACAAAGTTGGGCGGAATAATAATCAAAATGTAATGTTGGCTCCTACCACGGTCCTTTAGAGGTTGGGGGGAGGGGGTGTACGGGTTGAAGGGCGCGGCGCAGGTGTTACCGCCTTTAAATCCACACCCTGTTGAGTATACGCACGTGATCCTATAATCGCCCACACGAAATATGGTCAAACGTCAACACCGGCTGCCAGTGTGAGCTTTGACGCCACCGGGCGCCCCCCCCCCCCAGTTGCCTACGACATCTGTGCTCTGCCTCCTCCTCCTCCTCCCCCCATCCTCGCAAGCGGTTTATTATGTGTGTGTGTTTGTTAACGGCAACAGGGCAAGGTGCATCTGTGAGGAGAGCCGTTCAAAATCATAGGGCGACGACAAAATTGCCAAGGGGCCCCTACGTGGACAATAGTGAGGGCTCCGTTGGCGATAGCCCCCACCCTTAGATGGGCTTTTGCTCATTGCCTCACTGACAAAGGGGCCCCTTTGTTTTACAAATGCTTAGGGCCCTCACTGGCTAATGAGCCCCATACAGACAATGTTAAGGCCCATCCCCACTGGAAACATGGGACCCTACATGAACAGATGCTTAAGGATCTTACCGGTAAAACGCCCCCCCCCCCATAAAAACGCATTTTATTTACGTCTGATGATAAAAAAATACATGAGAATTTGTGACATCATTATGAGAACTTGTGACCTAATTATGAGAGATTGTGACCTAATTATAAGAGCTTGTGACCTAATTATGACGCATTTGTGCAGATAAAACAATTATCAACCATTTCCTACAAATGCAATGCCTATTATGTATTTCAACAATTAGTACAATGGTACCCATAGATGCTTATGCCAAAGGACCCACATGTACTTGGGAACTTCTCTGACACTCGGGCAGTGGTGGAGACCTTTTTTTTGTGGGGGGCCGCCCCTGCCCGGAAATTCAACCAAAACAAACAACACTCATTTATAGCAAAGTGCCAACAATCCAATACCAATTCAATGAAGTGATATTTTTTTTAATCGCGTGCCGACTGATGAGGCTCTGCGTGCCGACTGTGGCACGCGTGCCATAAGTTCGCCACCACTGGACTAGGGATCTCAAAATCTGTTGAATATGTGTGGCTTATAAAAAGCAGATTTTTTTTACAAAACGAAACAAAAAAAAAAACAACGTTTGAATTTAATTAAGACTTAAAGAAAAAGTTGGAATGAGGTCAGAAGTAAAATCATGATTTATAATTTTTTTTTTTATTAAGGACGGTTCACATCAACGTTTTGAGAATCACTGACACCCCCCCCCCCCCCAAAAAAAAATGTGAGTTGACCCGCATCCACCTCTCGCCACTCACCGCGTCAAGCGTTTGATTGAATGCGATTACCAGGGAGCGTTGGGTTGAATAGTTGACATCAGTGGGTGGGGTAGTGGGGGGGGGGAGTTGGGGCATTGGCTTGAAGAGATTTTAACACTTTGAATGACGCCCTCCACCCCCGCCCCCCCCACACACACATATTACCCTCTGACATTTTCCATCACCCACATCCCCACCCACGTCCCCCCCCCCCACAACATATGCACATCGGATCAATAAGCATTAAGTCCAATCAGCATTACTGCGCCGGTCAGACGAGGAAAATAATAGAAACTACTGAGCTAAGCAAGCCAACGAGTTCTCCATTCACAAACACCCACTATACGCATAGGAAATGTAAGCCACGCCTCTCTCTCTCTCTTCCTCTCTCTCTCTCTCTCTCTCTCTCTGCCTCTCTCTTCCTATCTCTCTCTTCTTCCTCTCTCTCTCTATCTCTCTTTTCCCTCTCTCTCTCTCTCTCTTCTTCCTCTCTCTCTTTCTTCCTCTCTCTCTCTATACCTTCTCTCTCTCTTCCTCTGTCTCTGTCTCGCTCTCTCCGTCCCTATCTCTCTTCCTCTCTCTCTCTCTCTCACTCTCTCTCTTCATCTGTTCCTCTCTCTCTCTTTCTCTATCTCTCACTATGTTTCTCTCTCTCTCTTCCTCTCTCTCTCCTTCTCTCTCGTCCTCTCTCTCTCTCTTCCTGTACTCACAGTGAGTGAACAGCCTCATAACCTAGTGCTCACTGTCAGTGTACAGCCTCATAACCTAATACTCACTGTCAGTGTACAGCCTCATAACCTAATACTCACTGTCAGTGTACAGCCTCATAACCTAATACTCACTGTCAGTGTACAGCCTCATAACCTAATACTCACTGTCAGTGTACAGGGCCTGGCTGCCGAGCTTCAGGCCCACGTATACCTTGGCCACGCCTATGAACACAGACACGACACCACAGGACAGGGAGAACGTGTCAAACAGAACCACTTCCTGGAATGTAGAGAATAGAAATTACACAACACATTGACAGAACAACTTCACTTAAACATACGGCACTGAAGGAGAAAACAGTAAACATTACATGAAATCAAAAAGAATAACTAGTTTTTGTTTGAAAAAACACAACACGACACAGCACAGCGCTCTGCTCCTCACCCCACCCTCCCACCCCCATAAAGACAACAACAAACTGTTACTGCCAGATCCGTTCCGGGGTGGGGGGGGGAAGAGAGGCGGGGCCATGCAAAGCTACATTTGGTAGACAATTAGACGGTCCCCACTGATGAAGGGGGCCATCTTCATGTACTAATTCCTTTTAAATATGACGCTAGCAGGGCCCTGTTGGATACTTTTGCCTATGGGGCCCATATATCCATCTGAAGGTTCTATTTTTAGGTTACTTGCTGTAAAAATAAAAACGTCAACTAAAAAAAATTGGTGGAAAAATATGTTTTGTTTTGTTTTGTAAAACTCTTGTACATTATTTTAGATATATCAGAACTGGAAGATGTAAGGGCGAAGCAATAAAGAAATTTATACGGACAATAGACAGACAATGTGCAGACAATAGACAGACGATGTGAAGACAATAGACAGGCAATTTTCAGATAATAGACAGACAATGTGTATACAATAGACAGACAATGTGCAGACCATATGCAGACAATAGGTTGACATTGTGGAGACAATAGACAGACAATGTGCAGACTATAGACATAGACACATGCATGTTTGAATGTACGAGTGATTCTACTTATTTAGATATACGTGGGGATGCAGTGACATTTTTATGGACAGGGCATACCGGGCTATCGCCCACGGCCCCGGCCTCTAAAGGGCCTCCCGCCAATCTTCCCTGTAATTTTTTTCACCAACTAATTTCAACTGTGGGCAACGTAACAGTATATTGCCATGCTGAGCGAAACATGTACGTGTTGTGCTGTAAAGTGTGTGCGCATTCGGCGAGTTTCGTTTGCGCACACGCTTAGAGGGACAACTGACCAACACCTGTACACACCTCTAGCACTTATGATGCTTTACCCCAATAGGTTACATTTCTCTTGGAAATCCATGTATCTCTTAATGTTTCTACCTAATGTCCCCTTAAAAAAAAACATAAGAAAGGATGGATACGTGAATGGAAGGGTAGACAGATTAATACGGAGAATTTACCTTGGATTCATGAGTTTCTTGTATGATTGCTACAACAGACTTTATAATCAATGACGCTGACGAGACCAGGAACAGCAAACCTATGGCGATACAAGCCCTGAAGGGTTGAACAGAAGTGCAGTTAGATTGATCTTGATTTAATCTATCTATCTATCTATTTATCTATCTATCTATCTATCTATCTATCTATCTATCTATCTATCTATCTATCTATCTATCTATCTATCTATCTATCTATCTATCTATCTATCTATCTATCTATCTATCTATCTATCTATCTATCTATCTATCTATCTGTCTGTCTGTCTGTCTGTCTGTCAATCTATCTGTCTGTCTACCTATCATATGTCTATTTATCTATCTAACATGTTATCTATTTATTTAGTCACCTACCTATCAATCTAGTTATCTATAGCTAATTATCTATCAAGTAGTTCAAGTAAAATACGCTTATAAATGCCTGGTGTTATATGTTACTGATAACATCATTCATAATAACAATTTCAGAACCCAATCTCACTAACTTAAAAACAGGAAGCAAATTAGCATCGTTATTGTGGACTAATGGTATAGTCAGAGTTTGATGACGCAATTGGGTAGGCTTCGCCCACCACAGCTCCGATGACGTCATTCCTCCATCGCGTTGTTGTTTTGTGCTGAATTCTATGTGTATACGTCATTTGTTCAGAAAGCACTTGTTTAATTTGGGCAGTCTAGCTTCGGGCATCCTAGAATGCGGATGAATATTGCAGTTTGTATCAATTCAGTAGTTATTGTACTCCCCCCTGACTTCACCACTGTATGTCAGTTCATGTTTATGCAGTTATATTAAAGAACTAAATGTTGTTATTGTTATTTCCAACTGGAGTGGACTTCGTATAGTAATGTTGTTCACTTTTGTTGTAACATCTAGGCCTACTACAAGTTGATAAAAGAACTTCGCAACAGTTAGAACTACAGAAGTCAGTACCATAGGAAATCTCATTGATATGTAGTAATTCAGTTATATTTCCCATCAAAACATCAATATCAACATGACATTCTTTTCAAGTATAAGTTACTTTTATTTGCAGTGAATGATGACTGTAGACCTATGGCTAATACCAGGTCCGTTTTAAGGTCATCGTAGGCCCTGGGCACTTTCAAAGTCGTAGGCCCTAGGCACTTTCAAAGTCGTAGGCCCTAGGCACTTTCAAAGTCGTAGGCCCTGGGCACTTTCAAACTCGTAGGCCCTGGGCACTTTCAAAGTCGTAGGCCCTGGGGACTTTCAAAGTCGTAGGCCCTGGGCACTTTCAAAGTCGTAGGCCCTGGGCACTTTCAAAGTCCTGGGCCCTGGGCACTATCAAAGTCGTGGGCCCTGGGCACTTTCAAAGTCGTAGGCCCTGGGCACTTTCAAAGTCGTAGGCCCTGGGCACTTTCAAAGTCGTAGGCCCTGGGCACTTTCAAAGTCGTAGGCCCTGGGCACTTTCAAAGTCGTAGGCCCTGGGCACTTTCAAAGTCCTGGGCCCTGGGCACTATCAAAGTCGTGGGCCCTGGGCACTTTCAAAGTCGTAGGCCCTCCCCATCTTCATTTTTAATATTTTTCAAGAATGCCCCCGCACTTCTTTGCGATTTGAAATCTAAATAAACTTTTGAGGACGTCATATGTGACTTTGCTAAGACAATGAGCCGAAAAGTTAACATACTGTAATTTACAGATGTACAGCAATGAAGCTTGACTTGCTCAGGTGTTCATCTCACATATAGAGTTACTTTAATACAAACATTATTAAATTTTATTGGCACTCTGAACTTGTTTTCACTTTATGTTCTGGCTTTTGGTAGGCCCCTTGAAAAGTCCGTAGGCCCTTGGCACAGTGCCTACTGTGCCTAGTTGATAAAGCGGCCCTGGCTCATACAACTGCAATACACGGGGGTGTAGGACAAAAATAGAACCGACATTAAAAAGACACAGGTAGAAAACATGAAAGACCGACGTAAATCCAAAACTAAGACCCCACTGATGTACACATGTTATACAACTAGAAGACAAAACATCTTTAGGTCAAAAGTAGGATAGTGTTAGAAGTGTGTTGAACCAAAGCTAGACAAATATGAGACAAAAGATAGATAGGTCAAAATAGGACATTATTAGACATGTTGAACCAAAGATAGACAAATATGAGACAAAAGATAGATAGGTCAAATGTAAGACCAATATTAGACATGCTGAACCAAAGTTAGACAAATATGTGACAAATTTGTTGGACAAACACTAGACAAATGGCTTAGACACGTGTAAGACAAATATAGGAACAAATGTAGGGCTAAAATATGGGAAATATATGGGAAATATTTACTGATTGGTTGAAAGACCATCACGTGACTACAGTAGATCATGAAGCAGACAGATTCGTGTAAATCAGGTCATATTATGACGATATCAGTCAAGTAAGGTCAATTGTGTAAATCACGTATGCTTCAGTTCATGTAAATCGATGCTAATCATTTATCATTTTTTGTTTATATTGGTAAACAAAGGCCCGGTACCCGGACCGGCTATTAGGCACGCAGTTGGAGTTGAAAATGGTGATATATATTAGAGCGCGTTAACAATCAGTCTATATACAAACAAATAGCATATCTGTGTACTCGAAGTGGCACCAAAGGACATGAACAAACCCATTGTAGCCAAAATACATTTAAGTACATGGGGGACACTTAACAATACAACAACTAAAGTTCATGTTTTATATTGTTCACCCCAAAAGAAAATAATCCTCATTATGTGTACACAATCTTAACAAAAAGAACCCCCCGACAATGAACCCAACATCCAACTATACATAATTTGCTCACACAACATATTATCATTGATAAATATGAATTCATTCATAATATTTTAAAGGACTCTTTCGCCAACAGTTCTTCATTTTATGTTTTGTAATGTTCAACAGGACGTATTTAAAAAAAAATGAGTGACGTGAGTGCCTGCTAGTTAAGCGATTCGCTACATCTATAGCACATGGTTTACTTACTGCTACATGTATAGCACATGGTTTACTTACTGCTACATGTATAGCACATGGTTTACTTACTGCTACATGTATAGCACATGGTTTACTTACTGCTACATGTTTAGCACATGGTTTACTTACTGCTACATGTATAGCACATGGTTTACTTACTGCTACATGTTTAGCACATGGTTTACTTACTGCTACATGTATAGCACATGGTTTACTTACTGCTACATGTATAGCACATGGTTTACTTACTGCTACATGTATAGCACATGGTTTACTTACTGCTACATGTATAGCACATGGTTTACTTACTGCTACATGTTTAGCACATGGTTTACTTACTGCTACATGTATAGCAAATGGTTTACTTACTGCTACATGTATAGCACATGGTTTACTTACTGTTATAGACATTGTGTTATAGTACAATATATCGTACCCGAGAATTCACTAAATAAAATGTTGCCAACCCGGTACACCTTTTATTACAAAAAATATAATTGAAATGTTAACATTCCTATTACCTTTAATATACTTTACATGCATATCATTTTGAATAACAGCAGAGTGCAGTACTTTGTTGTTTTTATTTGTGGTAAATCATAATGTATCTAAGTACATAATACAGATAGATAGAATTGTTGTGTATGTCCATCTGCCCTTCAATTTAAAAAAAAATATTATTCCATCAATTTACAGGCAGTCATGTACCAGTTGAGGCCGCAGACGAATGAAAAAAATATCAGGCCTCTTAAAAACGAAATATCAAAGCTTGAAACATTATAGTTCTATGAAGCTCCCCTCATAAATTGGATAGTTTACATTGTCTGCATTGTGTATGGCGCTACTCAGACTCCACCCTTATACAATTCACTTATATGACGTAATAATAAAAAAATGAAAAAATAAAAAATTGTGACGTAGTTTAAGATGTTGGCGGTAAAGGGAGGTAAGTGTACATTATTGCAAGATAAGGCATTTAATAGAAATAATAAGTAACTGAACACCATAAATACTACATTATCTTGAGATATTTATATACATATATACAAGTAATATTTTGCTCGTTTAGGTTTACAGCCTTTAGGATCGTATATCAGAAACGTTTTAGTGTTTCTGAGGTGAAATGAAAAATACTTTGTATCCGATTGTATTATTTATTACCAGGCACAGGATGTATCATGTACAAAAAGGTTTTTCTCCTTATCCGGGTTAGGGAGACACACCATGGTCTGTGGGGAAAAGTTCGTTGGGGGTTCTCCTAGTCAGGAAAAAACTACTCTTGCGACGATGGTCGTCAATTAGGCACATTACACCTTCCCCTCTGTCCGGGTCGCAGAAAAAAAAATAATGCCTTGCCATTCTGGCCGATCAGCAGTATACACCCGCTGCTGGTCTGATCTTAAAACCCTTTTTTTTTTCCATCCCGGCAGATGATAGCGGGCACACTCACCCCCGCCGCTTTGTAGGCATGGCAGACATGCATCAGCGCCGCCAACAATGCTGGGTGTGGTAGGCACACTACACCCCTATCATGCTGGCAATGGCGGCGTAAAAATACAAAAATAAATAAATTAGAAATAAACAGAAATGCTCAACCATCAAGCGAGAACCTGGTGTTCAGTCTTTGGTTAGTGCCACAGGAACTTCTCGTAACTGATTCAAGTTCGCGCACGTCTCCCGTAGTGCTTCCACGGCCAGTGCACAACGGTCATGACGGAGATGAAACAAAGGAGGGGGGCACTCAAGTATCGTAAAAGAAATGCGTGCATGACTCATTCAGTATATAGCACTGTACACTGTACAGTCAGTGCCGTAGCGAGCTTAATTCGCGCCCCGGAGCTCAATACCTTTTTTTAGCGCCCCCCTCCCATTCAAAAACCATATAATAATATATGTAAGATATACCATTTGTCGCCCCCTTTGTGAGTAGAGTAGCGCCCGGGGCATGATGACACATCCCTTGCCTCCCCCCCCCCACTAACCTAATGTGTACATTACACGTAAATGTTGCCGCCATCTTGTATCATTGATTTTTTTATTTTTGTATTATAGATATTAATCCAGTAAACGCAGCTGTCAGGTATGTTAACCGATGAAGCCAGAAATTGATTTTCTGTCACAGTAAATTGATTTACATCAATTAAAATAAATCAATTTTGAACAACCGCCAGCTGCTGAGATCAAACCACCAGGTGACTGAAAGTTGACCTTTTTAAAAGGCTTAAATTCAGTACTGTTCTATTCTTTAACACATTTAAGTGACACGATGAACTTTGACCTTCCTCCCTCCGTCTCCCCGCGTCTACTCAGGTCTTCAATGAAGTGTTCACAGTTCTGCAATTGATGTGTTCACAATACTGCAATTCACTATGCTGCAATTGATGTGCTCACAATACAGCAATTGATGTGCTCACAATACTGCAATTGATGTGTTCACAATACTGCAATTGATGTGTTCACAATACTGCAATTGATGTGTTCACAATACTGCAATTGATGTGTTCCCAATACTGCAATTGATGTGTTCACAATACTGCAATTGATGCGTTCACAATACTGCAAATGATGCGTTCACAATACTGCAATTGTCTGCGATTGATGTGTAAACAGTCAAAAGCGGCCGGGTCAAACTAACTTTATACTTAAAGAATACGGCCAGATGAGACGAAATTATTGACGGGCATATTCAATGGGCTTTTAAACACGTCCCTCTTAACGATGAAACCTGACAGATAACCTGCCCGGTGGGGTGGGGGGCTCAAGCACTGCGTCCCCCATAACAAACCACTTTTTTTTTTATTCTGCTCTTAGGTTAGCACCCCCCTCCCCCCCTTCCCCCCGAGGGGAAACTATGACGCAGTCATCATTACACTAGATATGCCAGATCAGAATCGTTCTTGGTTTTATCAAGGCCTCGGGAAGAGGGGGGTGGGGTACAATAGCTATGGAGGCACCACGGGAGACATGGCTAATTGAACAGAACAACGTTCACAGTCCCCCTTAACCAATGGCAGCCGAAGTAGTCCGTTGAGGGTCATGATGTCTGTTTCCAAAAATATGTCTTTATTCATCCATATGCGTTTGTTATATTCATCCATATGAGTTTGTTATATTCAACCATATGAGTTTGTTATATTCATCCATATGCGTTTGTTATATTCATCCATATGCGTTTGTTATATTCATCCATATGCGTTTGTTATATTCAACCATATGCGTTTGTTATATTCATCCATATGCGTTTGTTATATTCATCCATATGCGTTTGTTATATTCAAACATATGAGTTTGTTATATTCAACCATATGAGTTTGTTATATTCATCCATATGAGTTTGTTATATTCATCCATATGCGTTTGTTATATTCATCCATATGCGTTCATCTAATTCGTCGATGACCAAGGGTGGCTATGCAAAAGGCACACGGACGGACGACTGCATTAAAAAGTGATCTATTCTATTGAAAGTGACGTCAGATGACACAAAACTCAGTTCGACGATTCCCAGTCTGTTGAGTTCAGAATCGATCGAGACCTACTTAGCGGAAACACGCTCAAATCGATAGGTCTGGATCTGATTGGCCGAGACAATCTATCTATCTATCTATCTATCTATCTATCTATCTATCTATCTATCTATCTATCTATCTATCTATCTATCTATCTATCTATCTATCTATCTATCTGTCTGTCTGTCTGTCTGTCTATCTATCTATCTGTCTGTCTGTCTATCTATCTATCTATCTATTTATCTGTCTGTCTGTCTATCTATCTATCTATCTATCTATCTATCTATCTATCTATCTATCTATCTATCTATCTATCTATCTATCTATCTATCTATCTATCTATCTATCTATCTATCTATCTATCTATCTATATATCTAACTAACTAACTAACTTAGTTATTCATTTATTTAGTTATCTACGACCTACATATCTATCTCGTTATCAATCTAGTTAAATACCAAACAGCTCATATCATTGCCTACTTTCTTTCCCTGGCCAGGGAGTAAACACAGTCCACGTTGCCTTGGAAACGCCATATAACAGCACAAGATGATAAACTGTCTAACACGGCGTCAAGCTGGGGAAAAAAACACAGAAACGCTACACAATTTCCCCATATAAAACATAAAAAGCAACTAACGATCAATTTAATACATGTCATTATAAAGATTAAATGCGAAAGTTTTTTTTTTACCACTCTGAATGAGCATAAGATTTGTATGAAGAATCTATCTTTAGGCTTTGCTTAGAGAGTATAGATTTTATATACATTGATAGTAATATTTATCAATTACCAAGTGTTGAGGATACTAAGGCGAAAAAGTAAAGGACTCATCGGGGCAGATGAACGTAGAGTCCATCTGTTTCAGTAACCTCGGCGTATAAAGGGATCGCACAACGCCCAGACGCCTTTACCCCACCCCCCCACCAACCTAAAGTTGGGTACCCATTCAAAGCTGGGTGGACTTGTACCAGGACATGAAAAAATCCCAAGTTTCTCAAAGAGGTTCGAACCCAGGACTCTCCGGTCGACAGTCGAGCGCTCTACGCCACACGATCACCCGTCCCCTCTCCAAGGTGTATAATTAGTTTTAATTTCGATGCTGCTATTAAGACATGAGAATATGACAACCAAGAAATAATATTATATTTAGAATAGGTTTATTTATTTATTTTTTCAAGCAAACAGGCAAACATAAATACGTTAATTGTGAACTAAGAAAAACATATTTTAACACCTTAAACTCGTTACATTTCAATAACGCAGTGGCTACGGTTCCAACTAACTGGACTCCGTATTATTATTTTCCGGTGTCCAGATTCAGATGTGCGCATGCGCGACTAGACGGACTCCGATTTTTTTTCGGGGTCCGTCTATAGATGTGCGCATGTGCGGCAGACATACTGCATATTATTGCATATGTTTTGTTTTCGGGGCTAGGGTAGGGTTAGGCGCAATATCTATAGCCGGACCCCGAAAAAAAAAATAATACGGAGTCCGTCTAGTCGCGCATGCGCACCTCTAAAGCTGGACCCCGGAAAAAAAATAATACGAGTGCGTTAGCCGGAATCGTAGTCACAGCGTTTCAATAATTAGGCCTATATTATATTTTGACCAATTAAAAACTTAAAAAAATTTTAAGAAAAAATTGTTTCAATGCCTTATATATTCACTCTTTTTGTTTTAAAGATTATTTTTTTAACCTTACTTCTCGATTAAGTTAACAGAAGTTATCAACTTCATTAATAAAATAATTTCAAATAATAATGTCAAAGACAAATTAACAATTCTAAATATTGACCCGAATCCAACTAAATTATTAAAGATAAAATACTGTTGTAAGGATTTTTTGTGAAAAAAAAAATTCCCATTTCCTTGATTAATATCAGACAGACGACGAATGAAACTAAAAAACTTTTCAACACAAATAAATAAAAAAAAAGATGAAACGAAATTCCATAAAAAAATAAATAGAAAAACAAACAAAACAAAACCGACTGAAAAGCAAATGATTTATTATTTTTACCCCGAAAGCAAACAGAGACTCACTGTTGCCTAAGATGCTAAGAACTGGAGAAATAATGTAAACAAATAAGATTTGTAACTCGTAGTAGTAGTCAAGTGTCCTAATTATATTTTAATAAATAAATAAAATAATATTTTAATGACCTCAGATTACATGTGTTGGGGAAATCTCGGCCTTAGACATGTATTGTCGTTATTTTTAACTGTCCACTTAGTTGTACACAAAAAGCCGTTTTTTTTTTGTGTCTTTGTGAGGAGGGGGTGGGCGGGAGAGAGAGAGTGTGAGAGAGAGAGAGAGAGAGAGAGGGAAGGGAGGAGAGAGGGGGGAGGAGAGAGAGGGGAGGAGAGAGAGAGGGAGGGAGTAGGGAGAGAGAGCGAGCGAGAGAGAGAGTGAGAGAGAGAGGGAGGGAGGGAGAGAGAGAGGGGGAGGGGGAGAGAGCGAGAGAGGAGATAAAAGGAGAGGGGGAGGGAGAGAGAGGAGAGAGAGAGGGAGTGGGAGTAGAGAGAGAGAGAGGGGAGAGGAGAGAGAGGGGGGGGGAGAGAGGGCAGAGAGGAGATAAAGAGAGAGTGAGAAAGAGAGAGAGGGAGGGAGGAGAGAGAGAGAGGGGGAGGAGAGAGAGCGAGAGAGGGGAGATAAAAAGAGAGAGGGAGGGAGAGAGAGCGAAAGAGAGGGAGGGAGTAGAGAGAGAGAGGGGGAGGAGAGAGAGAGGGGGAGGAGAGAGAGCGAGAGAGAGGAGATAAAAAGAGAGAGTGAGAGAGAGAGAGAGGGAGGGAGGAGAGAGAGAGGGGGAGGAGAGAGAGTGAGAGAGAGGAGATAAAAAGAGAGAGGGAGGGAGTAGAGAGAGCGAGAGAGAGGGAGGGAGTAGAGAGAGAGCGAGAGAGCGCGCTAAGCGAAGATTCGTTTTGAGGCCCTCGGCAAAGGTAAAATTGCGTTCCACCACCATGAACCAATTAGGATAATACTAACCTTTGAGATTTAAATATTGATGTATTTGGCCAGTGTCTCTTTTTGTTTTTTACAGGATTTTAAAGGGGGCCCTTTGGCAAAAAGGACCAGTCGGGGTCAAATGACTAAGTATGCAGAGGTGTACTTAGGGTTGGGGGGGGAGGTGGGGGTCCAATATTAAGTTCATTTTCTAATGCCATCGTGTCGAATGTCCAAATGCAGTGACCCCCAAAGAGGCTAAGCCTCCTCCCGGGCCCCCCAAATCCCTAGGTTCGGCACTGTACGTATGATTTACAATCATTAATTTGCATAATTTATAGCTCTTAATGATAAGCTACGTAGAACCCATTGTTATACGATTGGATGGAATATATTAAGGTTTTAAGTATGCCCTGCTGTGGACCCCCCTGATGCAGCTTACTGGGCCGTTTCATAAGCACAGTTCAAAGGTTATATCCAGTGCCGCCGAGAGGGTTTTGGGGGGGGGGGGCAAATGGTCAGGGGCCTGGCGAGTTTTAGGGCCCGGACTGAGTTGGCCAATCAACTTTTGAAAAAATTATTATCAGAACGGGGGGCCCGTGACAGCCCTGCACAGGAGCAGGAAATTTTAGTCGGTGGGCCTGGTTATATCCACCTTGTGGTCATAATCCAGTCCAGATATTAGAATCAACACCGCCACCACAATAACGTCGTACCATGATATACAATATATTAAGCAATGTTTCAAATGTTTTAAGTATATCATTAACCTATCTATGGGTGGGGGTGGGAGTGGGGAGAGGGGTGCGGCCCCCTAAACGCCCCGGGGCTAGGTCAGTGAAGAGACAGATGCATTACCTATGGCTGCCAGGCCCGTGGCCAAGGAGAAGATAACTGACGTCCAGGAAATAACCAGGGCAGAGGTCAGATATCGCTGAGTCGCTTCCGGGCTCAAATGCTTGCCGTTTACTATCAATGTGGCTAATAAGATAGATGGGAATGGTACATGCATGTTAAATCTATAGAAAGGGAGAAACAAAAAAAAAAACTGGCTGAAAATTGATTGTACTAACATTGCGACTATTTTTATGGTATATGTAAAGCTCCCTTAGCCCTACCTCGGCATATGAAGGGATTGTGTGGTAAGCACAGCGCCCAGCCGCCTTAACTTCCCCAACTTAAAGTCAGGCACACATTAAACGCTGGGTGGACCTGCGGGACATTAACAAACATTCACAAGCACATGGGGAAAAATTGCCGTTGTTTCTCACCGAGGATCGAACCCAGGACTATCAGCCGAGCATCTTCACCACTCGGTTCAGTCCCACCATGGTATACATGTATGTTTATAATTTGGGTATTTACTTCTAACAATCATCATCATATATAATAATACACATTTCCAGTGTGCGTTAAATCGAAAGTAAAGAATTAATACAATAGTATTCCAGTTTAAAATACAATCATGAAAAAAATCGGATCTGCCCGAAACTAAAAATAACCTAGCTTACCGATCAAGCATAAGGGGATATAACTATATGCAAAGGTTTTGCACGGTACAGCTAGTGTTAGACTGGAATATTGTTGTATTAAGTTTTACTTTCGTATTTAACGTATAAATGGAGTGGTATTATTATATATATTGATACACGTAAAAAAAAAATCTATACGCGTTGTTCTCAATGGGCCACCTAAAGATTCAGGGGTCTACCTGGAGATATGTACTTGCTGAACATCATTTATCTTGGGCTCAGGATGAGACCCCCCTAAACACAGCCCCGTAGCGTGAAAATTCTACAGCAGGGGCCAGGCAATATCGGGTGGGGGGGGGGCAGGTAATACATTTTACTTTGTAGAACAAATGAGCAGAGGGGGCTAGACAAAAACGCAGGAGGGCGGCCCTCTTGGCCCCCCCCCCACGCACGCTACGGGCCTGCCTAAGCACCAACGGAACAGCATCGCATGTTGTTTTTTCGTATGTCATGACCGAGAAGGGTTAAATACTTGGCAAAGCAATAGCCCTTAACTTTAATTTACCGGTACATCATTGGTATTCAAACCGATGCAAGACGCGAACCGTACAGCTCTCACTTCAACGTGTTCATTTCAAATATCTTTTATTTTATTTCATTATTTAAAAAAAAAAATTTCTGACCTAAAAAAAAATTTTTTAGTTGTCTTTATTTCAGTTTATTTTAATTTAGAGCGGATGTCATTTTATCGCCGTTAGCTTTTAAATTATCATTAAAAAAATAATTATACTCATGGGAAGGACCAGTATCAATCTCCACCATCTTGGGGGGAGGGATTGGGATGGGTGGGTGGGGGACACTTCTCAAAACACACCCACGCACACCTATTGCTCAATAATTTTATAGCAGATCAGTGTACGCGACCTCACAATCCCTCCCTTGCCTATTCACATAAGGGCAAAGTGCCACTTGACAGCTGGTCGCACCCTCATTGTGTTCATTGTGACCATTTTTTTTTTACTTTGTTTCGCTTTTTTCTTTCTTTTCCCATCATAATATATAAATTAAAATTCTGTGGTAAGACCACCTGTGGCGATGTAACCTTTATACCCCCCCTTCCCCCCGTTTTGCTTCTTTTTTAAGGTTATTCTAAAGAATGGCAGTTAACTTAATTTAGTTGAATAACAAATTACTTGATGACTCAAACATTTAAAAATGTTTGACACACCCCCTCCCCCTGTTATATTAAAAATTAATTAAAAATTTGAACCGGAAAATTTTATTTAAAAAGAAAAGCGTGATAGGGTCATTGAAATAATATGAATTGGAGGACGTGTGTGTGTGTGTGTGTGTGTGTGTGTGTGTGCAGGCCCACCGACAGAAAATTTCGGGCCCCTGGGCAGGGCTGTCAAGGGTCACCACCCGTGCTGATATTAATATTTTCAAAAGTTGATTGGCCAGCTCAGTCCGGGTCCCTAAAACTCACCGGGCCCCTCTCGGCGGCACTGTGTGTGTGTGTGTGGGGGGGGGAATTCTGAAATTTATCGTAAAAATGGTAGAAGTTTTTTTTTTTGTACCGTAACCTAGCTCCTAGCAGGTCATCGACCGTAAATTAGCAGACGATTGACAGTTTGAGATGAGAGTTAATGATATACCCGATGAAGTAGCAGACGACACGTGATGGGAGCGGGGGATGGGAAAAGGGGGGCGGGGGATAAAGCGTCAATCGAGTACATAGTTGACATGTATATCGGACAAGGCGCCTGTTCAACGTGCGATAAAAAAAAACTTGCGAACAACACTCAGGGGGCGGTACGGGTGGGGGGGGGGGGCTTGTGGGTTTTTCGAGAGCCCAGGGCCGGAGCCATTTATTGGGGCCTAAGTTGTCACATACGGGGGCCTGGAACCGACGAATAGTTTTATAACATTTAGGAAGGTTTAAAAAATATCCAAGAGCGAGCTTCCCCCCCCCCACATTAGACGCGGGCAGTGGCGTAGCGAGGGGGGTACGGGGGAGGGCATCATGCTCCGGGCGCTACTCACAAAGGTGCGCCAAATGGTATTTTTTAACATATAATATTATATAGTTTTCGAATGCGGGGGAGGGGGGAGCCCCGGGCGCGAGTTAAGCTCGCTACGCCACTGGGCGCGGGGCGTCTAGGAATCGATAATGACTAGCTATTATGTGCCCCCCTAACATGCTCAGCCGTGCTTACACTTTTCATCGTCTTGATTGTAGATTCTCTGTGACGCTTCGGCGCTGCGCACCTCGCCGTTCGTATCATACGACTTATCAAGATTCGTGGCATTGCCGTTTAGGCTTTGCAGTGGTATTGCCCCTGTGCTCTCCATTAAAAAAATGGCTTCAAATGTGCATGTTACCTGGCCAATGAAAAAAAAGAAAGAGAAAAAAAAACAGCTTGTGAATCATTAAAAACATTAACCATGGTTGAGAACGGGGTACAAAACAAAAACTACAGAAATATAATTTGACATTAGTCATTCTTGAGTAGAGGCAAACTAACCGGAAGACTAGAATACTATAACGGTGTGTGGGGGGGGGGGGGGGCTATTTGGATATTTATTTTGCCAGCCACAAAAAGGGTGTGATCTGAGGGTTTGTTATGAGCCTAGACTGAGGGGGTTGTCGGGGGGGGGGGCTATTCTTAAAGATTATTAGAGTCCCGATATTTTTGCGTGGGGCCCTCCGATTAGTGCCTAACCTAGGGATTTGGAGGCCAGGGCTGGGGTGGGGGGCTTGGCCTCTTTGTGGGTCCCTGCATTTTGATATTCGACACCATGACATGAGATAATGTACTTCATATTTAATGTAAAAAAAAAAAAGCCCGGGCCAGGGGGGAACTTTCCAGTTTGGAAACCCTTCCTCCCCCCCCCACCACCCTTGTACGCCTCTGCCTCAGATACCTTTGCCTTAGGCCCCAGAACATTTCTTTACATGGGGGCCAGGCACGCCGAGAGGGGTGTCAGGGGGGGTATTGCCAGGGGGCCCGCATCTGTAAGGCTGCCCCGACCATGTCATTTTTTTACGACTCATTGCTTATTAAGGGGCCCGCAATGATGTCCTGCCCTGGGGCCCTTGTTGGCTCTCGGCGCCACTGTTGGGGGCTCCCTCAAAAATGGTAAATATTTCGGAATAGACTTCTAAAGAATGGAAGTTAACTTAATTTAGTTGAATACCAAATTACTTGATGACTCAAACATTTAAAAATGTTTGACACACCCCTCCCCCTGTTATATTTAAGCTAATTAAAAATTTGAACCGGAAAATTTTATGAAAAAAAAAGCCTGATAGGGTCATTGAAATAATATAAATTGGAGTACGTGTGTGTGTGTGTGTGCAGGCCCACCGACAGAAAATTTCGGGCCCCTGGGCAGGGCTGTCAAGGGCCACCACCCGTGCTGATATTAATATTTTCAAAAGTCGATTTTCAAAAGAAATTTGACTCGACCGCAAGTTGTAATTACAGTCCTACTCGTAATAGTTAGTGAGGTTTCTTCCTTCTTTGCTTTATTACCAGCTGCCTATATCAAAGCATAAAATGGTTTCTTTTTGTTTCATTGGCTTAAAAAAAATCAAATTGATATTTTGTGGGTAACATGTTTTGCCGGTGTCTTTTTTCTGTGGATTATTTTTAAAAAGAGTTTTTTTTTTCGTTTTTGTTTAAAAAGATATCAAACATAATCTATATAAATAATAGCAGTGTGGGTTCTGCGTTAAATCGAAAGTAAAGAATTATTACAACAGTATTCCAGTTTAAAATACAATCATGAAAAAAAAATCGGATCTGCCCGAAACCAAAAATAACCTAGTCTACCGATCAAGACTAAGGGGATATAACTCTATGCGAAGGTTTTTGCAGGGTGCAGCTTGTATTTTAATAATCTTTATTCCAGTAAGGTTCTAAAAAAAAATGGCCGTTTTGCAAACACTGAAAAGATTCTAATCTAACTTGAGCCGTTCTTAAGTCTGGTGGGGGCATAGACAGAGTTGCATGGGGATGTGAGATGCTAAGTAAAAAAAACAGATATATTTGTATTGGAGGGGGGGACTTTGGCAATGGGAGGGGGTGGAACAAAGACTACCACCCACAAAAAATAAAAATCATCAACTAAGAACAACTTTTCTTCCCCGTGAATCATAAAAGTTTGTGTGAGTGATGTCCCCTGTACAAATGTAATGTTTTTTTTTTCTCTTAGATCCAATAAACCAGTGGTTTCAACCCATGGGCCGCCGTGGTACCGGTCCATGGATCGAATGGTACTGGGCCGCCACCGCAAGAAAAACATTAAATTATTTCCTTTTTATTTTTTTTTATCTCTCGTGATTGTGTGACTTTCCATGGACGAGAAATAATCTTACCCCACACACACACCTCTTCAAGCGGGCCGTGGTGAAATTATCAACCGCTGACCGGTCCGTGGTGAAATTATCAACCGCTGACCGGTCCGTGGTGAAATTGTCAACCGCTGACCGGTCCGTGGTGAAATTATCAACCGCTGACCGGTCCGTGGTGAAATTATCAACCGCTGACCGGTCCGTGGTGAAATTATCAACCGCTGACCGGTCCGTGGTGAAATTATCAACCGCTGACCGGTCCGTGGTGAAATTATCAACCGCTGACCGGTCCGTGGTGAAATTATCAACCGCTGACCGGTCCGTGGTGAAATTGTCAACCGCTGACCGGTCCGTGGTGAAATTATCAACCGCTGACCGGTCCGTGGTGAAATTATCAACCGCTGACCGGTCCGTGGTGAAATTATCAACCGCTGACCGGTCCGTGGTGAAATTATCAACCGCTGATCGGTCCGTGGTGAAATAATCAAACGCTGACCGGTTGGGTGTCCACTGCTGTAAACCACTTATAAGACTTTCATCCCCAACCAAAAATAGCCGATAAAGCGCAATGACCATGGAGGCACCACTGGAGACATAGGTAGATCAGCCTGTGGGTTGGGCTTGCAGCATGATGTTCCGGCTTGCGACCAAAGCGCCACCAAGCCACCCCCTTAAAAATTACATTACATAGGTCCACTAAACCCACTGTTCTCAACCGGTGGTACGAGCACCCCGAAGGGTAAGGATAAGCTTATTCATGGGGCAGTGGCGTAGCGAGCTTACTCGCGCCCGTGGCAAAATACCTTTTTCGCCCACCATTCGAAAACCACATAATATTATATTTAAAATATACCATTAGGCGCCCCTTTGTGAGTAGCTCCCGGGGCATGATCCCCCCCCTGCTCCTCCATCACTACGCCACTGTTCAGGGGTACACAGTGACATAAAATTTTCAAAACAAGAGTTTTGAAGAACGTCACAGCGGTTTGCTGCGTGACTCATCACCAAATCTCGCGCAAAAGGATCACATTGGGAAAGTAAGAAGGTTCTATTGTGTAAATAAGTACATGTACATTATTCACGTGTGAGGGGGTCTACCTGTGGACGGTCGCGATGAAAGGTTGAGAGCAGCCGCGTAGCGTGGGTATCTGCCGCCCAGGGCGGAAGACGATTTTGCCGCCCTCTCATTTAGGTATTTCAATTTAATCTATACATTTTTGCCGCCCTCCCCCCCAAAAAAAAAGTAATAAAAAGTGCCGCCCGGTGCGGACCGCCCCAGGTACGCCACTGGTTGAGAGAGCACTCTGTAATAATGAGTTCTAGGTGGGGGGTATCATATGCAGGGCCGAGTATCATATGCAAGGCCGAGTATCAAATGCCGGGCCGAGTATCATATGCAGGGCCGAGTATCAAATGCCAGGCCGAGTATCATATGCAGGGCCGAGTATCATATGCAGGGCCGAGTATCAAATGCAGGGCCGAGTATCAAATGTAGGACCGAGTATCATCATATGCAGGGCCGAGTATCAAATGCAGGACCGAGTATCAAATGCCGGGCCGAGTATCAAATGCAGGGCCGAGTATCAAATGCAGGGCCGAATTTCATATGCCGGGCCGAGTATCGAATGCAGGGCCGAGTATCATATGCAGGGCCGAGTATCAAATGCAGGGTCGAGTATCATATGCAGGGCCGAGTATCAAATGCAGGGCCGAGTATCATATGCAGGGCCGAGTATCAAATGCCGGGCCGAGTATCATATGCCGGGCCGAGTATCATATGCAGGGCCGAGTATCATATGCAGGGCCGAGTATCAAATGCAGGGCCGAGTATCAAATGCAAGGGCGAGTATCAAATGCAGGGGTGAGTATCGAATGCAGGGCCGAGTATCATATGCAGGGCCGAGTATCATATGCAGGGCCGAGAGTTTAGTTTTGTTACAGCTAAGGTGATAAAGCGCGGGGCCCTTCTCAGGCGCCGGGCATAGGGCCACCGCCCTAGTCTACAACCTCACAGGCCGCCCCTTCGGATACATCACAGACACACAAACATACAGGCACACAGACACACAAACATACAGGCACACAGACACACAAACATACAGGCACACAGACACAATAAGTAGAAACAAGTATACGTTTTTCTCTTTCTCACTAACAGGCTAAAAACGTACGCCTTAAAAAATAGTTCTTATAATTTTATATTCATTTATTTAGCAATTATACAATTTATACTTAATTTCACTTGCAGGTAATTGGACTCATCATTGTGCATTAAAAAAATACGCTGACTCGGTTAGCTTTATCCTCCCTGGGATATTGTTTTGTTTAATGATTTACCATTAAAATGTTTATTAATTTAATAAAAAAAAAATAGTGCGAAAGACAGAAACAAAAAAAAAACGGTTCATTTTTTGGGCAGTATTTTTTGTCATGTCATCAAACGATTACAAAGATCGAGCGACGTTTTGGCGGTGTATGAACACTGGTTATGTAGTCGTTCAAATCGATAACTGATTTATATAAAAAAAGAAGTCAAGTGCTTTCCATTTTTTTTGGTTTCGCTATTTTTTTTATTTCTTTTCCATTATAATATAATTATTTTATAATTAATTTGTGGTAAGACCATCTGTGGCGGTGTAATAAAAACCTTTTGTTTCTTTTGTTGTTCGAAAGAATGGCAGTTAAATTAATTTCGTTGAATAACAAATTACTAAATGACTCAAACAGTACTTCGGCCACCAACCCCTCCCCCCCACACACACACACCTTTTCCCCCAAAAGCGTTACTAAAACAATGAACGGCCCTTTAAGGTCAAAATTAATTAAACATTTTGCCGAGTAAGTCTTGAAACGAATATGCTGATATTTATAGTGTAAACACACTACCGATCAAAGTTGTGCCCACACTCAGAGCCGGATGTACAATTTTAGGGTCCCTAGGCCAACAAAAATTTGAGGCCCCATAAGTTGTTTTTTTTTATTTTTGTATATTACTCAGGCCCGTAGCGTGCGGGGGGGGGGGTGCCGGCCCCTCCCCCTGCGTTTTGCCTGGTCCCCTCTGCTTATTTTCTCTACTTAGTAAAATGTATTAGCTGCCCCCCCTGCTATTGCCTGGCCTCTGCTGTAGAATGCCTGGCCCCTGCTGTAGCATTTTTCACGCTACGGGGCTGATACTACTCAACATTTTGTGGGTCCCATATTTCCCGGGGCACCTATGCCTGCCTGTAAATCCGGCCCTGCCCAGACTACCGATCAAACGGGGGGGGGGAAGCGCTCGACTCTCGACTTGAAGGTACCTGGTTCGATGTCCGGTGTGGACCAAGGAAACTTTTCATATCATGGCTTAAGTCCCCCTTCCCCCCCTATATCTCCCGTAGTGCCTCCATGGCCAATGCACTATCGGCTATGGTGGGGGATGAAAAAAGGGCGTCATAGAAACCGTCCTATTTAGTGGTTCATAGGATCCAAGAGATTTCATCTCATCCTTACAGGGACTTCACACACACACACATTAAAGGGATGCAGTTTGTCAGGGATAAGAAATTGGTGCTAATTCAACACCAGCCAACCGTTTAATATGTAGAAGAAAATGTACTTTTCATTTCACAAGCTGCATATTTTATCAGTCAACGCTTATAACTTATCATGATAAACTGTGATAACTGTCATATGGTGGGGATGAAAGAAGGTCATCATAAAAAAAACCGTCCAATTAGCGGTTCATATGATCTAATTCTAAGAGATATCATCTCATCCTTACAGGGACTTCACACACACACACACACTCTGCTCAGCCCACCCGTACATCAAGAGATACAATGAAGCCCCGGAAACATAATTAATTTCTTCCAGTCTCCCGATGAACGCAATAAGAATCGCAAGTGACTTGCGTAGGAGATTTGTGCACATTGTTTGTCAACACCCATTCTGATCATACACACACACAGTATGTATACAACATGTGTAAACAACAATACAGTCTCTACAAAAGATGTGTACAACATGTGTGAAACAATAATACAGTCACAACTACTGATGTATGCACCATGTGTAAACAATAATACAGTCACGACAAAAGATGAATGCAACAAGTGTCAACAAGAGCAGCATGCTGTATTCTCTGTCTCTGTCTCTCTCTCTCTCTCTCTCTCCCTCTCTCTCTCTCTCTCTCTCTTTCTCTCTCTCTGTCTGTCTCTCTCTGTCTCTGTCTGTCTCTGTCTCTCTGTCTCAGTCTCTGTCTCTCTCTCTCTCTCTCTATGTGTGTGTGTGTGTGTGTGTTTGTGTATGTTTAACATACACACGACGAGGGTTGTAAACGGTCGTAAAATGCGCGCACAGTTTTGTTATGATTTTTTTCTTTTGTCGAAACTTGAAAATCAAAACAATATTAACACAAAAACAATTTTAAAGGGATTGGGTCAGTCTAAGTACAAGCCCGGGGGGAGGAGGGGGTCTAGGGTGAGTTCAATCAAATGCTAGGCCTAAAAGACGCATGAAAATGCTTTTATCTCGCGGCCAGGGCCCAGGGCTCGATTTACCGCCGGGGATGCCGGGGATATCCCCGACACTGAGACCTATCATCCCCGGCTCTGCTTTAGCTAATATATCCCAGCCGGGGATGAAATCATAGACACTGCTCAGGGCTATCTTTATTCGCTTTATGGTCACCCCCCCCTCCCTGGTGAGGGGAGGGGGAAATTAAGCAGTAGTGATGCCCTTTGGTATGCCGGGGGGGGGTGGTTCTAGGCGTTTGTCTATAGATAAGAAACGGTTACACATGTTCTGAATCTTGGAACATGTGTACTTCTATGTATATATATATATATATATATATATATATATATATATATATATATATATATATATATATATCCAACCCAGGGGCGTTGTTGTACGTGGACACGTGGGGGCACTCAGGATTTCAGAGAATTATTGGTCACCCGTCAAAGTTGTTACCAACGCCACTGTTTCCCAGCCCTTTCCCCCCAACCCCCCAACACCAACTATGTACTTTATAGCTTATATGAAAACCTTATCCTTTAAAAAAAATGTACATTTCATTACCATACAGCTAACAACATTAATGTATTTAGTGTAAATAGTATTTACTAAATACTCACATACTGATGGAGTGAAAATAGAATTAGTCCAAACTTTCGTGTGAATCGGGCCTTTAGGTCATAATTGATCGTTAACGGATATGATTGAAATTCACGTTTTATAAAAAAAAAAGGGGGGGGGATAAATCCAAATCGCTTTCCGATTGAAATGACGAGATTACAATTCTGAACAACTTGACAATGATGGAATTAAAAAAAAAAACTCGATTTATTTATTCCTCGGTGTTGTCCCTTGAATGTTCTCCGGAACGAGTGGTCTCCTCACGTCCGACAAGTGTCATATCTCTTGTTAATGCATGTTGTTTTTTTTTTTTTAGATTTATTATCATATAAATAAAGATCCCAGCTTTTGAGCGCGTCTGCCCAATGAGAAGTGTACACATACAGGCCGCGCGCGTGCGACAGTTTAGCACACCTGCCTGCTCGCTCAAAAACAATTAACGGTTAAGTTTTTAGACATAACGACACCATTACTCTCTCTTTTTTTTCGTCCACTGAGCTCTGTATTTAAATACAGAGATAAGTCATTTCTCCCCCCCCCCTTCCCCCAACCAACTCTCAGTGAGGAGTACAAACACTCTACCCAAACAACTACACATCTAGGCAAACACACACACACACACACAAGGAAAGGGAGGGGTGGTCGCTTAGTTTTGCTATACAGCTCCCAGCAGTAAGAAAGCCATCTGGTGTACTTGCTCAATTCTGCGTCCAAGTCAATGCTCGTCCACTCCCCCTCCCCACTACCTACCTCCCATGTACTATTGCGTTGGCAACACAATAGAGAAAAAAAAATTATTGATTGAAGAAATTCCCTCCCCCCCCCTCCTTTTCTCTTCAACAAACCAAATATTGATTTAAACAAAAAAAAACAGAATGTGCTGGTTTGAGTGAGCACTTATGAACTAATACCATAACACTCACCAGGGCCATGGTTACATTTTTTTGAAGGGCCCCCTTGGCAACGGCCCTTTTGTGTGCCTAAGACAAAGTCTTCTTTTGATTTGAACAATGAAGAAATAACTATGACAGTTATCACAGTTTATCATGATTTAAGTTATAAGCGTTGCGTTGACTGATAAAAAAATGTAGCTTGCGATATGAAAAGTAGATTTTCTTCTACATATTGAACGGTTGGCGTTGAATTAGCACCAATTTCTTTTCTCTGACAAACTGCATCCTTTTAATAGCTGCATCCACTTAATAGGTGCATCCCTTTAATAGCTGCATCCACTTAATAGGTGCATCCCTTAAATAGCTGCATCCACTTAATAGGTGCATCCCTTAAATAGCTGCATCCACTTAATAGGTGCATCCCTTTAATAGCTGCATCCCTTTAAAAGCTGCATCCTTTTAATAGCTGCATCCACTTAATAGGTGCATCCTTTTAATAGCTGCACTCCTTTAATTGGTGCATCCTTTTAATAATGTTGTTAGAAGCATCAGACACGTTTGAGGTCTACCTCCCATTTTTCACGCAATGCTGTATATACACTGAGCAGTAGAACCATAATAAACAATAGCACTAAATAAACACACAGACTTATCCAAATAAATGAAAAAATTCTAAACTCCTCCAAGTTCTAAGGTGATACCAATTTATTTTAGTCCGTAAAATGTGACAAAAGGAATTTTACATTGCACGAAATCAAATCAAATGCCAGTTTATAAAGTTAGTTTTTTAAGTCCAGATAACAAGATACTGGTTTAAGACATACGAAATCTGGTCATAGCCACAGAATATAAATTATACAGAAAGGGCATTGCTATTTTAAAAGTCCTCTGCCGTTGACTTAAATAATAATGCCACCATTTGTGCTTTTTTTTTCTATTTATTAACGTAGCACCGTAATATTGACACACATGTAGAATAATTCATCAATATGGTAGCTTTATTAACGTAGCACCGTAATATTGACACATGTAGAATAATACATCAATATGGTAGCTTTATTAATGTAGCACCGTAATATTGACACACATGTAGAATAATACATCAATATGGTAGCATTATTAATGTAGCACCGTAATATTGACACATGTAGAATAATACATCAATATGGTAGCTTTATTAATGTAGCACCGTAATATTGACACATGTAGAATAACACATCAATATGGTAGCTTTATTAATGTAGCACCGTAATATTGACACACATGTAGAATAATACATCAATATGGTAGCTTTCTGGAAAAAAAAAAAATTGATTATTGTGCATTCTGTATATTTTATATTCTGTGGCCAAATCTTTCTTTTTTCATACTACTTCATAAGGACATGGTAGTAAAGGCCACAGATGAACACAAAACTGCTCAGATATTACAAGGGAAAAAAAAGCCCATTAGTGACGGAAATTATTTCCTGAACTGACACAAGTCACCGTAGGTGTTGTAAAATATTCAAAGAACCCATAGACAGTGGTGAAGTAAGAAGAGCCATTTCAATTTTTTCTATGGTTGTTACAAACTTAGTTCAAAGCAGTAAAAAACATCATCTTTGATAATGATTAAAAAAAAATATCATATGGCAAATTCTTACGTCTTACTTAAAAAAAAAAGGTAGTAAAATTTTGAAAATCAACAATAAAAATGCAATCATGCTACAGAGGTTGCAAAAACCTATAAAAAAGTAAACATTTTATAAGAGGTACAGGAGACATAAGTTAATAACTGTACATATGTTCTCACTTCCACTACGGCACATTCAAACTCTCAGCTTAGCATTTACATATGTTTAGCTCCGCCTTAAAACATAGCATTTACATATGTTAAGCTCGCCTTAAAACATAGCATTTACATATGTATTAGCTCCACCTTAAAACATAGCATTTACATATGTTTAGCTCTGCCTTAAAATATAGCATTTATATGTTTAGCTCCGCCTTAAAACCATCCACTGATCAGAGCCTGCAACAGTGTGTCATCACATCACATTATGGCAGTCCTGTTTTCAAAAAAAAAACAAAAAAAATACTGTAAAGTCTAATGTTAATTGTGGAAGTCTAAATCCTTGTGGACTCTCCGCAATTTCTCCTTCCGGTTTCGGTTGTTGTGTTTCTTCCACGGCTTGCCTGAGACACTGGAAGCGAGGGACAGCTGACTTCCCATGGCTGAGCCCTGCTGTTGATTATCTGTTCGACCCACCGGCATCACTCCTTTTGAATGAACTTTGCTGACATTCTAGGATGAGATGAATTTTAAAGAATTTAACAAAAATATTTCATTATACAACCAAAAAATATTTTTTTTTCATACACAAAATAATTTTATGTCATTGCTAGAGAAATTATTCTGTTGTAAGCTATTACTTTCAAATTCACCCTTATTTAAACTACAAACATCGCAAATCAACAGCATATTACATGTATATGGAAGCAAAACGTGTCTCTAAAAGCGGCATACGATTCTTTGATGATTTTAGTGCGGCTACCATTAAAAATCTTTGTTTTTTTTCTATTGTTTCATTATGTTTATTTATAAAAAGCTGTTAAATTGACCATGGTCTGACTGCTCGTAGAATTTGTACTATATAAAAAACCTGAATGCGGCTCTTACTGTCTGAAATATTTATGAATAGCTAATTTAACATTTCTTCATATTTTTCTCAACAGCCTTTTTGTTTTAGTTGTTATCGAACCGTATCTTCCATTCCAGATGACAGAAAATTTAAAAAAAACCTAAGAATAGAGAACAAAGACCAGACCGGAAAAAGTATAAGCTAGATCGCAGCTGTAGGGGACGGGTGGTCGTGCGGTGTAGAGCGCTTGACTGTCGACCTGAGAGTCCCGGGTTCGAATCTCAGTGAGAACCTTGGGATTTTTTCAGGTCCTGGTGAAAGTCCCCAAGTCCACCCAGCTTTAAATGGGTACCTGACTTTAAGTTGGGGGAGTAAAGGCGGCTGGGCGTTGTGCTAACCACACAACCCCTTCATATGCCGAGGTTATAGAAACAGATGAATTCTACACTTCATCTGCCCCGATGGCCCATTAGGGTTAAGGGAACTTTACTTACTTTACTAGATCGCAGCTGTAGACAAAAACATCCATTTATTGAAAGTCAACCCACCACCCATTCCCAAACCTGCACCAGAGATGGACATGTAATATTTACCTTGTGGTGGACATGTAATATTTACCTTGTGGTGGACATGTAATATTTACCTTGTGGTGGATATGTAATATTTACCTTGTGGTGGACATGTAATATTTACCTTGTGGTGGACATGTAATATTTACCTTGGTGGACATGTAATATTTACCTTATGGTGGAAATGTAATATTTACCTTGTGGTGGATGTGATGTAATATTTACCTTGTGGTGGACATGTAATCGGGTTACCTTCGTGGGACATGTAATATTTACCTTGTGGTGGACATGTAATATTTACCTTGGTGTACATGTAATATTTACCTTGTGGTGGAAATGTAATATTTACCTTGAGGTGGACATGTAATATTTACCTTGTGGTGGACATGTAATATTTACCTTGTGGTGGACATGTAATATTTACCTTGTGGTGGACATGTAATATTTACCTTGTGGAAGAACTCCTTGTCAACATCACTTCTCATCTGTAGTGGTTTCTGAATAGAAAAATATAAAAAAAAATAAATGAACACTTCACTTAATATTCACAATTTTTTAGTTAATCTGAAATGTTTTTCACAACTTTTGTTTAAATTTGGCAACTTTAAAAAACAAAAATTAAGTTTAATGATGACAGTATTAATGACCACAATCCACCATCATTCCTAGAGAAATTTAAGTATTTTATTTATTTATTCTGTAAAAAAAAAGTAGCATACCAATAAAATAAACTTTTAAAAAAAAAATTGTAGTAATGGAACAAACAAAAAAAAACACAACATATTTATTCCCAAGGTGAGCTATTTCTAAGCTTAAGGGTTGATTAAAAACTTTGTAACGCATGCCAATAATAAAAGATGATATTAATTTTTTAAAATATATACATGTATTTAAAGAAAAAAACTAAGATGTTCCATCATTTATACATGTATTATTCATTGAAATTACATATATTACAAAAAGTATATTTATATGAGGTATTTTAATATGCGATAAATAGAAAGAAATAATGTACCTCTTCCCACTAGGCCATGGAAATTTCTAGATATCTTTTCTGAATCTTAGAATATTTTATTTTTTACTTTTTATTCTTATCCTTTTTGGTGCTTAAAGAATGGAACACATTTTATTGGTAAAGTTTATATAACCCATGACTTTGTAATTCTGCTGATTTAATTGTTCAGAAACAAAGTGTGAGAAATTTCAGCTCAACATTAAATTTATGTTTTTTTTTTTTTAATCTACAACAATATCAATACATGTAGTTGTTTACCCCCCCATAAACTTCAATAACTGAAAAAAGTATAGTTTAAATCAGAAATCTTATCAAATTTACTTTACAATATTGTACTATTGTACTTTAACCATGGAAAATACAACAAAAAAAGAGTTACACTATAGACTCAAACACAACATCATAGGATAAATAAAAGAGGGCAAAAAATTCATATGATGTTTAAACTTACAAATTTGACTGGTTTTAATGCCTGGATTTTGTTGATTCTTTCTTTATCCTGAAACTCTGGTCCAGCGATACCAGGTGGCGGCTCACAGTACAGGAGTTTACCCTGAAAAATAAATAAATATATATAGTTCATGAAAAACTATTCTGAAGAAATTTAGACTCTCGTCTAGAATCATGTTTAATTTGGGAACTAAAGAAACTAATGTTTAAGGATTTTGGTTCTAATACAGTCTGGGTCATGAAATGTGTAATAGAACAATTTAAGTTACACAACATGTAATGACCGGTGACAATTTAAGTTACACAACATGTAATGACCGCTGACAATTTAAGTCACACAACATGTAATAACCGGTGACAATTTAAGTTACACAACATGTAATGACCGCTGACCTTGACATAATCTTTCAGGATGTACCTGGCTGACCTGGGGCAGTCTGGCGTACCTCTGGCTGTCATGAATCCATGCATAGCTGAAAAAGGTCAACAATATTAATTTTTTTGTGCCAGATAAATATGTAACCCAAACAAACAAAAAAGTAATTTACAGACAGTTTAGATCTTGAAGACTTTCAACTCAAATGATTTTTTTAACGGATTAAACTTCGGCTAAAGCTGGTGATCGTTTTACACGGGGGGGGGGGGGGGGGGGGAAGAATTCTTCTTATGTCAGTGGGAGCAACATAACCCTAGTAAAATTCCACTAGCCCTTCAATTTAGGAACATTGGAGCAGATGCAGCCCCCGTAGCGTGAAAATTCTACAGGAGGGGCCAGACATTCTACAGCAGGGGGTGGGGGCAGGCAATACATTTTACTAAGTAGAACAAATAAGCAGGGGGGGGGGGCTGGCCCCCCTGCACGCTACGGGCCTGAGCAGATGAAGTATAGAATTCATCTCTCTCTGAAGCTACTACCTATTGAGGGTCCTCATTTAAATCTGGGTGGGGGACTTGGGGAAATAACAAGCGACTTTTACAAGGACCTGGAAAAATGTCCCTGGGTTCTCACTGAGGATTGAGCCTGTTGCCCTGAGGATGACAGAAAAGCGCCCTCTACACACAGCAACAGGACCATCCTTCCACTAAGCTGGGCCCAGTTTATATGAGCCTGCCATCTATTTTTAAAAACAAAAAGGAGATCCCATTTCAATTTAAAAAACAAAAAAAAAAAAATTTTAATTCCACATGCCTCCGTAAGCACTCAACAGTTCCTCCGCTGTGGGCTTCCTGTCCGGGTTCATGTCATCTGAGGATGGCCGGGGGATCATCAAGCTGTAGGTGGATTCTAAAACCAAGCGAGGGATTTGTTCACATATGTTTTGCAAATTAAGGGAAAAATATGCATCAAATGGGATTTACGTATATATAAGCATTTAACTATATAGTTAGTACTTGTTTAAATCAAAAGCATAAAGATAAACATAAAAAAATACAGCGGTGGGAATCTAATGTATATGTCATCTTTTTTTTATTTAAAATTCCAGTAATGAAGATATCCTAAATGTTTTGGTCGAAAACAAAAATAATAATAACTGCATGTATGAAGATAAATTAAAGATTGACTAGGGTGGATAAGAGAAAAAAGCTTTTTTTTAAACATGACAATGGCTACACAGTTGTCAGTAATACGGCCACACAGCTGTTAAAAAATTATAGTTGCTGTTCATATTAAATTACGTAATTAGGTGACACAACCTGTTAGAAAAAAAAAATGTACTGTCCAATTTAAATAAAAGGATATAAGAGTAACAGGTGAGATGTGATCCCTCAGCTCGTCAATAGGTAATATCCCATTGATGACCAAGTGCGCCCTGGTGGCCACAAAAGAAGGGAACACAAGACCAGGGCAGTCACACAGCACCAGGTGCTCATCGAGAAAAAGAGTCTGAAATCGTACCAAGAGATAATTAAATAAGTAACACCTGATAATGTAAAATACCCTAGAGGTCAGGGTAAGACAAAGTCAATGAGACTGTTATAGGTAATTAAAAAAATTATTATTTTTATAGCATGACTGGACCATGTTTTATGGCATATTTTCCTGAAAGTAATGCCCCAGACTAACTGAAAAAATATACATTGTAGTTTTCCTAAGCAGGATCTACATTATTTTTAGTTATGAAGCATCCAATGTTTAATACAGTATTTTAAGATTGACAAACATGTTTCAAAATTCCTTTTTATCAATCAGGAAGCATAGGTAGGAATCCTGCAATTTTAAAATGAGGCACTTACTTTAAACACAAGTCAATATATGTATACTATTAATACTTACATTCAGTTTAAATTAAAGATATAATTTTTTTTTTGTTAAAACTACCTCAAAACATAATACATGTACTGCGAATTCTAAATTATTCAGACATAAATTATTGCCCTTTAATAAATTTAAAGTAGAATTTTAAGTAAGATTTTTTTCGCTTAATAATCCCATCGTTTTACTTCATTGGAAAGTTATCTGGAAACTGTGAAGGCCGTTCGGCATTAAATAGTAATTTAGAAAATAAATAGAAAAGGTGTCAGTATTGAATAAACAATTCGTTTATGGCTGTAACCTGGACAAAAGTTGGTAAAAAAAAAAAAAAAGAATCAACATTTTAAAATTAATAAAAGGCCCAAATCTCTCCGGGGTCAACAGTTTAGCATAAAAATGAAGATAGAAAATTATCCGATGACTGCTAACTATCAACATTATAAAACTAAAGCAGGACATTTTAATGAGCATTTTGCTTATTTTTACATGAATGAAGAAAACAATTAGGAAGAAAATCAAATCTGAAGGAGGAAAAAATATTTAAGATTTTCAGATTTTTTATGTTATTTTTTTTAATGATAAGGATTCAGAATTATTTTAAAAAATAATATTAAGCAACATTAACAAAATCTTACAAAATCAACACCAAATAAAGCAATACAAAGTACATAAACTAAATGAACTTAAAAAAATCCCCTAAAAATATGGGCAACATCTGATATCACCACCTAATACACTGAGATTCATTACCTGAAGATGTTTAGTTTTTCCTGGTCTGGCTGAGACTCCCAACTGCTTTTTTTCCAGCAGGACGTTGATGGTGGAGCTCTTACCCACATTGGGGTATCCCACCATACCAATGGTTGTAACTTGCTTGTCTGACTGACCTAGAGTCGAAGGCTCTGCAAGCTTGCGGAATATGGCTAGAAGTTCATGTGTGGTCACTATGTCAGGCTTATTGGTTATCAGGGACTCTGTCTTAGCAGTACAGGCCTCATCACTGATGTCACTGGAAGTTTTTCCATCATCAGTGTGACTGCTGTTTTTTAAATTACTACAACAGTTTTTGTCATCGTTAATGGGCAGTCCCTGATTGCTTCCGAGTGAAAGTTCTTGTATTTTGTTATCAAGAGGATCAGACGGATTAGAATTATCCCCATGGGAGTGTGAAGACTGGGCTGGTACGGGAAGGTTTTGAAGTTCTGTAACAGTATCATCATCATCATCTTTATCTGCATTAATATCTTCACCACTATCCTCCTCCTCAGTGTTCTCTGCATCTTCATCCTCCTCACTCTCGTTGGAATGTTGGGATGATGTTTCTGTTTCACTCGACTCCTAAAAATGAAAAAAAAAAGTTTTAAAAAAACTTAGCTGTGATAACAAAAGTTAATTTTTTTTTTGAATATTTAACTGAATATTACTGATGAGTGTTTGGAAGAAAGGGAATGTTTTAAAAAGAAAAAAAAATTCACTAAATAAAGAATTATAAAAAAATTTCAATTTAAAAACAAATGCTACAATTTTGAAGTCATCTTAAAAATTAAAAGATGCAATTTTAATTTTTAAAATAATTCCAAACAAAACAAATCTACGCAGTTTATTTCTAAATAAAGTAACCCATTACCATACAGCTTTCTTTTTCCACCTTGGCAGAAAAAAACACAGCAGTGAGTCCTTCTCTGTTGAAATACTCTACCCACTGACACCTGAAAGGATAAAACAATGAACCGCAACATGTACAAGACAAATAAGGCAATGGAGCTATGCATGTACAAGTAAGATGTAAGAATGAAACTAGCGCCAAATCCATTCTGTGAAAACCTAGAGCCTTAAAGCAAATGTTTTGAAACAAAAATACAAATCAATAAAACTTTTTGAAGTGACTGTCAGGCATGTATAGTTAAAAAAAATAGAAATATTGGCATTAGAATGAAATCATTAGACAATCATCTATGACAGGTCACAGATAAATATAATAAATGAATTTTCAGTAATTAACTTTTTTGTAAAGAAATCAATACTGATATTTAATGAATTAATTACTTTTGATCAGAAATTGATTAATTAAGTATAGTTGGATTAAACATAAACTGACCTTTGATTTTCATTCAAAAAATCCGCTTTATTGATAAGAAGCATCACAGTTTTTCTTGGATCGACTTCCTTGACATACCTGTCCAGATCTTCACAGCGGAACAGCAGTGGATTCCTGGCATCGACAATCTGTACAACAACATCACTGGGAATAGAAACATTGATAAATTTTTATTATCTATATTCTTACATTGATAAAGTTTATTCTATATTCTACCGTTGATAAATGTTTATTCTATATTCTAACACTGATAAATGTTTATTATCTATATTCTAACATTGCTAAAGTTTATTATCTATTTTCTAACACTGATAAAATTTATTATATTTTTTCTAACAATGATTAAGTTTTTTATCTTTATTCCAACATTTAAAAGGTTTATTCTAAGTCACAAAAATAAAATGTCATGCCAGTAAAAAACAAAATCATAAGTTTGCAGGCTACAACAATTATGGACAGAATTTTTTTTTTTGAAATGAAAATAAAAAAAACTAAAAGGTATAATCAAAATAATAAAAAAAAAAAAGAAGTTATAGATAATTATCAGGCTAAAGAAACAAAACAAATCTAGGCAGATTTTTCATTTTAAGTCATACTTCTGTGGTAAGAGCATCTAGTGTTCAAGTGCTTTAATCGAAGTATAATATTCTGTAATAACATTTTACAAAGCTTATATTTTAACTCTGTATTTCTGTAATTAGTTCATTCATGAACTCAAATATGCATTGAAGTTTAGATATCCAGTAACATGTAAGTAATCTTTTCAAGAAAGTAAATATGAAAGAACAATATGTCTGCTCAAAGCCATAGCAAAGGCTGAACAAGCCAAAGTCACTACAAAAACAATGGGTAAAGCGGTTTCACTTCTATCCACTTCACTAACAGCACTATGATAAGGCCTGTAACTTCACCACTGCTAACAAGTCAACATCATATTCTTTCAAGATTAATTTAAAGAATGCTATTGATTGGTATGCATTCTATTGCAATTCTTTAGGAAACAATCATGAGACTTCAATGTTCACGTTCAAGTCACTAATTTTAGGATTTTCCTTTTCTGCTCTACAATAAATTTATTTTTACTAGCGCCATCTACATGTATATTTATAACTTGTGATATCCAGGTGAACATTTCCCAGATTGTCTTTGCTTACCTTCTTTCTATAACTCTCCATAACTGTCTCCAAAAGTCCAGATTCTTTTCATACGGTGTTAACTGTATATGTTCATATTCTTCTAACCTGAGAACAGTTAGTAAATTTTAAACTAAATTTTAAAAAAATGAACAAATTGAATCATTTAATTTCTTCAACTTACATACAAATTCTTCTTTTTAACAGCTTCTACTTTGAGAAATTATGTTTATAACATGAATTAAAATTCTTTTGATCAAATTTTAAAAATAAAACCTTACATTTTAAGCTGCCTCCTCCAGTCTGTAAAAGAATCTCTTTCCATGAGTATCAACTGCTCTTTGGTTGTACTGGAATCCCATATGGGCCTTAGAAAAGATGTTGAATAATTATTTTTAAACAGAGTAATTTTGTTTTCGAAAAGTGCATTTGAATTTTTAAAAGCATATGTCTGGGAGAAACAAATGAAATATGAGTACCTTCTGGGTATTTGTAATAATGCCCGATGCTCATTTTGAGCATCTGAAATTTTCTTTATATCTTCTGCCGTTAATCTGATGCCCTGTCCAGAGTTGGCTACAATCTGAACATTCTGTCTCTCTGAATTAAAAAAAATATGTATACAGATTTTGTAATCAACAGACACATTTTTTGTACAGAAATTTATTTTAAATACTGACTAAAGGAACAAATGACTGGCTAACTTGTAAATTCATTCACAGAAATGTATTTAAACTGAAAAAAAATGTTACAGTAGTAACAATTAACAGGTTTAATCCACTTACGTTTATGGATACATCTCAATACATGTATTTACTACATATTAAATAATTACAAGCACAGGTGAACAGAAAAAAAAATGAAAATCTGCATAGCTATTTGGACAAGATGAAAAAAATAGCAGGACTAAACAGAGAGCACCCATAATCTAAAATGGTAAGAACTGCACAGAAAAATCATAAGCCAATAAGAAGAAAAAGCAGAAAATTAAATAAGATTTATAGTTTTTCCACTGTAAACTTGAAGAGAAAAATAAATCGTCTTCACCCTTACAGAGACAGCTTTGAATAGGTCTCTATTAACTAAATATAGGCTGACCTGCAGTGAAATCTTTTCCAGCCATTTCGGCAGTGGTGAGAAAATCTTCCAGGTTATTTTGCTCTGTGACAGACTGGAAGTTGATCCTGTTGTATGTGATGCCATCATCAAGTTCAGTCGTGTGAAGCTGAATGAGCAAAGTGTGCATATATAGTTAAGAAATAATATGAAAAAAATAAATAGTATGATTCTATAAACAATGCAAAAATCTCAACAAAGCATCTTAACATAATTATTAGCCTTTAAATATTAGTTGTTGTTTTTTTTAAGCTATCAATAAACCTAAGAATTAACACAAAAAGTATAAAAATTTAATTTAAAAAAAGGAAGAATTAACTAATCCATAGTATAGCATACTTTAAAATAAAATGTTTAAAAGACATTTTAAAAATATTCTTACAAATGAATCTTTTCCTAAAGATCTATTACCGATCTTTTTATTTTTATCTTTCACCAAAATACTCTGGCTCATCAAAGCTATTTGACGCTTTCGTTTCCCCATTGTTCATAAATTTTGTATAAATAAATCTGTAAGAAAAGTATGGGGGAAATTATTTCATGCCGGGTGGTGCTAAAAAAATGTATTGCCTTTTATCAAAGTAAATAAATCAGACACAAAACTGATGCAAAAATAAATACTCCAAGCGATCAAAGAAGTTGAACAAACAATCATCGAATGATAGATCTGTGTTCTACAGACAATACAGATTAGATACTGGCATCCTAAAAATAATTCATTTGTATTAATTTTAGCACTTTGATTAAATCCTTTTAGCTATCCCTAAGATAGTATATGCCACAGAGAGGGTGGGGGCACTTAACGCAGCTCTCACTTTAGTTATTTGCAGCTCCCAAAGATGTTTAAAAAACCCTGTTATTATTATAAAATATAGACCTATTCTGATTTTATATGTAACCCTATTCTGATTATAAAACATACCCGTTCTAATTACATATATTCTGATCATGAAATATATCCCTGTTCAATATTTTGAATCTTAACCCCTGCTATGTTTAAGAAATATAAACATGCTCTAATTATGAAATCTACCACTGTTTTGGTAGTACAGGGATTGGTACGCAATCTAAACACAGGTCAAGGGCCAAATAAATTTCCTGGAATGCCAAGAAAAACTAACAAAAATAAAACTCTTTTAGAAATACTACATGTTATAACATAAGGCTCTTCATTAACAAAAATTTTCAGTTAAATTTGCTTAAATTTTGGCACTTTGATATAAATAATAAAGTTCTATTTGCTATCCTTGAATAGATGTTTCGGAGTGATTCAAGAATGATCTTTCTTTAAATCATTCAACTAAAGAGTGGACGAGGTAATGAAATAAATTTCATTGATAGTTATTAATTTTAATCTACTAGTACTACTTTAACTTAAACTAACTAAACTCAACTTTACTGGGATTTAACCATTTTAATGGAATTTAAAATAAGTAAGTAAACTAATTAATTTCAAATTAATGTTTAGAAAATGCATGCTAATCACTAAGTCTGATTTAGAGAAAGTGTGATGTAAGGATTGGGAGTCAAGTCACTGACTGATCTCAGATGCTCTATTATTGTCTTAGTGGGAAATAATACAGTCAATCCGACTGCCCACTCACAGCTTTGTCTTAGCAAAGCAGCCAGTAATGGCAGTAATCAGTATCTCAGTTTCATACTATACTTTTCATTGTTGTCACATGGTAATAATGAATAAATGAGTGTTACTATGAGACTATACTAATCGGATAAATGATAATTTACCAAGACCAATCAGAAGGATATTATTGAATTCATTACAAACATGTTGATGACAAAGTAGCTTAATAATATACAGGGCATTGCTGAGGACACAAAAATCCCCAGGCCTGGGTTACTAGAACGCACTTGTTACTCGACCCACTAGTGACCATTATATTAGGGTATAAGGAACATGACATATATAAATTTTTTTTTTTCAGGATTAGGGTTAGATATCAATTTGCGCGAAAATCCCCGGAAAAAAATTAACGGGTCGACCGTACATATGCTAGTAGTCGACCCTCTAGTGGGTCGAGTAACAAGTGCCTTACTCGAAATAGTTTCGAGTGTATAATCAGGCCAGCTGACTAAACTTAAGTAAACTGAGCTGTCTTTCTAATATATATTATCTCAATCTTAATCGCGTTAATGATTAAACTAATTTTGTATTTTCATATATATTTATATAAAAATGTGTAATGATAATTTTAAATATAATCAGTATATCCCATTTTGTACCTAATGTAACCTACGGCTACACATGTGCTAGCAATGTTGACAAATATTCTGATTGGACAGGAGTTTTAAAGATCTTGAAGTGTTCAGTATTTGTGCCGTATTTAATTACATTTTTATTCAAACGAAGGTATTAAAACTACATACATATATTCTAATAGACCCTATTTTATTACTAAAATCACCGCTAAATAATTTTTAAAGTATCGAAGAGACAGTGAGAAAAAACAGCAAAAAAAAAAAAAACAGCTAACTAAAGTTAAAGGGAAAAATAATAATAAATGCTATGCCAGATTGTCTTTTTGATCCCTTGGCCCTACCCAAATGTAGATTTCTGCGACTAACGATGTTTATAAGCCACGTCTTTAGTTTTATGTCTTTTTTGTACATTGTTGTTTCTGTCAAGAACTTGAGTTTATCTTCTCTTCCTATATTAGAATAGCCTCCATTTAGCCCTAACTTCATAGACATATTATGCCGCAACCCGATCTACTTACTGTGGGATGCTGGTTCAACTCCCAGCGTATCCAGTCAGTCATCAACATTAGTAACTATGTCTCCCGTTGTGCCACCATGGCCATCGCACTATCGACTATGGTGAGAGCGAAAGAAAAACACTGCAAAAAACCGTCCCATTAGTGATTTATAGTATCTAAGAGATATAGGCCTACATCTCATTATTTCAGGCACTTAAAAAAGAGCCCAACAAATTAAGCTGGACAAGTCGGTGCTTAATAATGGTCACAAACTCACAATTCAACACACTTGCTGTTAGACTATCATTTCATAGATGTGCATGAATAAACAATGTATCTTCAGGTCAATAATTATAGCAATGCTGGGTTAATTTGTTAAGATAGCCCTGTAAATGATACCAGATACATGTATATATATTTAAGCTTTTTTGAGGGTATTTTTTCCCCAGTGAAATACTTAATAAGCTTTTTCACTTTATGACTTATTAAGCATATTGTTAGCAGCTTTGCTAGAATATATTATAAATTAAAACAGTAATATTTTTATTTAACTTTAACCATGAACTTTATATTAAAAAATATAATTTGGCCGAATAAGTGTTTGGTGAAATAAATGAAAATAGGAAAACAGAAATAAAGAAAACCAATCAGTAGCATTTCATTTCTTTTATTGCAATACTGTTTCTAATGTCATTATAATCAAACAAACAAAATAAATTTGACTTTTTGAGAGCTGGAAATTTAACTCTTTAAGATTACAAACAGTCAGTGAAAAAGTATCGCAATATTAATATAAATCATATTTCGTGTGTTAACATAAGCAAAACTGTCTTTCTCTAAGATAGAAAATTACATCTGTAAACATGATTCTCTGGGGAAAAAAAAACTGTATAATGGCACAAAACTCTAAAAAAAATTATTAATTTAGACTGATAGTAGATTACACTGATACACTGAGATAAGCATTAGTGATATAAACATGGGTAGATTGCTTGCCTAGCAATGCTCTGGAAATTTAAGTATGCACAGTATTGCACAGTGCACACCATAATGATAATAACAATATCATGTTGCAATTGTAAAAAATTAACATTGATAAAACTCTAAGATGATCAATATCAACACATATATATATGCTTTATTTGCAGTAGTTTGGAAATAAAATCTTACCAAAAGTCAATCAATCTACATAGATGTATTATATATCTATCTGTCAGGTGATCATACAATTTTTTAGCATCTTTTGAAAGAATACACTAATGGTAAAAAAAAAAAAAATATTCACTACATTGCTGCAATTATTTTTTTTTAATTGACAATTTGAATATAGATTGTGTAACAAATGGTAAAAATTTAAAGCAGAAATACAAGCTATCATTCTATCAATAAGCTATGTTCAATTTTCAATAGCAAATGCCTAAGAAATAAATATTTTGTATTTATTATCTCTTTATTGATGCACAGCGATTCTTAAAGACATAAAATTCACATTTCACAATGTTCTCTTTATACTCCATTGGGAAATCTAGTTATAGTCAAAGTTTTTTTTTCCCATTTCATGTAGTAATTTCAAAAGTTCTAGGTCAATGAATTAAAAAATTTTCAATTTGCATCTTGGCCCCCAGCTCAGCGCATAATAGAGATGAATTATTAAGTGAATGAGATATACTGGCCTTTTTTTGTGGCAAAACTCTGATGTACTGAAAAATAATTACATGTACTTTTTTTTTCTTGATCGGATTATTCAAAGTTAAAAATAAAAAAACTTATCAAAATTTAAATAATAAAAAATGTAATGAAATACTCAAATAAAGGTTCAGAAATTACGAAATGTGTTGGGCTTTATATGCCCTATAGGGCCAGTGACCTAACATATGTATCTCATACTCAGTGCCCAAATACAGAAAACAATTTATCAGTACATAAAAGTTTTCACTTGATTTTAAGACTTAATTTTGGTTCTATCAAGTTTGTTAATGTTCTTAGATGTATTTTTGTAGACTTGACAACCTTTTAGTTTCTGTTTCCTCACTCAAGAATAAATCAGGCAGGCATTATCATGATAATGGACAGCTTAGTAAAAATATTTGAGCTCATTGCTATGTTTTTGACTTTTTTACTTCTGTTTAGAATTAGTTATGGCATATTTGCTAATTATAAATACATCAAAACGTCACCAATGCAGCATTAGTGATACATATTTTATGAACTATTGAATATGCGAATTCAAAAAGGTTTTAATAAACAAAAAGTTTATGATCTTAATATTTCGGCTCCTAATAAATATTCTAAAATCTTAAAACATATTCAAAACTATTGAGTAATGATAAAAAAAATGTATTTTTAAAAATATATTACTTAATTGTAAAATACTCAAAGGAAAAAAGGCAACTATTTAAAATGGCACAAAAAATGTAATAACATAAACAATAACATTAAATGCAGCTATGAAATTTACAAATGGTGGCAAAAATGATGACAACATAGCAATCAAAAGTTAACATAAATAATGTATTCTTACATTTAGCCATGCAGTGAGCACATAAAACTGTTTTGGTGAAAGCATTTCTCCCAAAAATACATTTAAAATGGTGCTAAACATATTAAAAAAACATTTGTATGTACAATAAAAATCTCCGATTTTTCACAGACACAGGCAAGCTTATTTCAAAACAGTTTATACACTGAGGAGATATAATTTAAAGATCCATGTACAGACCAAGTAATGAAGCAATTATATCAGAGAATACAGTTAAAGCAAACAGTTGAAATCACAAAATTTTTTTTTTTTTTTTTTTTTCAATTAATGCAGCCAATAAGTATTTATTGTCAAAGTTTTCCTCCAAATGAAGTCAGAGACATGTTTTATTGATTTATTCTGTCTGTCAATGTTCTATCCACATTTTAAAAATGATGATGGTGATTCTGATTTTGTTGGTTGTTTTCAAAATACATAAAATCCTGAAAGATATTAAAATAAAAAAGATTTAAAAACCTATCAAAAAGCATACACTAAAGATAAAATTCAAACATTTCAAAATACTTCACAAAATTAATGTAGTTATTATGGACTTGAGAAACTGAAATATCAAACATTTTTAGGGTAATGGAATCAGCATCTGAGAATTTGTACCTAATGTCTGATTTCTTATACGATTCATTAGATCTCAATCTAACTTATTTTTGAGCATTCAATATACATGTAGTATTTTTAGTTATATATATATATCAGAATCAAATCAGAATAAATAGCTATGAGAAAAATCTGCAAAAACTTTGGCACCATATCATCATACTTAAGGGACAGGTGGATGAGTGGTATAAAGCAACTTGAGAGTTGCGGGCTTGAACCTCTGTAAGAACCAAGGGCATTTTTTCAAGTCCAGGTAAAAGTTGACTAACAAGTCCCTCCAGCTTTAAGTTGGGGAAATAAAAGCTGCTGGGCATTGTGCTAACCACACAACTCCTTTGAATGCCATGGTTATAGAAATAGATGAATTCTACACTTCATCTGCCCTGGTGACCCTTTACAGCTAAGGGAAAAATTTTAAATGTATACATTTTAAACTATTAACTAAAATGTATAGTTACAGTTTTTTTTTTAAAGTAACTCATTTTAAGTTGAATAGATAATATTTTATGAGATCATTAAATTCAGTGGTTACAAGTGATGGGATAATTCAGAAGAATCAGGAATAGTATACATACATCTTCAAGGTATCATAATCATAGAAATCTATTCAATCTTGGTTTTTTTAAAGCATTTTATAAATTTTTTTCATAAATCATTCTATAAAGGTTTAAATATTAAAATTGGGAACAGAAATTATAGCAAAGTATTGGTACATATTTTGGCATTATCCCATCACAAGTTACAAGAAATACTCACAATTAAAAATACACAGCCCATCAACGTTGCTTTCAGTTTGACATCCAGATCCATAGGGACTAGATGGAAAAAAAAAAGATGCAGGTTTAATAGAAGTGATCAAAATAAAAGATGTCACATTAACACAGGAAATATAAATAACATCATACATGATCCATGAAAAACTAATATAAAATATTAAAACCTCACAATTATATACAAAATTTTATCGTATAATCAAATCTTAATCAATAGTATTTAAACCACAATTTAAAAAATGCTTCCTTCAATTCATGCAAACTACTTTTCACAGTTGGGGGAAGACATCCTGACAACACATACACTCATTCCAAAACTTAAAACAATAAGTAACAGACATAAACATTATATACAGATTTACTGAGAAGACAAGTTTTTTTTCTTAATTTTACATGTATTAAACTTTGTTCATTTCTGCTATTATTATCAAACATGCCTTGGCCCAGGTACCCCTCCCCAAATGTTTATATCACAATTATGCCCAGCATGCTATAGTGACACATCTAAATATAGGAAAATTATGCCATTATATTTTTTTATACACTGAAAAAAAAATGTTCAACCAAATAGTTAGTTTTTCAATAGAGTAAAATAATAAAATAGGTTATCCACTTCTCAAAAGTAAAAAAAAAATATTTTTTCAATGGGTATGTAAAATTTTCTGTGTTAAGACCACTCACAAGATATTCCAAAGTTGTCTGCATCTGTGAAATATTCTTGAAACAAGCCAGACCACTGTTTTGTTATATTGGCTACAACTGTTTCTGTTTCAAATGTACGAACCTAAAATTCCAATAATACAAGTCGTTATGGAAAATTTTTGAAAAAATCACAAAAAGAACATTTGAATAATAAAAGGGTATATCACATATGTTTACGTGAATCTAAATGTATGAACCCCAGGTGCATAATTAAAGGCAATTATTGTAATTAAAGTTGGGTATGGGATGAGATGCTTAACTCTTAATCTAGAAAATCATTAAAGGGTAAGTTTTTTGTAGTGTTTCTTTGTATTCACATCATAGCCAAGTGATAGTAATTATGTAAGCACCATAAAAGACATAGGTGACTGGACTCTCAGTCTAAAATGTAAAACTTATAAAGTATTAGCTTTTGACCATCGTGGTTTAAAGGGCTAAATAACACTTTTCATCACATCGTGGTTTAAAGGGCTAAATAACACTTTTCATCACATCGTGGTTTAAAGTACTAAATAACACTTTTCATCACATCGTGGTTTAAAGGGCTAAATAACACTTTTCATCACATCGTGGTTTAAAGGGCTAAATAACACTTTTCATCTAATATGGAGGTGTTTTTTTTTTAAACTTTTATTTTTTTTATATCTAAGTTAAATATTACCTCATTTTCTAATTGGGGGTTTCATCTGTGGGGGTTATCCCGCTGGGGGTTTTGCCCTCTGTGGGTTTTTGTCCCGATACCATAGCATTGACCTACACTCAATACTCATGTTTCATTTAAGTGCTTAGTCTTCAGTGAACATTTTTTATTCATAGAATAAAAAGTATCTTACTGGAAATTCAATATTCTGATTGCAGACAGTGCATGGGCAGCAAGGTCCCCAGATTTCAAACTTTGGATCTTTGTTGTGATCCAGAATTGTATAATGTGGTTTCCAGAATGAGCAGCTGAAAATAAAAAAAAAAAAATCATATTTTAAATATTGATTGCAAAATGATTAAGTTTTGAATCTTTTTTTATGCTGTAAAATCATATAAACTGGATTTATCCAAATTTGTTTTCTAATTTTTGAAAAAAAAATAAAACATTTGAAGAAAAGCTTAAAATTAGCATAGAAAAAGTTGTGAATTAAAGGAGATGCAAAGGAAATGCACTAAAATAACCTGCAGTATGTTTAAATTCCTGAACTAATTTGGATTGTAGATGCTTTGAATTTAATTATTTTTTTTTTTGTAATCCAATTTGTTTAAGTTTTAGGGATGTTTGGATTTGGAGGTATTATTATTATAAGAAATTTAGACATCTTTGGAAACTTACGCCTGTCTAACATAGCCATATTGTGTGCCGTCTTTTCCATATACACTAATTTCATCCTGACAGCATCTGATACCAGCACACCAGTTGAAACCACCACAACATTTGAATGGTCTTTTAATGGTGAAGAGTTTCTGAAATTTTAATCAGTAAAATGAATTTTTAAAATTCAATCAGTAATGAATATATTGTTATAATTTTAAAACAGATTGAAGTAAACTGTTGTTTTTTTTAAAGAGACATTATAGTTTGAAGTATTATTTTATTATGAAACACTTCATCTTGGACAGGAATCGGGAACTCGCCACTTAATGATAAGTAATATGTCTTAGTGTGACCAGATTTTTCTTGGGAGTTTGTGCTTGACTTAAAATGGGAAGAGGGAGGGATTGAAAGACAGTATCTTCTGAAGAACAAACTTATTATTCCAAATGATACACTGTAATTTATGAAAGTACCAAAACTAAACATTGTGTTAATCAGGAGCAGAAGTAGCAAGAAGTGTTTCAAGGATAATATAATATAGGTTTTGAATGTGAGACTAAACAATGCAGGCCTGGACTTTTCATGACAGTTTTGTGGATGGTGGATGGGTGTTGCAAAAGCTGTGACTTGTCCAATTTTTTATCTTCAGGGATTCTATCTTTGGAGAGGTAGTGTTTTAAAATATTTTTAAAAAATCTCTATTTCTTTTTGCATAAAAAACATCATATCTTAGGGACCACTCTGATTTTATACAAGGCAAAAATGTTTCATAATTTACCTCCTACCCATTATAATAAAATATAACAAAATCTTGGAACTCCTCCTGCCTAATCATATAATTGAGCCCCCCCAACCACCTCCCCCTTTTCAAAGAAGTGAAACAGACATTAACTACCAACATTATCATCATTGCCCTTCACCCATGGCAGGGTATAGGCCACCAACAACAGATCTCCAGAGTCCTCTATCCTTTGCCATCTTCTTTAGCTGATTCCAGTTTTGTCCCATCTTTATGGCATCCACTTCCACGTCTCGACGCCAGGTATTTCTTGGGCGGCCTCTCTTCCATTACCTTGGGGGTTCCACCTCAGTGCCTGCCTTGTGATAATGGCTTCTGGTTTGCCTAGGGTGTGTCCTATCCAGCCCCATCACCTCTTTCTGATCTCTTCTCCAGCTGAGAGTTGGCAGGTCTTTTCTAACTACCAACACCTATCCCTAAATAACAGATTTTACCAAAAAACAGGAAAGCTCCCCTTTATCCCTTTTAAAAATCTCATGAAACAACGAATATTTATTCAAACAATATTGCTTAAAAAACATAGGCCATTGTCAGGGTTATATTTTACACATTTTTCTCATATTCACAGAAACATTTAGTGTATAAGTCTAAGAACTGTAATATATATATTTTGTTAAATACATCTAACTGCTCAAAACAGGTTTGGAGTTTTATAAATGTTAGAAAAAAAAGGCCTCACTTCTTTATTATTATCTGCGACATGAATTTTGAAACCCCTTTTAGCACCGCAGAATTGTCTGGCACATGCATTGGATTCTGATGAAAAATGATTATGACGAGAAATGATTATGATAAGAAATTATTATGATGAACTTAGACTATATTAGCCAAACTGCAATTTACTTTTTTTTTAAAAGTTATTTAATAAAACGAGAGATTGTTACAAATTAAATGTGTTTAGTAATACAAAGAAAAGATAAAATAAGATTATATATGTTTAGAATCTGAATAAAATTGATTTGTAATACCAAAATGTTCATTTTATATTAAAGAATATATTAGTAACAGATTGAAAAAAAAAACAGCTATGGTGAGCTGTAAAAGAAATAAATGCGATGGCGTAATGATTGCTTGATTAAGTAAAAAAATTACTTTCAAAAGCATAGTAGCACTGTTGGCCCTGGTTGTTGACAATCTTGTATTTATTGTTGCATTCCCAATTCAGCATAACTGGAAAGTGACAGAAAACATTTTATAAATAGTTTATAAAAAATAGACAATTTTTATATTACGAACATTTCCACACCCTTTTATATATTATTTTTATACAACTTTCAAAAACAATTATTGAATAAACATTTAAAATGAGCTTTTAAAGTTGTACTTAACTAATGTAAATTAATAAAATCTTTCAGAAAATTCTGAAAACTTTTGGTAGTTTTTCAGTGACAGGTGCTAACTTGTCTCTGGACCAAAAATCATAAATGAATAAATTTTTTTACAAAAATACATTTTCAGCACATTTAAAGCCCTACTAAGCCTTATAAGAACCTTGACACTCAGTGCTTAGAGCCTTTGAGCTCAGTCCTTAGAAACTCTGCGCTTTGCACTTTGTCCAAAAGGAAAAGAATTACTGCTGCTAATATTGGAAGGACAGGGCTTAAATTATTGGGGCGGGGGTAGGGGGAATCCCACAACATTAGAGGCTCTCAAAAGAGGGAAAATATTGCATGAAACATTCTGTTGAGCACCCCAAGTTTGTAAGTTACAGCCCCAAAGACTGTTAGCTACGGCACTGCCCTTACCTTCTAACATATGTACTTCCTGCTTGATCAGAACCTGATCCAACTGTGTCAAGTATTCTAAGCCTTTTGGGCAGTTGGGTATGGATTGAATTGTTGGCATCCAAACCTCTGAAAATAAGAAAGAAGGCTGTTCAAGTCAATGAAATTTGGCTCTTGTCTTTTTTACTTATACTATATATTTGAACATAGTTGAGAACAATTTTCAATAAATGAATCTAAGAATTCTTCATGCCAAATTTTCTTAAAACAAATGCCAATAAAATATGTACATATTTACATGAAAAACTGAAATGAGAAAATTCTTGAGATTTTCAAGATGTTATTTTTTGCATGGTTTATTTTCCAAAATAATAATTTGGTTTGGTTTTTGTTAAATCAATCATTAAAAAATGTTTTGTGCCATATTTTTTCCAATCAGTAGATGCCGTGTATAATTATAATTTAAAATATAAATCAAGACTTAATTAATATTTACAAAGACAATATTTTTTATTAAAGGAGACAATGTGATCATCATCAAAATTTAATAAACAAATGAAATTGGGCTGTCTAAAGATGACATGGGGCCAGAGGCGCAACTAGACCAAACTTTCAGGGGGGGGGGGGCAAAAAAATCACTAGTATTAAAAAAATCACATTATTTATATACTTGTATTTTATTTTAAACAAATTTTGGTCTAATCTTTTAATTTTTTTTTTATTTCGGAGGGGGCAAATGCCCCCCCTCCCAGTTGCGCCACTGCATGGGGCTGACTTCAGATGGCATTTGGCTGGCTACAATTGGCATTTAACTGACTACTGATTGCATTTAGATGATTACTTACGAGGGGGAGGGCCATACTGCGTGGGTGGACCACCAGGGATATATCCGGGCTGGCCGGGCATGGCCTGTCCATACTGAACCTGTCCATACTGGGGCTGACCAGGCTGCCCGTAGGGTGGCTGACCAGGGGTAGGCCCGTACCCGGGTTTCATTGGCTGTGCTCCGGCTGGCTGAGTTGAAACTGGTTGCGACATGGCTGAGGGGAAGCGAGAAATAGACAAACATTTTAAGTTATAAAATATATATAAATAAATAAACAGTGATGTACTGGTAAAATAAGAAGTAAGGGAACGTAAAGTGGGAGCAAAATAAGTGGGAGTTGTCGGGACATGAAAAAGTACTGGAGGAACGCGTTCCGGTTCTGAAAAAAAGGTAAGGGAACGTCCCCCCGCGTTCCCTTCCCAATACACCACTGTAAATATATGTGTGTGTGTGTGTGTGTGTGTGTTTGTTTCAAATCAAACAATTGTGCAAATAACAACAATGACACAGTTCGCTTAATGGTGAACTGTATTTTTAGAAATAAAAAGTGGGTTAATAGTCACGAACAGGAAAGTTATTGGCAGCAGTGCATATACATGTAGCCTCACACGTGCCAAGAAATTAGAAATGCCGAGAAATCCGTAAATTGAGTCTTGTGCGGTTAAACTATGCCTTGCACCAAGTGGCATAACTCTTAAATGTATTTATATTATAGAGTTGTTCGCAATTTTTGTGGAAAGGATTTGGGGGGGGGGGGAGGGGGCAGTCTCAACGTCACACCAGTTGAGACATAGAGAAGTTTTTCTGGCCAGTCAGAATGTGGACGTTTTGACCCGGAAATGAACGTGCATAATAGTGGGGAAAGTAAGGGGGGGGGGGTAAAGTTGAAAATGTCATTGCTTGGTGATAGCCTAATGAAGAGGCTGCATTCGCACACATGTCAGTGAACATTATTGACAAGTCAAGCAAATTAAGTTTTTCTTTGTCTCCAGGGCCGGGTTTAGACTTGATAAGGCCCTAAGCTAATTGATATATGGGGCCCTTTTTAAGTCCTTTTGTCAGTGCCAAATATTTAAGTATGTATGACAAATTGCTCACTCGGACAATTTTTGGGGCCCCCCTAAGAAAGTTGGGGGCCCTAAGCAATAGATTGTGTAGCTTACACGTAAAACCTGCACTGTTTGTCCTCACTGACGCTGAGTTGTTTATTAGATTCAAATAATGACGGAAGTTTGTCACTAAAAAGTCACGCAAAGCACGAGAAGTGGTCGAAGCTTACAAAATTAAAGTAGCTGGACACCCATGACCTATAATCCTGTAAGATGGACGAATCGGCCGGCCTGTTAATTCAAAATGTCAAAAAATGGACACATCTTATCATAGCCTACTCAGAGCCGTTATGTTAGATAAGAAGTTCTTAACGGTCAAGGGTGGACTACTTCAGTACATGTACTCGTAGAATAGTTATCCCCCCTTTGACATTTGACCCACCTGTCACTTAAAACTGTGCCCTGTGCCTCCCCCCCCCCCTCTCCACACAACCTTATTTCCGTTTTGGACTCGACAGCTTTGCCCTAACATGACCACTTAAGAACCCGGCCTACACTAAGTAGTTCGGTTTTTTAATGGGTCATTCAAAATAAATGTACAACACACACACACACACACAGCCACAAAGACTTTCAGTTTGCCAAGTCACACAATGCATCTGTGGCAAGGGGGTCGGCAACCTTTTGAGATGGAAGAGCCAAAAGTTATAATTTACAATTTTTCTCAGTTTTTTTAAGTGCCACTCAAATCGTTCTTTCAATATTATGGTATTTGATTAGGAATAAGTATATAAAATAATATCATTATAATTATTTGCGCAATGAACTGGAAGGCCGCAATTCGACATCGAAAGAGCTGCTTGCGGCTCGCGAGCCGCAGGTTGCCGACCCCCTGATCTGTGGTGTAGTTGGTATACATATACTTTGACTTAGGGTTTCTAGTTGTTTTATTATTTGTTTCGTTTCCATGTCGTATCGTATCAACAGCCCCAACTATATCTATGTCAACAATTGACTCTTTTTACATAGATCTTAAAAATTCTAATCAATGATATATTCGCCCAGATTTAAGACCTTGAACCTACTTTCACTTTTGGAATAGTTAAAAACACGTATTCAAAAAGATAGAGAAAAAAGATAAACAGAAAGATAGAAATAATAACAAAAAAAAAATTGGCTAGAGATAAATAGATAGATAGATGCCAGAAGATAGGGAGGAGGGTGAGTAAAGACAGGAAAGAATGAAAAAGACAAAACATATTAAAAAAATAAAAGGCAAAAAAAAAACACGAAAAAAGAAATTAAAACCTCCCTGTTCCAACGCACAGGCTCAGTTTTTTGTTAGATTCTATGTTTAAATTTTTGTTATAACTTCATAATGATGGAAGACAGGGATACCAATATTTTATAAACAAAAAAATGTTCAAAAACGAATTTCTTAAATTTACATTAGTAATTAATTTCATTTTCCTAAAGCCCCAAAATATCTCAAAAGTGTCTGCCTATTGCCTATTGCCCCATCCCACCCCACGACTTATGAAAGCCCCCCTGTATGTGTCTTGCCCTATTTTTTAAGTCACGTGACTACAGATCAACAACGGCCTTGGAGTCTTCACCATAAACATGCTGATGTCACACATTATATGCGAGCTCTTTAAATGGTAACAGGAGAAGACAACTTTAGACTGAGACGATTGTTTTAAACCGAGTTAACACCAGTGCCACTCAGTCCGTTAACATTATGAGTGATTGCAATGATCAATTGTTTAATTAATACATTTTTTAATATTAAAAAAAAAATAAATACAGTAATTCTGAACCTAAATAGCATTGAGAGTATGCAGGAGCGGATCTAGACAACTTTGAACGGGGGGGGGGAGGGGCAAAACTTTGACCCCCCCGGAGAGAGGGGGGACACCAAAATTGTTTTCATTGTTGAAAATTGGTCTTAGAACAAAAAAAAAATATTTCGATAATTTAATGATGTCTTACCTAAACTTGCGGTGACGAGGGAGTATGTCGCGCATGCTGTTTTATATTAAAAAAAGCAAACTGAAGAACGACTCGCTAACTCTTCAATTAAAAGGACTAGATAAGCTAGCTGCTGATATTTAAAAATAATAATAAAAAAAATATATTATACTGTTTTATAAAAAAAAAAAACAAATTACCAGCCAATCCCAAATCATTTTTTTTATAAAAGGCTTTAAAAAATTTAATAAAAATGGTTCATAGATTTTTGATGTCGGTCTTTAGTTTTTTTTTCCTCATTTTCAAAAGGAGTTTAATAGATTACCCCCCCCCTCCCTCAACCTTTCAATAATATATTTGTTTGAGAACCAGTGATATCGATGATATCATATCGTAAAAAAAAATAAAATAGGTCATTGATCTCAAAGTAACCCCCACCGATTCCCCCCCCCCCCTTTTTTTTCTTCTCTAGCCCGCCCGCCTCACAAATAAAAGTCACTGAAATAAATGTGTGCCGTGCAGCGAACTAGCCTGAATTTAGGTAACTGACACGCGTGTTGATGGGCGACAGTTGTTTTTTTTTTAATAAAAAGGGGCTCTAACTCTAACCCACCAACACCACCCCCCTCCTCCATCCCCCCAATCTATGGAATGGTTTAAAAACATTGCGTAGGGTGTGTCTATTGGCACCAGCTGTTATTTGACATGTGCAGAGCGGGATATTACAGCTTGATCACATACTGTGCAAACCAAACACACACATACAAACACACACAAACACATTAAATAGATTGATTTCTTATTGACGTTTGAATAGATTTTTTTTTAAATAAGGTCATAAGCAGAGGCGTACCTTGGGTGGGGTCCGAATTCGAAAGTCTCCCCGGGCCCCCACTTGAGGGGAAGGGAATAAAAACATTATTTACATTAAATATGAAGTACATTATCTCATGTCATGGTGTCGAATGTCAAAATGCAGGCCCCCCCAAAGAGGCCAAGCCGCCCCCCCCCCGGGCCCACAAAATTCCTAGGTTCGGCATTTGTCACAAGTGGATTTAAAGTACTGTTTAACTGTCTCTAGTGGACTTAGAGGATTGAATGTTGAGCTAAGTAGGTACTGTTTGAGCGTCTCTCAGAAATTTTCAAAAGATCGTAAGAACAAAGAGAAAAAAAAAATCAATCAAACGATATAAGTGGGATTTCATTTTCAGGCGTATGTACACATTCAACTAGGCTGTATAACCTAACGCGTAATTATCTTTTAATAAAGGTAGGTCCTAAAAAGCCCCTCCCCCCACCCGCCACACACACACACACACACAGAGCCGTTCTGAGCTGTTATTTTTATTTTTTACTTTGATGGCACCAAGGCGAACAAGCTGAGTGGGCCCTGATTGATACCATCAGATTTGGTGTGCATTCAAAACCAGAAGGGCCCCTTTTAAGGGGGGGCAGAGATGGGGCTTAGGCAGAATCATAACTCTTGCATATCTCCAAACAGAATGTCACGATTTCTGTATATCATGGTTACATGGGGGGGGGGGGGTATAATTCATTCAGCGGCGCCAATGCATCATGACACACTGTGTCTACCCCCCCCCCCCCGAAGCATATGGACAAACGAAAACGGTGAAGGGGGTGGGATAAGCAGGGATGAATTTTTTTTTTATATTTTTTAGGATTCACAGAGTTTTGGACGCCGCTTTAGACGTTTGCACCTCCCCCCCCCTCCCAAACGTTCGTAGGACTCGCTACTGTCGACTTTACTGCAGTAATAAACAGATTGTTCCGGTGTGTGATTTACTTAAGCACACTGGTCGCGATTTAATCGAACTATCAATATGATATAATTATATTTGATTTACACATGTGATCCAGGGACCCAATTTAACGATCTGGGGGGAAATATGGGAAGTGAATGAATACCTGTCCAAACCTCCTCATTTCCTTTATAGATAGGTACCTGGCCTTAGGATATAAAGAACTTTTGTATCTATGGTTGCCAGGCGAAGCTTATTAACCCTGAAGTGTTTTACATACATGCGCATACATGCGCACGAGATTAAGATGTATTATGGGATTTGGGATCAAATAAATAGTTTACTGGGATTTACTCTAGCACAGGGGTCGGCAACCTGCGGCTCACGAGCCGCATGGGGGGTCTTTCTATGTCAAGTTGCGGCTCTTTCGATGCCAAATTGCGGCCATATCAAACACCATAATATTGAAACAAAATATTAGTGGCTATTTAAAAGCTGAGAAAAATGCAAATTTTAACTTTTGGCTCTTCCGTCTCAAAAGGTTGCCGACCCCTGCTTTAGCAGTATTTTAGCCTAATCCATGTTTATCCATATATATGCTATATATACTAAAAAAAAAATCACTGATTGAAAGCAGTCAGGTCACAGTCATCGCAAACTATGTTCAGTGAGTCGATAGTCAGCAATCCGCGACTCCGTGAGCCAATGTTATAGACCTAGGTGTGAGCGTGTGATGTCATGACATACATCTGCAGTCTTGGTTCCGTGTGACAGGTAAACGACCCGGCTTGTTAGTATCGAATTATCGGTATCGGCCAACACAGTATCGGCGATACTTTTTTTTTTTTACTATTGGTTGCTGTATTGCCGATCCTTTTTGTATCAAGTATTGATTTGTGTTGGATGGATGGCCGAGTGGTGTAGAAACTCGACTGTCGACATAAGACCCCTGGGTTTGATCCTCGGTGAGGACCATGGGAATTTTCCCAGGTGAAATTTGTTTCAAAGTCGTACCACAAGTCCACCCAGCTTTAAATGGGTACCTGACTTTAAGTTATGGAAGTAAAGGCGGCTGGGCGTTGTGCTAACCACACAAACCCTTCATATGCAGAGGTTATAGAAACAGATGAATTCTACACTTCATCTGCCCCGAAAGCCCGTTAGGGCTAAGGGAACTTTACTTTTTTTTATTGATTTGTGTATCGCCGATACATTTTAAAAGAAAAATTTTCGATACTCGATACCAATACTTTTCTATTGGTATTTTAAGAATGTATTGTAACAAACTCTAGCAAATAAATTTACTTTGTATCTTAAAATATTCAAAATGAAAAAAAAAATATATAATTTATAAACCCAATAGAATAACCCCACTGTTTGTATGTTTATCAGTTTTGAAAAAAAAAAAATCAAAATATCACTATTGTACTGTTCATACAATTCAGAATTTTTTTTTCAGAAAAACAAATAGCGATTTTAATACCTTGTTTTAAAAGTAATCTACATACATTCAATCACTACTAGTAATCATAGCCGTCAACCATATCAATATTAACACCACCCACCTCCCCACAAATACAACCACGGTTGGGCGAGCTGAAGGAAAAATAAAATTTGAATTCTCTTTTGAAGTTTTCGCTTTGCGCGCCGAAATCTATAAATATTATTCTTATAGTCTTACATTCATTTACTTTCTTTTATATCAACTATTTGTCCAATGTTTCAATGAATGACAGAAAAGAAAAACTTTATTTCTTTTTTCATCGATCTGTCAGTTATATAAAAACTTGAAAAACTTGCACTCTTTATATTTTAAATAATAATATTTTTTCCCTTCTCAAAAGTATTGGTATTACATTGGTATCGATTTTGGCAATACATTTTTACTTGAGTATTTGTATTGGTATTGGCGATACTCTTTTTCATGAAGTATTGGTATTGGTATTGACAATACATTTTAAGAGTATTGTTAACAGCCCTGTAAACGACTTGCGTGAAGGTGAGCATTTTAATGTTGGTGTAGCTCAGTGGTCGGCAAAGTGCGGCTCCGGAGCCGCATGTGGCTCTTTGGCTCCTTAAGTGCGGCTCTGGCATTTAGTTTTATTTAGTATACAACTTATTTAGTGCACTACTTATTTAGTGTAATAAAAATTTACTAAACAAGCAGATTTGGCTCCCAATTTTTGTTAAATTGTTGTAATGTTCATATTTGGCTCTTTGGCTGATAAGTTTGCCGAGCACTGGTGTAGCTGAAGCATCGATGCTGTTTTATTATTTAGACAGAGGCCTAACATAAGATGTGAAGCATAAATATTGTTATCACACCAAGAGAGAGAAATACTCTATCATGAGCCAGGACTAACGACTTGGCTGCTAAAGGAGCCACAAATCACCCCGACCCTAACCCTAACCCCGACCGCATAAAATATATTCGTTTCAAACTGTTGCCAACAATCATCATGCAATGTCGCGATGCGTGTAAATATTTAACGTCATCTACAAACAAGATCAGGATTAAAATGTAAAAAAAAAATCGATAAATGACGTAATAAAACCAGCACTCCAATAGCGAGGTTCTCTATTCATTTCGCGACCGTCCCCCACGCGTATAAGTTCGCGAATAAATTTACTTATTTTCATTATGGAATGTGCTTTGGTCACGTGGTTTGGTGACGAGCAGAGGCGTACCTAGGTTGGGTGGGTCCAAATTCAAAAGTCCTCCCGGGCCCCAGCTTGACGGGGGCCTCCAAAATTTTTGTTACATTAGATATTAAGTATATCATCTCATGCCATGGTGTCGAATGTCAAAATGCAGGGGGCCCCCAAAGAGGCCAAGCCCCCCCGGGCCCCAAAACCCATAGGTTCGGCACTGGTGACGTGTTATGCAGCAAACTTGCGACCTCCATTAAACTCGGATGTTTCAAACGGGAATTAAAAAAGTCCCCGAGTACCCCCTGCATAACTTTTCCACTTATTAGTGAGAGCCGCGGGAAAAATCGGTATCGAAAACAATTCTTCCACACACACCCCCCCCCACACACTTTAACCAACGGTCGACATAATCTGGGGGGCTGTTTACAGAATGTGTGACAGTCATCGAACGATGAACCAGACTACGCCCTGGTTTGAGAACACTTGTGGTTACAATTTAATTAATTTAAAACAAAAGAAAAATTGAGACGAGCGTACTTCTGGATTCATTCTGTGATTCGATTCAGTGGAATCATTATCACCCATTAGCAGACCTAAATACAGAATAATATAAATAAAAGCGATTTGGCCTCTGCGTTTAATCGAAAGTAAAGAATTAATACAACGATGTTCCAGTTTAAAATACAATCATGAAATAATTAGATCTGCCCGAAACCAAAAAAATAACCTAGTCTACCGATCAAGCCTAAGGGATATAACTCTATGTAAAAGTTTAGCAGGGTACAGCTAGTGTGCTACTATATTTAAAAATAAAAATCAACTGCAAACAGTATGCGATATTTCCTATCAAATTAATGAACTCCCCCCCCCACACACACACTCTGGCCAAGTAAAGAACACTGACCCCGGACTCACTCGCTGAGAGAAGGGAGGTGGTTCCACATGACAACCACCGTAATGAATGAAAAACATGGGGGCCCTTATAACTGTGCGCCGCCCCCCCCCCTCCACTGAAGAGCAAGTGTTCAAGTGGTCGGCCCTGATGACAGCCCATGCGACACACACATGTCCGGTCTGACTTAAGGGATCTAATTCTACATATTTCTACATCCGAAGTTGTAATTTGCAATGGATGCTCTAGGCAAGATACGTGACAGAAGCATTCTCTTGTACAGGTAAACAAGTCCTCCGCCGCCGCTCCCCCCCAACTCCCACCACTCTAGTAAAGATTCATATCAGAATATGATGCTATAGGGCACCCCTCCCCCTCCTGCTTCCGGTAATAATTTCTAATATGAAGGGCACAACTAGAGCTGTTGTATAGGGCTTAATAATATCTATACAGATCACTGCCAGGCGTCCCCAAAGACCAAAGATTGGGCCTGTTAAAGGGGCTTTGATACATAAAGTTCACTGTAAGTCTCTTCACAGCTACCCCCCCTCCTCCCCCTTTACCAAATAGAAACACATTAAAATAACTTTGTACATGACCCACGTAGGAAAAGGACAAAAAAAAAAACGCTTTTCACCACGTGACATTCGGCTATGACGAGGTTGAACCACGTGAACTGATGACGTCATAACACACCACCAACTCCTCCTCTTTCCTTCAGATTCAATGAAGCATCTTTTATTGTTTACATCCCTCTTTTTTTTTTAATTCACGACACACAATGCATACAACTTTTTACACAACCGATTTTTGTATAGAACAGTTGCTGACCAGGCAGTAATCTTCCATCGTACGAAAGTTCCATTTATTTTAGCCTCATTAAAAATAAACAGACGGCACACTGGCGCCATTAATAAAACAACTGTTTTCGAGCTATCATCGATTAATTGATTTTTCTTTTGATATTTTTTTTTTACAAACGATTGACGACCGTAGCTCTACATAAACAATAATATATATAAAAGCGATTTAGGCTCTGCATTAAATCGAAAGTGAAGAATTAATACAAAGCATTCCATTTTAAATACAATCATAAAAAAATCGAATCTGCCCGAAACCAAAAATAACCAAGCCTAAGGAGATGTAACTCGATGCAAAGGTTTTGCAGGGTACAGCTAGTAATATATATAAAAGCGATTAGGGCTCTGCGTTAAATCGAAAGTAAAGAATTAATACAACAGTATGCCAGTTTAAAATACGATCATAAAAAAAATCGGATCTGCCCGAAACCAAAAAATAAATCTAGCCCATCGATCAAGCCTAAGGAAATATAATATAACTCTATGCAAAGGTTTTGCAGGGTAATCTAGTACACAAATAAAATTCACTGACATTGATACGATTTAAGGAACATACTGTTTGGTTTAAGAATTATTTTTTTTTAAAAGTAAGCAAGAAATAATAAAATAACAAAATGTAAATTAGTATGAAGGAAATATTTTTAAAAATTATATTTTATCGGCGGTCCGTCTTGAACAGTGAATATCTACTGCAGCATTTCCCAAAGTGTGGTACACGAAGAGTTATTCGCCGGGGGGGGGGGGGGGGCATGCGCCCGGCATAGGGCGGGATTCATTAGATAACTTTAAACGGCTAAACCGAAAACAATGCAGTGATAGGGAAACCTTAACCTTAATAAAGGTATGCAATTATTGTTTTTTATAAGAGGTATTCTTTATTAAGATTAAAAAAAAAGAAAAGTAGCTGTGCATACATGGTGACAGTTTGGGGAAATCACTGATCTACTACAAAAGACAAGGGAAGTAATATAAACAAAGTTTCCTTAGCCCTAAATAACCATCGGGGGAGATGAAGTGCAAAATTCATCTGTTTCAGTAACATCAAGGGATTGCCTGGCTATCTCAACGCCCAGCCGCCTTTACTTCCTCTACTTAATTAGGTCAGGTACCCATTTGCAGCTGGGTGTATTTTGTGGGACTGTAACCGTGGTTGAGATTCGAACCCTGAACATCAGGACAATATACCATCCTTCAAACATCCCGCCACACGGCTGTTGTACGTGTGAAATGCTGTGTCGGATTTCTATATTTAGCTCAGAAAAAAACAACCTGGATCGTTTGATAGTTTCTGACGGAAAGATACATCGAATAAGTATCGTTTTTACCCAGTTTAAGAATACCGAATCGATTCTTTAGAATTGAATCGTCGAGCCTCTAAAATATGGTTTACTCGAATTCTCCATGAAATATGCTGTTTCTGTCAATAGGAATGTAGGATTGTCAAATTTGAAAGCTCTATAAAGAAATATCCGGTGTATTATCGGAATCGGAGATTTGGATGGTATAGGCCCATTACTACGTTTACTACTTTTTACATCACTACAGCGGAAGTTACAATGATCATAGAGCCGCTACTGGGGCTTAAAGTAACACAAGTCGTTGGGATTCAAACCTTTTAGCCTCGCCGTAACTAATCGGGTTCTCAGTCGCACCTCCATTCTTAATTCAGGTATAATTACTTTTTATTTAAGTTTTCAACTTATTTATAGCACTGACGTCTGCGTCGAATTCAATAAATGAATAAATAATCCACGGCTGGGCAGGGTGCCCAAAACACATGATTTCGTTAATTCACGAAGGGGGGTAAATACTCTACGTAGAAGTGTTACTTCCCTTGCGTAATTGTTTTTGTTGACGTGCGCTTTAAAAATAAAAAATAGACTACGGAGCACTTTGATAAGACGCAAAATTATTTATGTATTATGAAATCAGTCAACGGGCAGATTGGTTGATGATATCATGCATGGCACTGACTCTAAAATCGTGCGTCGATAATTTTTTTTCAACATAATAACTTAATTGGGTTTTAATCCTTTATCATTTTTTTTTCGGCTTCTTTACACATGGGTCGTGAAACCCGAGCATGTATCTAAGTAGGTCGCGAATCGCAGAAGATTGAGATCCACTGTTGTGTCGGAATACTATGTTATCTTTTTTTTTAGGAGCTATTAGTGGACTGCAATGAGTCGTAACACTATTTATAGCAACGTACAAAACGATGACAAACTAAAAAAAAAAAGTTCTCTGGTCTATATTTTGAAATACGTAGACATCAGAGGATTGGTTGGTGTGGCGTAGAGTTATTTAGTCACTTAGATTCGTTAACTAAACGCAACACGTAAAGGTCTACTCCGACTGAACGCCACATGTAAAGGTCTACTCCGACTAAATGCAACATGTAAAAGTACACTCCGATTAAACGCAACACGTAAAGGTCTACTCCGACTAAACGCGACACGTAAAGGTCTACTCCGACTAAACGCACAACATGTAAAGGTATACTCCGACTAAACGCACAACATGTAAAGGTCTACTCCGACTAAACGCAACATGTAAAGGTCTACTCCGACTAAACGCAACACGTAAAGGTCTACTCCGACTAAACGCAACATGTAAAGGTCTACTCCGACTAAACGCTCACATTTTAAGCAACAGCAAACGGAGTTAAGCTATGTGGGCCCAATGCTGACTCCTTGGAATTTGTTTTTTTATGGAACTGGTTTTAAAAAATAAAAACGTATTCGCGTATGACAGACTTTATCTCTAGCACTATATTTTTTTTAATCAACATGCAGTCAAACTCAAGTGTTACGCAATTACAAACTGATGACGAAAAGTCTATTTATAGAGAAATGTGATTCTCCTTCCCATAGGCGGCCTTTGAGAGGGAAAGGCGGGCGGGAGGGGAGGGGGGTAGAGGGCGATTAGGACAACCATCACATCATAAAATCTAGGGCCGCTGATAACTAGGGCCCCCTCTAAGATATTTGATAACTAGGGCCCCTGATTACTGCGACAACTGATTGTGTTCCCCGCCCCCCACCAGCATAAAATCTATGGCCACTGATAACCAGAGCCCCCTCTAAGATATTTGATAACTAGGGCCCCTGACTACTGTGACAACTGATTGGTTTCCCCGCCCGCGCCCCCCCCTCCCCTCGGTGGATAAAGGTTGTTTTTTTTAATATAAGGCAATCAAGATACCATGTTACACCATAACAAACTCAAAGGTCAGTCGTGTGGCGAGTGATGAAAAAAAAGAAACATTTTCACCTCTAGTTGTAGAGACGTGCATTAGTGTATACTTTGACCGATGGACTGACTCTGTGTTGTGTGTGTTTATATATATATAGACGGACCACGCTGGCTCGGGCAGTCCACGTATACAGTGAGAATAGAAATGAGGTCAAGGCAGGTTGCGTTTATAGTGGGCAATGAGGTCAGGTCAGGACAGTCGAGTAATAAAGTGGAGATTAAAGTGTGCCTAGCAGTGTGTGAGAATGTCAAGTGTAAGAGGAACACGGTGGAGTATTGGTCATCAGTGTTAGGCAAATGACGGACGATTCTTCATCTTACATTAGTGAAAATCTTTTGGGACCCCCCCCCCCCCCCCAAATGTAAAATACAATTTGGGGGGGGGGGGGAAGGGGGGGATCCCCCTTAGATAATTCGAAAGTTGTTTAAGCTTTGATATAATAATACATTGTACTTCAAAGAGACGATTCTGGGGGGGGGGGGGGCTTCTTTGAGTGCGTTTATGTGTTGGGGGAGGGTAGATGGAAGGGGGGGGATATGCCTCGTCAAATGACCTCATTTAATTCTCGATATGAGCGTTTCCAAACGATAGATAAACAACAGTTAAGGGGTTAAGACCCCCCCCCCCACCCCCGCATTTGACAATCGCCGTTTGCCAGCGGTTCTCAGCCGACGGGCACGGGGACAAGGCTTATGCAGCAGCGCGAAACGACATATAATTTTTAGTTTAAAATAACCCAAGAGTTCGAAGAAGGTCCCCCCTCCCCCCCCCCCCCAGTTTGCCTGCGAGTGACTCATCACCAAAATCACGTGACCAAATATCACATTAGAAAGGTACACACATATAGTACATTTTTTCGCGAACTTACCTGTGAGAGGTGCCCCGACATACTGTCGCACCCAATTGTGATACAGTCGCGAAAAAAGGTTGAGAACCGCTCCCCGTAAGCCGCCCCTCCACCCACCGTGCATTAAACCTACCGCTAAATCCGGCACTTATATACCATGTGTATGTGTGTGTATATATATATATATATATATATATATATATATATATATATATATATATATATAAGCGATTTGGGCTCTGTGTTAAATCGAAAGCAAAGAATTAATATAATCATGACAAAAAATCGGATCTGCCCGAAACCAAAAATAACCTAGCCTACCGATCAAGCCTAAGGGGATATAACTCTATGTAAAAGTTTTGCAGGGTATTTTAGCGTATATATATATATATATATAACGTCATACAGCTGAATCAAATGTGCAATGTTATTCAATCCTTGGAAGATAAACAACAGCAGTAAGATGTCGATAAATGCATCTCTTCATATGTCCTACCGGTACGATATTTAGCGCGATGGAGTCATACACACGAACTACTCGCACATGTTACATGCAGATGTTACGCTATTAAAAAAAACAAAAACAAAAATAAACAACTGATAAAATAGATAAGGCCTAGAAAAAAATTTTAATTCGCTTTTTCAATCATGAAATAAAGTAAACAGCCCCATATAGTCCGCAGGTATCTCCATTTTAACGTGTCTTCTGTCTAACCCCATCCGTTAATTGAGTCAGAAAGCCAAGACGACCCCATAACAAACTGGTGATAAACTTCCGTTGATATGGAATGGGGGTCGTTGATATAGAAGCGGGCCGTTGTTATGTAAAGGGGGGGGGGGGGCGCGTTGCTATGGAGGGTGAAGCGTTCATACGGAAATGGGGTCGTTGATACGGAAAGGGAGTCGTTCATATGGAAGTGGGCCGTTGATATGAAAGCAGGGGCGTTGATATGGAGGGCGAGACGTTCATATGGAAGGAGGCCGTTAATGTGGGGAAATGGCCGTTAGTGTGAGAGGGGGGGGGGTCGTTGATTTGGCAGGGGGTGGTTGATATAAAAGTGGGCCTTTGATATGGAAGCGGAAGGGGGGCGTTGATATGGAATGGGTCCTTCGTTCAGTATAGGCGGTGGCGCCGAGAGCCAACACGGGCCCCCGGGCAGGATAACATTACGGGCCCCCGGGCAGGATATCATTGCGAGCCCCTTAATAAACAATAAGTCGTGAAAAAAGTAACATGATGCGGCGCCCCACCTTGCAATGACCCCCCTCTGCCCCCCCCCCCCTCTCGGCGTGCCTGAGTGTGGGACACAGGACATCTCACACTTGTCCTATCTATCATTGCCGCCCAGGTAACACGAAAGACGCGCTGTTTTAAAAAAAAACAACAAAACAGCTTTGATATCTCGAACTCGTACACAAGTTCTCTTGGCGATGGGTGGACAAACAGGCCTGTACTTTAAAATAATAAACAACAACATAATAAAACAAGCTACCGTACTTTACCTAAAAAAGATTGAAAAATCCTTCAGGAACAGGTAGATTACAAAGACGAAAAAAAAATAAATCTGTTTACAGAAATTAAACAGCCACCAACTTGTGTCTCTTATAGTCCTTATCCTCGAATGTTGTCGCTCGAGTGTCTATAACGGTTAATTTACTGACTAGGGCTATATGGGTGAGGTAGAGTCCAAAGGATAGAAATGAGGTCAACTCTTGTCCTACGAAGCGTCGCGATTAGCACCAGTCGCCAACAACGGACAAAAAAAAAATCCCCCTTTTTAAAAAAAAAAAAGATTTAAAAAAAAATGTGCTGTTTCCTTTTTTAATTTTATGATTCTGAAGAGCGTGTGTGGTGGTGGTGGTGGTGGCTCTTCTATGCCGTGAGACTGGGCGTGTAAACAAACAACTGCTTAGCAACAAAAGCACGTGTAAAAAAAGAATCGAATTAAAACTGTGCGGTGCTAAGCCGAGAAAGTAGGTCATGATGAATTGATCTTTTCTATCACAATTTCTATGGGTACGTGCGTGCGTGCGGGGTGGGGGGTGCGGGCGTATGTGTGTGAGTGTGAGCGAGTACATCACTGATCTCAACAAAGATACAGACATGAAAAAATAATGTTTCCTATGAGTGAGAACCACTCTTCAGCTTTTAACATTGGATGCCAGGGAGACGTTTCTCTTCGTTGCTCTTGTTTATTTTTTCTGGAAGCACTGGACAGAGACTAAATAAAGCGGTTCCCAATTTATATATTTGTTTCCGCGACTGTACCCCAAAGTGGTGCGAAAGTACCGTATTTTTCGGACCATAAGACGCATCGGACCATAAACTCAATTTAGTATATTGTTTCCGACTGTACCCCAAGTGGTGCGAAGTACCGTATTTTATTTTTCGGACCATAAGACGCATCGGACCATAAGGCGCACCAGTTTTGGAGAAGATATTTTGGTATGATTTTATTACAGATTTTGAAACAAATAGTGCCCTAAAATACTTTATGTGCATTAAAAACCAACAGCACAGTCATTAACAAATGTAATCAATACCAACAGCACAGTCATAAACAAATGTAATCAATACCAACAGCACAGTCATAAACAAATGTAATCAATACCAACAGCACAGTCATAAACAAATGTAATCCATACCAACAGCACAGTCATAAACAAATGTAATCAATACCAACAGCACAGTCATAAACAAATGTAATCAATACCAACAGCACAGTCATAAACAAATGTAATCAATACCAACAGCACAGTCATAAACAAATGTAATCAATTACCAACAGCACAGTCATAAACAAATGTAATCAATACCAACAGCACAGTCATAAACAAATGTAATCAATACCAACAGCACAGTCATAAACAAATGTAATCAATACCAACAGCACATTCATAAACAAATGTAATCAATACTGTAAAGCAAACAGAAGCATTTAGAACCATTATTAACAAATAAAGTCAGCAAAAGACATCCATTTGTTCCGCTCTTCCCTCATAAACACTTTAAATGGCTAAAGCTTTTTTTTGTCTACATTTGGACCATAAGACGCAGGGACTTTTTCCCCCCTCATTTATGGAGGGAAAAAATGCGCGTCTTATGGTTCGAAAAATACGGTATATCCGCCGGTTCCGCTCACACGTAAGTTCTTCAAACACTTAGTTGGTTTAAAAAAACAACGAAAATTGTATTTCGCTGCGTACCACCTACATAACCTCCCCCCCCCCCCCACGTACCCCTTGGGTGTAAGAGTACCACCACTGGTTGAGAGATGTCACAAGAACAGGACCAATAAAAAGTTTGAACTGAGAACCCCCCCCCCTCTCTCTCTCTCTCTCTGACGTCATATTTGAATTTCTGCTGAAAAAGAGTGGTAGAGATGGCGGCTTAATTGAGCGACCTTAGCAGAAACCAAGGAGGTTAGATTACATGGAGGCGGCGGCTGCTATCAGATGGTTCCTAGCGGCTGAAGCCAATGGGCGGAGCTTATCGCCATATTGTTCGACTCAAAAACATTCCACCCGTGAGGGCAGCTTTCATTACGATACCAGTTTTCTCATTCTCGTAACGACTCCAATGAGCTTCGTATTTTATCATCACGTTTTTTTTTCTTCTTCTAAAATTTGTTAAGGCCCTAGTTAATTTCTGGTGGTCTAGATATTCTAATGGGTCAATTACAAAGTGCTGTAGTCTATGTAAAGCTATTTATACGATCAGCTGATCGAGGCCTATATAATACGCTATATCGAAATTAAGCCAGGGTAAAAATTTTATTTTTACATAATATTTTGTATTTATTCTTTGATGTTTATTGCAAAGCATTTGATCAAACAATGAAAAATGGCTAGCACTAAGCAACGTAAATTAGACTAGAACAATCCTGTCAATATTGCCTTTCGAAACGTTTCGAAGCAATCAGTAAATCAAACGATAGCAACAAACTATCAATGCACACAGACCCGCCGAGAGGGGGAGCGGGGGGGGGGCAAATGCCCAGGGGCCCAGCGAGTTTTAGAGGCCCGAACTGAGCTGGCCAATCAACTTTTGAAAATATTATTATCAGCATTGGGGGGCGTGACAGCTTGCCGCAGGGAGTTTGAAATTTCTGTCGGTGGGCCTGGATACACATATAAAAAGCCAATAAAGCCTGTTTTGCGACAAGAATCAAACATGAACCTGCCATTTGGCGATTAACGTAAACCGGCTATGTATGTCTTCGCATTGCACCGTATCCATATTTGAGATGCTCAAAGGACTATGAAAACCTTTACCTTTCTGGTTTGGTGAGGTCGATATGTCGAAAAAGGAATTGAAAATACGGATAGTTGGCTCACAACCTTCAAATCCTGGCCCTTTTTCGTTTAAACAAAACTCAATTGAAGACGCAACGGACTCACTGAGCGGACTCACTGAGCAGCTGTGCTGTTAATCTCACATTCATTTTGATTTTCTGCCACATGATGTGTGATGACTTGCAATTCATTACCAAAATGCAACCCTTCATTTTCATGAATTTTATGCTATTTTTCAATGTAATTCCATTTGATAAAATTACCATCAACATCAACGAGCGATTTTTATGTCCCCTAAAGTATTACGTACAAGCTTCATCATGTGGCATGGATCTAATAATATTTTAGCAATATTTAAATCAGTAATTTGATACTTAAAAAAAAGCTTTTGAATTGATTACCAGTAGCATCAAAGATTAAACCCAAGATTTTTTTTTACCATGGCTAAATTGGATGCCGAACCGTAAAAAGTCAAAGAAATCACTGTAACACCAATATCATGAAGTCCTGTAATACACTCTTGCACAAGACTAGCTCTCTCTCAACCCACCTAATCCATGGATTAAAGATTAGCCAACAGGCAACTTAAATGAACCAAGAACTCATAAACAACGTTAGGCTCTCTTTCGCCAATGGCATTGTGTCATCATCTAGATGTTTATTGCATATCACGACAGCACCGCTTTACAGCAACAGTATTAAGCACAAACTAATTAACTAATTAGCATTATTATTATAGTGACTAACCGATGAAGCAATATCCCTTTTCTTGTCGTCGTTGTGTACAACCGTTCGCCGAACAAGAGGGCATTTGTTACCTTCTTTTTTTATTATAACACAGTGTTTTATAACGTTCAAAATATTACAATAATATAACATACACACTACACAGCTACCAAAGTTTTGAGTCAAACAATATGGTGATTGGCTCCGCCCACTGGCTTCAGCCTAGTGACGTCATGCCGCCTCCAGTAATCTAATTCAACCTCCTTGGTAGAGAGTCCCCAGTACGCGCTGCCTTGGGCGATAGTCAAGGAGAGGAAAGAAGGGGGGGGAAGAGGATGGGCCCCATATGCTGTGTCGGCTATATGAAGAAAATCTCGATTCGCGTGCCCTTCCCCAACCCACTCCCTATATGTGCGGGAAGTGGGGCATACGCACAGTCGTTAAGCCCCTTAAGTTCGCTGCTCAGTAATGAGGCATTATCGGTTCATCCATAATACAAAAAAAAAAATTAATCCCTGCTCCGTCTGTGCCTGTCACTGAAGATGGCGGCAACATTTTCATTTACTATATATATATATATATATATATATATATGTATATATATATATATATATATATATATATATATATAGTGTTAAATAATGTATGGGTTTAAAGTTGATCGTCAAAGCCATCCATAAAAAAAACATACAACAAACAAACAACTCTGTGGGTTTGAGATGTGGGGTTGGTTGAAGAGGTCTGCCCCCCTCCACTCCCCCGTAATGAGACAGACGGACACGTGGCATGCATAGACGCTTTCTCCCAGCTCTGTATTCCTGCGCGTCAGCTGTCTTTGTGAAAGGGGTTATAGTAATGGGCTCCAGCAAGCTTTGTTTATACTTGATTAATACTTAGCTCGATTATTTTTCCTACTTTTTTTTTTGTCTAATATATGATAAAATGACTTTTAAATTTAATACCAAAATTTAATTTTTTGTGATGTTGACAAGTTTTTAAAGTCTGCAAAATATCCCGATATCAGAGAGAGAAGTTACGAAGGGTTACAAATACTTCTCTGAGAAGTATGTCCATTGACATGAAAGTTACCATTATTTACACTAAAATTGTTATTTAAAGTTTTTATAATTGACGATTAGGGTTACCGGCAGGCCCGCAGCGTGCGGGGGTGCAGGGAGGCCGGCCTCCCCTGCTTATTTGCTCTACTCATTAAAATGTATTACCTGCCCCCCACCCCTGTTATTGCCCTTGCCACCTGCTAAAATGCACTGGTCCCTTCAGTAAGAATTCTTCACGCCATGGGGCTGGTTACCTGTTTAGGGATAGTTACGCTTATGCTCATGTACATTATATTACTTAACTATGATTGTTAAAACAGTATATTTTTGGTTAGCATATATTGTGCGATAGATAGTAATTAAAACTCGGTAGTAAAAGGTTTGAAACCACTACCTCATATTCAGTGGTGCAACCTTAGCGAAAAGTGTTAGGGGGGGGGCTACATATTGGAAAAAAGACAGTTTAACAGTCTTTTTATTAACTTTATATAGTAAAATATGTATTGTTGATTTGGTCTGGGGGCCTCAAGCCCCCCCCGGTTACGCCACTGTTCATTATGCTGAGGTGATGGTCAATGTGTTATTTTTCTTAATAAACAATATACAGTTAGAGACCTTAGCTCTACACTAGGGAAATGTAGTCAAACTATCAAAGAGGATGCTGCAAACTGAGAAAATCATTACTGAACCTCATAATTTACAGGTAAAAGGAAAAACATATGATATTATAATAAAATATGTTACTTATTTAATGCCATCTTTTAAAATGAAATTATCTGAAGATTTTTTGAATTTTGAGAAGGGGAATTTATATATCGTACAGCCAGATACGATAATTTTTGAAAAAATGACAATTAGCAGTAAACATGGCCTTTTGGTCAAGGAAGTCGGACTACAATGGGTCTATATTCAAAATGTAAACTTTATACATTGGTATTCACTGGTGTACTTTTTACTGAGTTGTAGTTATTTGCATTAAACACATGTTTAACTGTTTACAGGCATGCCACTCTAAAAATATTAAGCTTAAAATGTTTGAGAGCATACACTAGTGTTAGCAGCGGTCTTTAATTATAAAAATTATATCGTATAGTATTAAAAATCTGAAAAAACATTGTTATAGTTTCAACATTTAATATAATAATAAATAATCTCACACTGAAACATATGCATATATTTTGATTGATTGATTTTTAAGTGATTAAAACTAAAGAATAGCATCAAGAGAAATTTCATTATTCGCAATTCAAGTATTAATTGTGAGCTGAACCGTGAAATCTACCCCCTCGAAACGAAACAATCCGGCAAGGGGACTACTTTATGAGAAAGGTCTATATCGCATGATGTCTGATTTATGTCAGCCACACCACAAGCACATCACCTTCAGTATGGGCATCCCAACTCATACCCCCCCCCCCGGTGCTTACATACATGTTTATACACAGCAAGACGAGGAGTATATATGGTAGGCATTGGTGTTTGCCTTTACCTCGTTTTAAACGGTAGCTATCAGTTTTTGTTTTTTTTTTACCCCAGGGGGGTTGACGACCTTATAAAACTGACTCAATGTAGTTGTTGCTTTTTGTTGTGTTTTGTTTCGGGGGTGGGGTGGGGGTGGAGAGTAATTTTTTTGTTATTTAAACGCCAAAAATATCATTAAATGTAGTAAGGTCTCATTTACCCCCGCCTAGGGTTCAATCTCCGCCGCCTAGGGTTCAATCCCCGTCGCCTAGGGTTCAATCACCGCCTAGGGTTCAATCACCGCCTGGGGTTCAATCACCGCCTAGGGTTCAATCCCCGTCGCCTAGGGTTCAATCACCGCCTAGGGTTCAATCCCCGCCGCCTATGGTTCAATCCCCGTCGCCCTGCGGGGTCTGGACCCAATCACGCTTCAGGGTTCAATCACCACCTAGGGTTCAATCACCGCCTGGGGTTCAATCACCGCCTGGGGTTCAAGCCCCGCCGCCTGGGGTTCAATCCCCGTTGCCTATGGTTCAATCACCGCCTAGGGTTCAATCCCCGACTGGGGTTCAATCCCCGTCGCCTAGGGTTCAATCACCGCCTGGGGTTCAATCCCCGCCGCCTGGGGTTCAATCACCGCCTGGGGTTCAAGCCCCGCCGCCTGGGGTTCAATCCCCGACTGGGGTTCAATCCCCATCGCCTAGGGTTCAATCACCGCCTGGGGTTCAATCCCCGCCGCCTGGGGTTCAATCACCGCCTGGGGTTCAATCCCCGCCGCCTGGGGTTCAATCCCCGCCTGGAGTTCAATCCCCGCCTGGAGTTCAATCCCCGCCTGGGGTTCAATCCCCGCCTGGGGTTCAATCCCCGCCTGGCGTTTGATCCCCTCCTAGGGTTCAATGAGACCCGCGTTTCCCAACCTATTTTGGGAGGGGGGGCCGTACTCCAAAGAGTGCGAAAGTATGTGCGCCGGTAACCCCCCCCCCCCACACACACACACACAAGTAAGTTCTTCAAACTATTTGGTTGCTTTAATAGAAGATTATATGTCGCTGCCGTACCCCTGCATACCTTTCGTCGCGGCCGTACCCCTGCATACCTTTCGTCGCTGCCGTAACCCCTGCATACCTTTTGTCGCTGCCGTACCCCTTGGGGTAAGCGTGCCACCGGATGAGATCCGCGGATCTTACAACGTTTATCATATTTGACAAGATTTCATACTAGTATGGGAGCCCCTGTAACCGGTGTGAGAAGTGTGGGGAGGGGGGAGGGGGCTGGGCTTGGGGGGCCCCTAGGTGGTCCGATTCTAGATTAACTGTGAAAACTTTCATATGCGGTTTTTATTTTTATAAATGTCTGCATTATGTTTTTAATAATCACAAGTTGATTTGAAATGCGAAGCCTGTTTGTGGGGGGATTGGCACAATATAGTTCCGCACAGTGTAAGCTCTATAAATACCAGTACATGCGCGTCTATAAGTGCACTACATGTGCGTCTAAAAGTGCTCTGTGGAGCGTTGCGTGTTGAGCCTGACATGTGTTAGAGGCTACAAACTCTACAGGGGCTGTCCATTATTTATGTCAAAAAATTTTTGGCGATTTTTACCTCCCCCCTCCCCCTTGTCAACAACTTGTCAAACTTCCAGAGACCCCCCCCCCTATAAAATTACGTCAACATTTGATTACCCCCCCCCCCCAATAAAGGTGGCTTCCAAAATGTTTATGTGGCAAAATTAGTAGGAATATATTTAGTTTAATTAAAATACTGAATGTTAAGCGAGTGTGTAACACAGGACTACAAACGCTGCTTAATTTTCCTTTATTTAAGTAATTATATTAAATTAAAAAAAAAAAGTAACATTGTTGACGTCAACTTTTCTTGACCTCCCCCCCTCCCCCTTGTCAACAATTGTGAAACATTTTTCTGACCCCCCCATCCCCCCTATTTTGTTGACGTAATTAATGGACAGCCCCACAGCTGTTAAAACCTATTCAACTTTTTTGACCCATGGAACCCTTTTTATAATCAAAACTTGCCCACGGACCCCCAAGTGAAAAAGCTACAAAATGCAAAGGATAATTTTTTTTTCTTTAATTAATTGAATTGTGTCGAAAATCATTGACTTTGCTTTCCATGAATATCAACACAGAATCAAAGAACGCATACAATTTGATTTAAACATGCACCTTTAGATAACCAACGTACTTCTTTGTGACGTAGTAACGGTTGTGGACTCGCAACATTTTTTCAAACAAAGTTTGAGAAATATCTCATTTAAGGCATTCCTTTTGGACTTTACCAACCGCTCGAATGACTTAATCCAGTGATCCATGCAAACGTTCACCCGAGGATTTTTAGCGACAAAATGATGTCGATGAATGATACAATGTACTTAAAATACATTTGGTACAGCTTGTTTTAAGTATGTGTCAGAAAGCTTCTTTATCTTACTACCATTGCCGGAGCACCATCAGTAGCAACAGAAATGATATTAGTCGAAGGTAAAGCTTTTATATTGAAAAAAATCTTTTAATTCAGTAAATTACGTTTCACCTTTTGTACCGATCTCCGAACATTTTGCAACATTTTTTCTTCTTTAAAAATCTTACATAAGCTAAAAAGTAAAGCTTCGGTTCTTGGTGCAAGTGATCCATTGCCGAGCGGAGTTTAACTCGCGCTAGGGCCACAATACCCTTTAATACCCTTTTTTGCGCCCCTCCATTTGAAAACCATAAAATATATGTAAAATATACCATTAGGCTCCCCTTTGTGAGTAGCGCCCGGGGCATGATGACCCCCTTGCCCACCCCTCGCTACGCCTCTGAAGTGAACTCGTCAAGCTGTATAGAAAATTCAGATGTTTTTAAGTAATGACATAAAGAATTTTCAACGGACTGAGCCATTTCGTCAATCTTTCTTTGTGATGTATTATTACTCAGTGGAATTCTTTTTATAATGTCGAAATGTGGTTTGTGCAAAACTGTGTGTATTACACAACTGGTAAAATAAGTTCTTCAGCAATAATATGCATTTTCTGGATTTTGAAATCAATAAGAAGCATGCAGTCATCATCATCTTGCTTAGATGTTGTCCCGATGAATTGTTGCAGTGACGTTTCTCGACCTTTTGGCTAATATTAAAGTGTAGTATCTGCACTATAATAGATCTTAGGCATTTGGCTAACCTGGTCTAGAAGACATACCATAGCCTGTGGGTAAAAGATCATTGGGGTTCTCCTGGCCAGGAACAAAACTTTTAGCGACGGTGGTGGTACTGTGGTCAATGAGGACAATCCGAGACAATGGTATTCACACCCTTCCACTCTATCTCACTCAAGCACACCGTCGCAGCCTGCCATTTCTGGCGTTTAGTCAGGCACATTACACCCTCCCCTCTGTCCGAGTGACAGGAAAAAAAAAACAACCTTGCATTGCCATTCTGGCCGATCAGCAGTACACACACCGTGCTGGTCTGGTCAGTCTATGCATGTCTTAATAACAGTTTTCTATGCCGTGCCGATAGATTGTGGGGAAACAATATAGAGTTTGATGACGCCACTTCCGCATACTACGGTGCCCAAAGCTAGACTGTAGTAATTGTACTCCTCCTAAGTTCACCATTATATGTCAATTCATGTTCATGCAGTTATACTAAAGAATCAAATATTACTATTGTTAATTTCAACCGGCGTCAACTTAGTATATTTTAGTGTTGTGCACTGGTGTTGGAACAACTAATACAAGTTTATAAAAGAGCCTCGCAACATAAATGTGTCATAATTTGACTATTTTATATTAAAACCTTTCACGGACCCCCCTGGAGTTGTTCAGGGACCCCCAAATGAATTTTAATTTTCCACGGACCCCCTGAATGGTACCGCGGACCCCTGGGGGTCCGTAGGGACCACTTTGGGAACCACTGCTATAGCCGACAGGCCAAGCCTATGTGTTCAATCAACACGTCTTAGTCCGCCAGATAAAGTAGGTTGATTAGACTACGTTCATGAACCTTGTATATATATATATATATATATATATATATATATATATATATATATATATATTACTTTTAGTTAATATCACACCATAATTTTATTTTTAAGCAAAAACCTATCTTTTAAAATCAGTAAAATAATATATATCGTCGTCGTCGGCATCCGTCCGTCTCGAGAGACGATGGTGTAGCTAAGTTGAGTCTACTAAACACCGCCGGGAATGGCTGTGCAGTCCGATTCGGGAGTGGCAATCCCTGCCGCACTTGTCACACTTGAAAATAGTTGGTTGTTGTAGTTGATGTTGTAGCTGCTCTTTTTTCCGCTTCCGTCTTGTTCTTTTCAGGGCAGCATTTTCCTGTCGCTCAGCCTCTGCGCGCAATGAACCCTGCCGGACAGCGAGCCTCCAGGACTGGCGGTCGGCTGCTTGGCTCTCCCAGGAGTTGGGGTTAATGGAGCACTCTTTCATATTCTTTTTGCAGGTGTCTTTGTAGCGCATTTTAGGTCGCCCTGTTTTCCTCTGGCCGGTAACTAGCTCGCCATAGAGTAGGTCCTTCGGGATGCGGCCTGCGTCCATTCTTTTGACATGACCGAGCCATCTGAGGCGTCTCTCGCTGAGAACTGCAAACAAGCTGCTCATGTTGGCCCTCTCCAGCACCCCAGTGTTAGGGGTCTTGTCTTGCCACTTAATAATATATATATTTCATAATTTTAAAAATGAATTTCCGCTGAATGGGGTCACCAGTCAATTAGTCTGGACGTCCTACAATTTGTCTGTTCAAAACCATCAATTTTCCCCCGAAAATAATAATGTTTTCGTTTTGTTTTTTAAAATCCACTTACAGTTTTTATACGATGCGAACTATTTTTTTTTTTATTTACTTAAATTACTACGCCAACATTTCATTTCAATATGTCTAGTAACCTACTCTTTAACCCATTTTTTCATCACCCGTGGTTTATGTTTATTGGCATATCTCAAAAGTCACATCTAAATTAACAATGTAGTTTTTTCTTTTTTATTCTTGAAAAAAAATTTCTTAAAGAAAGTAAATTTAATCTTCGAGAAAAATTCGAGATAAAACACACAAAAAATTCATCCAGTAACATTGTTGTCGGTGGCTGGCCAAGTGGAAACAATGGCCAGATTGTCATATCGGTAAATTAAAAATTTCATCCCTAAGGGGTTTCAATCTGTCTGTTCATCATAGTAGAGTAGATTAGACATAAAATATAAATTAATCAAACAGATTGATGAGAAAATAGACTTATCCACACATATAGATAGATTGATTGTATAACTAGATCGATATAAACAGATATTGGAGTACGTATCAAACCTTATATGCCTATGGTGTAACCCACGTATTTCGCCATGGCACTACCAGCAATTAGGCCACGTATCTATTTATAATGTTTGACTAAATTTAAACCCAGCTTTTTTTTTTCCAATAAATGACAGCTCGCCACAGTGGCGTAGTGAGGGCTAGGCAAGGGGGAGGGCATCATGCCCCGGGCGCTACTCACAAAGGGGCGCCAAATGGTATCATCATCATCATTATCATTTCCTGGTTGTCAGAAGGGTAGTCGGCTTTGTGGCTTCCTTTCGGCTTTCACCACAACTAAGGCCAAATCATGGTATACTTTATGTTACGTTTAGAAGTTACCCCCCCCCTTTTGCACACGCACCTCCCGCCAGTAGCGAGTGACTCATCAGTTGACCATGGAACATAACCCAAGGTCATGGGCAGAAATGTTACGTCTAGAATTTACCGTACCTCCCCCCCCTGTAACGTGTCAAACTTAACCCCTTCCATACTAGTTAAAAGTTGTTTCTATCAGCTCTCGCTGCCTTTGCACACGTACTATCTACTACTGTCACATTATCTACTGTCTCCTGTACCCTAATGACTCATGCTAGATGTCCCACCTCCCCGCCCACGCACGAACTAAGTCCCCCCCTCTGCACACGGATTATCTACTACTGTCCCACTCGCATCCCGCCAGCCTTTATAAAGTCGATGCAGAATGTATTTCAGGAGAGGGCGGCCCACAGAGACAGAGAGAGTGGGGAGTCGGCCCCGCATACTTAGAACAGGCGGCCCAGTAGAGTTAGAGAAGTTTTATAGAATATTTAGAGTAGAGAGTCGGCGTGTAAAATATTAAGTTTTGCTCTGGTTATATATATATATATATATATATATATATATATATATATATATATATATATATATGTGTGTGTGAATTAAACTAAGTGTTGTAGTTTATACTCCTGAGTTCTGTTGCTTGCATATTAGTACACTTAATAGTGAGAGTTAAAGATTTGGTAATTAAGTCTAAAATTACCTGGCGAGCCTGCAATATACATATATATATATTAAAATCTGAATGCCACATTTGGCGAATACTATTACAAGAATTCCGTACGTAACTTTTGGCGATCATACTACGCCTTAGAAGTTCGTACGTAACACTTTACATATAATATTATATGGTTTTCGAACGGGGAGGGGCGCGCTCTTGGGGGAGCTACCATCTCCTACCAAGCGCGTCCCCAGCTGGCGGACAGGGGAAAGACTCTTAGATTTAAGGGTCAGCCGTGAATACTAAATAAGCGGTCGCAGACCAACAGGTTTGCTGTCATGGAGGGTGAGGTGCGGTGTCCCGTGGTAAGGATACCTTTATAAAAATGCCTCAAAAACCCTAAGAAATGATAGCAAAAAGCGAACATAGAGCGCTCAAACTCTAAACCCGGTCAGATGAGGCCGTTAGCTAAGGATAGCAGACATCTAGGAGAGAAAACTCCGAAATTAAATCAACTGCTGCCTTGCAGATGGTCTTGGCTGACCAAAGGCTATGGAAGCAAATCCAGAAAAACAGCAGGCTGAAGACGGAGGCAGTAGGCCTTAATGGCGCAAAAAAACATACAGCCACGCAACCTCGACGAATCGAGAACAAAGAAGAAGAAGAAGGGGCGCGCTAAAAATCTATTGTGCCCCCCCGGGCGCGAGTTAACCTCGCCACGCCCACTGGCTGGCCATCGCACACTTTGAGAACCACTGCACTAGCACGCATGGGCGTCGCTAGGAATTTTTCCAAGGGGGGGGGCAAAGATTTTCCAGGGGGGGGGTGGGGGCAAATAACAACTTTATGACATTTTTTTAAATGTAAGGGGGGAGCAAATGCCCCCCCCCTCTAATATGACATTTTTTCAAAATGTAGGCAAATGCCCCCCCCCCCATGAATTATGCCCATGCTAGCACGTATGAATGTATCAAGAGTTAGGTAACCAATGGGACCAAACCAGGCGAGTGGCGACCTTAATAGCTAGCGGTTTTTCTTTTCTTTTTTTGCCGAAGCCCCCCCCCCAAAAAAAAAATAAATAAAGTAAGAACGGTCCTGTTTTGCAGGTCACACTTGCATAGCCTACATATTACTTCTGATCTGCTGACTGCCCTGCCCCCCATTCCCACCCCCCCATGACGGGGTCTTCACACCAATTGTCATCACCCTGCGTGTTACAGCTACATCAGTCTCTACCACCCCCCCCCCTGCGGACTACAACTAGGTCAGTCAGCCCCCCCCCCCAATTCCCCATACCTGTAAGAAATATATTTATGTGAATAACAGTTTGTAAGTGTGGTTGAGGAAGTGTGTGGGTGAGTGTGATTTGTATGGTTGGGTAAGTGTGCGTCTACGCTAGCGTGTCTTTTTTTTGTGGTTGAGTCATTGCGTCTGTGTGTGCGTGTGTCGGTGTATGTGTATGTACATGTGTGTGTGTGTGTCTTTGAAAGTGTATATATGTGTAAGAGTGTATTTGAAAAAAAAATGTCTTGTGTGTCCGTGTATGTGTGTGACGTAATAAATTGAAAGCTGAGCAGTCTTAAACAGTGTGTGTCGAAGGACAATGGTACCTATTCAACAAAACATCTGTGCTCTGAAGTCTTATTTATACACGTCAGAGAGTAAGTAATCTGGGTCAGTGCACGGTGGAAGATAATGTATATCAAAAGATGAGGTCAGGCCGACCACAAACCAACTTCCTCGCAGAGAGCACTGATCGATGGGTGGTGGTAGCACATTACAGAAATACGCATTAATTAGTGTGTGTGTGTGTGTGTGTGTGAAGTACCTGTAAGGATGAGATGAAATCTCTTAGATCCTATAAACCACTAATGTGACGGTTCCTTTATCCCCAGCACAGCCGATAGTGCAAAGGCCATGGAGGCACCGCGGGAGATATATCGGGAACTTAGCCAAGACGGGACATTAATTAGTGTGTGAAGTCCCTGTAAGGATGAGATGAAATCTCTTAGATCATGTAAACCACTAATGGGACGGTTTTTATGGTGCCATTCTTTCATCCCCACCATAGCCGATAGTGCAATGGCCATGGAGGCACCACGGGAGACATGGTGGGGGCTTAAGCCATGACCTGAAATATCCATTGGTCCTCACCGAATATCAAACCAGTGACCTTCAGGTCTACAGTCGAGCGCTTTACCACACGACCATCCGTCCCCTCGACATTAATTAGTAGCTCTGTCCATTCAAACTAAAGAATGAATAGATAGACAAATAGAGAAATATGTCTGTTGATGTTTCCATTCGTTCCCGCAGCGACCAGACCGGTTAAGGGTATGATGATGATGATCATGATGATGATGATGACAGATGTGGGGAGCGGATTCACACAATTTTGAGAATCAATGTTATGAGAACGCCTTGGCTCAACACATTTTCGCATCCAATGAGATGGACGACATTTGCAGTAGACCTACAACAGTCGGTTGAAGACAAAGGAAACAGTTGTCATGATTGTTAAATTGTGTACGTCTCACAGAACTGTGAAGAGGATAATTGCTGTACTGGATGACTGGATGACTGGAAACAAGGGGGGGGGTGGATTTAACAACAGGTCCATCTGGGAACCCCCCCCCCCAGGGCGTAGCCCTCCCCCCCCCCACACACATCCCCAGCAAAGACTTAAATGTACATAATTTATTTTTTTCTATTGCACAAAATGTTGATCCCATAAGTGTTATTTTTCACAAGATTAATTTCACACTAACACATACTGTCTATGTATTACACTAGTTGGAGCCAAAGATCTGTTTCAAGATTAGTACGATAAGGTCACACAAATTCTCTCTTGTCGGAGTGGCAGTGTGTGTGTGTGTGTGTGTGTGTGTGTGTGAGTGAGAGATAGAGAGAGAGAGAGAGAGAGTTGTCCCCTGAACCGGTCGACGTTTGATAATTTCACCGGGGGGGGGGGGAGGGTAGCGGGTGTGTGTGTGTGTGAGTGTGGACGTTGATTATTTATTGATTGTTTTGATCTTTACAATGCCACTACCGCTCGGCTCCCGGTTAACCTCTGGTCCATGTAAAAGACGGACAATCCCGGGAGAAATACGACACAGTAAATAAAAAAAAAAAAGGAAATAATTTAATGTTTCTTAGGCGGCCCAGTACTATTTGATCCACGGACCGGTGCCGGTTGGCGGTTCCCCGGGAGATGGGGTGGGGGGGGTGGGTGGGGAAACCACTGCAATAAACCACTAGTTGGACCGTTTTTTGTTTTTGGTAGTGACCTTCTTTCAAACCCCACCATAACCGATAGAGGCACCACGGGAGATATGGTTGGGATTTCCACCTTTGACTTCTACAGTCAGAGCAATATCACCGCTGTTGTCCTCTCTAGTTTGTTAAGTTCTATTTTTAGACATAATGGCATTTTTTTGTTTTAAATTATGGAGTGAAAAAGAGGGGGGGGGGGGAGAAATGGACGCTACACGGCACGTAGTGACAGAACGAATCAATGGGGCGTCAACACTTTGTTTACTAATTCTAGAATAATTAGAACGAATCAATGGAGCGTGGACACTTTGTATACATATTCTATAGTGATTGGCTTGTGTATGTAGGTGGGGGAAGAGGGGGGGACGGGGTTCTTCTTCCATATTAAGCGGAACTATTTGAAAAGAAAAACAATAAAATAATACATATTTAATGGGAGGAAGGGAATCGTTATACCGGTATGTTTCAAAAAGTATTCCCGACACAACACATTAAAGTAAACAGACGCGACAGCACGCTCGTTGTTTATGGTGGTGCGCTCGCGTGGTGTGTGCACGATATCGCATGACACACTCTATAGCGCAGTGGTTCTCAGCCGGCGGTGCGAGTACTCCAAGGGGTACGCGGAAAATTGTATGCAGTGTAGCTAAGCGACACAGAATTTCATTATTAAAAAATAGATATATTCGCATGTGGACGGGCACGAGCAGACATACTTTCTCCCACTTTTGGGGGGGGGGGGGGGGTCAAGTTGTAAAACAAACAAAAAAAAAAAGGCTTAGAACCGCTGCGTTAGCACGCTGGTGTGCTGATTCTAAAAATAGACAGTCACCTGGATCTTAACAACTGAGTGGCTACGGATACAGCCAACGCGCATGCGCCCTAGCGCTTGGACGGACTATTTTTCATGCGCGATTGCTAGATTCCGAATAATTTTTTTTCGGGGTCCAGCAATAGATATTACTCTATCCCTAACCCCTATTCCTAACCCTATCCCTAACCCTAATGCGCACAAAAAAAAAATAGTCCGTCTAAGCGCTAGAGGGCATGCGCGTTGGCTGTACCCGTAGCCACTTCGTTTTTTTTATGCACTGGATCTATGTCGAGGACTGAACATTGTTTGCATTAACTAGTAAACAAAAGACCGGTACCCGGATCGGCTTGTTGGCATGCAGTTGGAAAATTAATATGTTGATATATATTTAAGCGCGTTAACACTCTGTCTTTATACAAAAAAAAATAGTATATATATGTACTCAAAGTGTATTGAGGGCATTAGTTATAGACTTTATTGTGTGTATTGGGGCATAAGTTAGAGACTTTCTTGGGTGTATTGGGGCATTAGTTACAGACTTTCTTGGGTGTATTATGACATTAGTTAGAGACTTTCTTGGGTGTATTGGGGCATTAGTTAGATACATTCTTGGGTGTATTGGGGCACTAGTTAGATACATTCTCGGGTGTATTGGGGCATTAGTTAGAAACATTCTTGGGTGTATTAGGGCACTAGTTATAGACTTTCTTGGATATATGGGGCAACAGTACATATCGAAATTATCGCGGCGTCAGCCGATGTATAGTGATATCAATTGTGTTTTACGCAGTGAGTCTTCCACACCCCTTCCTATAAGCTCTCTCCCCTCAAACACATTTCATGCTCAATGCAGTCACGACAATTATACGACTAACGAACGATTCCCTGTGGTATTAGTATTGGCTAACAAAAATGCCAGTAATATGGTTTCTCCATATTGGCCTCACTGTATCCCACATCTCCATTTTGAGTGAAACGAAATCAATAAAGTGGTAATATTTCTTAATGAGCCTTTTTTGTTAGAAAATTAGAAGGACTTTTCGTTTCAGTAAAACTATGTCCGATTCAACTTTTTGAAAATCATCTACATCATGAAGACCAAAAACAATTAATTAAACGTGTTAGTCATGACTATTTGTGTATGTTTATTATTTTTGGACAGTGCCTAAGGTCCCCACTTCCAGTATAAAATCTGATCATATATGGGGGCCCCTGGGTACTTTTGCCTCGGGCCCTGAAAATCTCTTAATAGACACTGCCTAAGGCTTATACATATGTCTTAAGACAATACCTCGCCTCCCCCCTCCCCCCAAAATTTCTCTTAACTGTCTAGGGCCCCCAAAATCTCTTAAAGGGCAATGCATAGGTTCCCCCTAAATATCTCTTAAAAGACACTAGTTAGCTCCCCACCCCCACCTAAAGACAGTTCTAATGATAACATGATATAAAATATGTGGGGTGTCATAAGCGCATTGGCTGTAAAATAACTGAGCTGTGCGGCCCGGTTATTCAAATATTATAGATGAATAACGTCGCGCAGTTGAATCAAACGTGCAGGTCACTCACTAAATACAGTAAGTAAGTAAGTAAGTAGTGAAGTTCCCTTCTCAGCCCTAACGGGCCATCGGGGCAGATGAAGTGTAGAATTCATGTTTCTATAACCTCGGCATATGAAGGGATTGTGTGGTTAGCACGACGCCCAGCCGCCTTTATTTCCCCAACTTAAAGTCAGGTACCCAATTAAAGCTGGGTGGACTTGTGGGACGACTTTACACCAAATTTCACCTGGAAAAATTCCATGGGCCTCACCGAGGATCAAACCCAGGACTCTCAGGTCGACAGTCGAGTATCTACACCACTCGGCCATCCCACCACTAAATACAGTGGATTCCTCTTAATTGGGACACTGCTTAATTGGGACAGCCGTTTATTTTGGGACAAATCTCAAAGAAACCAAACCAAGAAGCCAATAGTAAATTTGTATGTTTAATTGGGACAGCCGCTTAATTGGGACAAAAAGCCTCGGTCCCGATGTGTCCAAATTAAGCGGAATCGACTGTATTACAAAATAAGAGCCGACTTACATAGTCATTACATGGATTACATGGTGAGTTGTTTATTTTTTTTTTATGCACCGCGTATCTGTCTAGTCACATTAATACCCGATGGTGTGTGCGGTGGCCAAGGAGGCATCACGGGGAGTCATGAGGGGCACTTGAAAAATTCCCATTGGCTCTCACTGGAGATCGAACCCGGGACTCGCTTATTAACCAAACGGACAGAAGGCTATCGATCCACGGCAGGACACAAAAACCTGTAGAATAAAGTATTCACGGTTAAAGGGGGTGCATGGTGTGCTGGGCGGGGAGGTAAGTATTACGGTCGACATGTTGCTGCTGACAGCGACAAATGCGGTAATATTCATGTGCGGACACGGAAGTGGAAGCCGGTGCATGGAAATGGAGTGACGAAATACATGTCAACCACGCTAAGCGGAACTGTTGACATAAATAATCATCTCCATAGCAACAACCTTTGACACACTACCCCAACACCACTGACCTACATAACAGCATAGAGAAGCGTTGCTTTTTTTTTTTTGAGTGCAGCTTCGCGCTTGAGTTGTTAATGGCTCCCCCCCCCCGTCCCCAGGCAATGGGGGGAGGGGCGGCGTGAGAGGGTGGATGGGGGAGGGGCGGCGTGAGAGGGTGGATGGGGGAGGGGCGGCGTGAGAGGGTGGATGGGGGAGGGGCGGCGTGAGAGGGTGGATGGGGGAGGGGCGGCGTGAGAGGGTGGATGGGGGGAGGGGCGGCGTGAGAGGGTGGATGGGGGGAGGGGCGGCGTGAGAGGGTGGATGGGGGAGGGGCGGCGTGAGAGGGTGGATGGGGGGAGGGGCGGCGTGAGAGAGTGGATGGGGGAGGGGCGGCGTGAGAGGGTGGATGGGGGGAGGGGCGGCGTGAGAGGGTGGATGGGGGGAGGGGGGCGTGAGAGAGTGGATGGGGGGAGGGGCGGCGTGAGAGGGGGTGGATGGGGGGAGGGGCGGCGTGAGAGAGTGGATGGGGGGAGGGGCGGCGTGAGAGGGTGGATGGGGGGGAGGGGCGGCGTGAGAGGGTGGATGGGGGGAGGGGCGGCGTGAGAGGGTGGATGGGGGGAGGGGCGGCGTGAGAGGGTGGATGGGGGGAGGGGCGGCGTGAGAGAGTGGATGGGGGGAGGGGCGGCGTGAGAGAGTGGATGGGGGGAGGAGCGGCGTGAGAGAGTGGATGGGGAGGGGAAGGGGAGTTTAAATCGGTGGACATTTTTATTGCCAATAAACTAAATTGTGTTCAGAAGTCAAACCATTGGTCAGGCCGCATCTACTGTCAATCAATAATTTCTAAACACCAAATCCTTCTCTGACGGTGAAACCTTGTCACATATGGGGGGGGGGCGAACTTTGTCGACCAGAAATGGTTTCCGTTGAACATGTTACAAATGTAAAGATGTTACAAATGTAAAAGATGTTACAAATGTAAAGATTTACAAATGTAAAGATGTTACAAATGTTACAAATGTAAAGATGTTACAAATGTAAAGATGTTACAAATGTACAGATGTTACAAGTGTAAAGATGTTACAAGTGTAAAGATGTTACAAATGTAAAGATGTTACAAATGTAAAGATGTTACAAATGTAAAGATGTTACAAATGTAACATTTGGCGGCATCAGATGGCCCCCACGGCAAACTAGTTCGCTGGGGACGACACCGATAACCATTCATAAAAAAAGAGATAATGTACCATTTCGATTATCACGTTGCCCTATAGTTCCAGGGCGCGCATGTGTTAAAAACTATCACGTTGTCCTATAGTTCCAGGGCGCGCATGTGTTAAAAACGGCACTGTTTGCCCTGTTGTACGATGATGCACATGTGTAAAAACAGCATTGTTTGCCCTATAATACCAGGATGCACACGTGCACAAACGCCACTGTTTGCCCTATAGTACAATGATGCACATGTGTAAAGACGGCACTGTTTGCCCTATAGTACCTGGATGCACATGTGCACAAACGGCACTGTTTGCCCTATAGTACAATGATGCACATGTGTAAAGACGGCACCGTTTGCCCTATAGTACCAGGGTGCACATGTGCACAAACGGCAGTTTGCCCTATAGTACAATGATGCACATGTGTAAAGACGGCACTGTTTGCCCTATAGTATCATGATGACGATGGAAATGACAATATGGGGGTTGGATGATAATACAATTGTACCGAAATACCTGTTGTTACATAAGCGCCTTGGTTGTACTGGACCTGTGCCATTTGCATTTGGTCATATGGAGGCTGTCCATACTGCGGCTGACCATACTGCGGTTGACCATGTGATGGATGCATGGGTTGAGTGTTGACATTTGACCCGTATGAAGGCTGCGTCGTGGGGGTCAGGTTTTTATTTGTTTCGTTCATGTTTTAGATTTCTTCAATTAGACAGACTGCAAGATAAAAAACAAAACAAAAAAAAATTACAAATCACGAACAAGCAACGAAACAATACGAATGCGAAAAAAAAAAAGAAATATAAAAGTAAACAATAATAACTGGTTAATACACGATATTTATGTTTCAAACTGCACTCTGCTCGATTTTTAAAAAATCGTTCACTCAGTGGATTTTCCTATTTACTATTTATAGCTGGGAAATCCTACGTCATGATTTTTTTATTTTTTTATTTTTTGATATGACACAGTTGAATTGACTTCAACGTGAATCATATACAGTGGATTCCGCTTAATTGGGACACCACTTAGTTGGGACAGCCGCTTATTTGGGACAAAGCTCAAAGAAACCAAACCAAGAAGCCAAAAGTAAATGTGTATGTTTAATTGGGACAGCCGCTTAATTGGGACAAAAAGCCTCGGTCCCGATGTGTCCCAATTAAGCGGAATCGACTATATTCTAGGAATCTAGGTCGGGAATCTACGTAATTTATACATTGCCTGTAGTGATACAAGGGGAAATAAATGAACGAATTGAAAATAACTGTTTTTCGGTTTGCTTTGATTACCTTTGACCATATTGCTATGTTAATTATAGCACAACCCGCGATACAATGTGTCCTAAATCTTGATTTAGTTGCTCCTGTAATAGCAGCATATACGGAATTAGAGGAGACAAAGAAACAGACAGACAGAGAGACAGGCAGAGTGACAGATAGATAGATAGATAGATCATAGATAGATAGATCGATCATAGATAGATAGATAGATAGATAGATAGATAGATAGATAGATAGATAGATAGATAGATAGATAGATAGATAGATAGATAGATAGATAGATAGATAGATAGATAGATAGATAGATAGATAGATAGATAGATAGATAGATAGATAGATAGATAGATAGATAGATAGATAGATAGATAGATAGATAGATAGATAGATAGATAGATAGATAGATAGATAGATAGATAGATAGATAGATAGATAGATAGATAGATAGATAGATAGATAGATAGATAGATAGATGGCTTAGAGAGAAAAATGAAAGAATAACTCAAAGACGACAAGCATCAAAGACATGATCAAACCAAAAAAAAAAACCTATCCATGTCACATGACCTCACCTAAATCTTCCGAATAATGTGAAACATAAATAATTAATTAAGTGAAAATGTAAAACAAAAGAAAAAGATTCCCGCAACTATTTGAGAGACTTGATTCACTTAAATCACTCAGCATTCAAAGCCAGCTTTCATCCCCTCACAGTTTCCCGGTGAGTTATTTGGTGAGCTGTTGAGTTGTTGTGTCGCTGTGCGGATGCAAGCGTATGTGTGTGCGCGCGTGTGTGTTTATTTAAGCTGCCTTTTTTTTTTACTTTCGAACAAATTATTTCGCGCGTGACACACAGACTGAATCGATATACAACATTTCCCCCCTCGCGCTGTCATCATCTCTACGCTTCAAAAAGCGACAAGGGCCGGCAACTCGCCCAGGTAAACGCGAGAGAGTAGTTGTCTGCTCCTGTTGTCTTGCGCGTCCAACTCCCGAACCAGGTGAGTGCATGTACTGTTCAGGCGCTTCATGTTCACGAGACACATACATACTGCCTTATTTAAATTTAAGACGTTTTGTAACTATAATGAATTATGGAATTGTTTCACTGTGATATTGAAATATTGTTAAAGTGTTGTAAATTTGCCATCTAATTTCCTGAAATCTTTGTGAGGTGCAAAAGATATTGGCTGTGAGCATTTAAAGGGACGGAAATGTTTTTGTTGGAGCGCAGCACAACATTTTGTGCGCTCGGGTGCAATTGCGTGTTGGTGTGTAAATATTATTGTTTAACTAACTGTACCCTGCAAAACTTTTGCATTGAGTTATATTCCCTTAGGTTTGATCAGTAGACTAGGTTATTTTTGGTTTCGGACAGATCCGATTTTTTTCATGATTTTTATTACTATTGTATACGCTTGACGATTTTAAACTGAATACTGTTGTATTAATTATTTACTTTCGATTTAACGCAGAACCCACACCGCTATAATGTATAGATAATTTTGAATATTTACTAATATAATTCGATATAATTCAATTCGCATTTTTATTTTATTTTTCATTTTTTTTTCCTTTGTAGTTTTCAAGGTTTTGCAATTCTAAGTAAACAAAATTGATTGGTTATAACCAGGCTTGCGGAGCCGGAGCCGAGGAGCCGTGGAGCCGCACTTTTTGCTGGAGCCGGAGCCGAAAAAATCTGGCGTATCCACGGCTCTGAAAATGTTTTTTTTAAGCAGAATTTTTTTTTTTAGCTTTAAAATTCCAAATTTGTTTGATTGTTTACCTCCTACAAATTGAAATGTTGTCATGTTTTACGATCGCCACAAAGGTAACACGCACATCACTACAAGAAATCTTTAATAGGGAATCGTTTTGTATTCGTTTTAAATCTTGTTTACCCTCCGAAATTTTTTTAATGGCATGTTATTTTGTTATATATAAAGTTAAAACAGTTTTATTTCATAGAATAATTGTATCAATCATTTAAAAATAAATTTTTACTACGACGACAAATAGAACGCGTCATTTTGAATATTATTTGACCGCGAATTTGTAACAGACTAAAAACAAAATGGTCGCTTTCTGTATTTAACAATTTTAGTATAAACAGAATAGCTGAAATAGAGTAGATAAATTTATATGGCTGTGGGTCCGAATAACAATCAGACTTTATTGGGACGGGGTCCGAATAAAAATCGGAGTTTATTGGTTCCCGTGTCCGAATAGTCACTTCGAATTTATAAATAATAAATATAAATACTGAAGTCTTTAAAATATTTTTAATAATGTATCATTTTACTATTTGCTAATTTGATCATTGAAATAACTTTTTATTACTTATGAAAATGGCGACTAGTGAAACCTCGGTCGAAAATAATGATATGATTCTGGATGCACTGAAATGGTTTGTTTTTAGTAAAACCGACAATGCGTATATTTTTCAAATTCCTGACTATGGGGGTGAACGCGGCAAAATTTGCATAACTTTTTATCAGCGGCATGTTTGCGTGGCGCAATTACAAATTTTTTTTCTCGTGTGATACTATATTAATAGGGAGCCGGAGCCGAGCCGGAGCCGTCAAATTTGTGGGAGCCGGAAAAAATATGGTTATAACTACTGTAAGGGGACGGATGGTCGTGCGGTAAAGCGCTCGGCTGTCGACCTGAAGGTACCTGGTTCGATCTCCGGTGAGGACCAAGGACATTTTTCAGGTCTTAGCTCCAAGTTCCCGATATATCTCCCGTGGTGCCTCCACGGCCATTGCACTATCGGCACTGGTGGGGGATAAAAGAAGGGCACCATTAAAAACCGTCCCATTAGTGGTTTACAGGATCTAAGAGATTTCATCTCATCCTTACAGAGACTTCACACACACACACTGTAAGAGCTAGAGCGGTGGTGGCGAACCTATGGCACGCGTGCCACAGTCGGCGTGCAGAGACTCATCAGTCGGCACGTGACACAAATATCATTTCCTTTAATTTTAATTGGAGTGTATGCACTTTACTATAAATAAGTGGTTATTTTGGTTGAATTTTGGGCAATTGACTCCTTACAAGGTTAGCTTCCACTGGGCTTGAGAGTTCAACGCGGAGCAATGCCAAGAAAAACAACTTTGTTAATATAATATTGAATAATCTATTTTAAGTCTACTTATATATTTTTTTAGAAACTTAAGGTCCCAAATGGGCCTCGCGTGAGGTATTCAAATGTATTAATGACCAACTGCAGCTGGAGCGCAACCTAAACCTTCATAAGTTCAGACTTGTACACTTGTAATACAGAGACATACGTGGGTGTAGAATTTGTTAAAATGATTTGCGCACCTATGCACGCACTGTGTTTATGTTTTTTTATCCCGCCTTCCCTCTATAACCCTAATATAAAACTACACGATAAATACATAATAATAGATGAATAAGCTAACCTTGGATGTTTCTCGTCGGCTGCAAAAAAATTAAATCTTGCAAATCTATCAAAACATGTCCACTGAAATAAGTGAAGACTATGAATGTACCGTCTTTGCAATAAATAAAATAATAAGTAGGTCACTGGGGCGATGTGCTGTGTGTTTGCGATGTTTGCCTTTGTTATCCGTAGACAGTGAAATAAAAAGCCACGAAAGTTGATGACGATGACATGTGTCGGGCGCAGTCGACACACTCGAGCGTGAAGCAAGTTAGTAGTTTTTACACTATCGTGGTAAGCAGGGCTGCCAATGTGAGTTTTTATTTTAAACCCAGATCTCGATAATTTTTTTTAGATATCTAGATGCACGTATAATAAGAGCAACAACTGTCAAATAATCGATATGGGGATATTTTTTAGTCATTTAGATATTATATTTGATACATAATCTATATATTTTTTTTCTAAATTTTCAGGATAATCCTTCAAGTAAATAGTTGGCAGCCGTGAGGTATGCTGGTGGTAACTCCCCCCCCCCCCCCCAGTTTTCAAAGATCAATGGGTGGGGGGTGGGAGTGTACCAAATATTTGCAATATGCGGCCTTGACAGTGTTTTTGTCTAAGACCCCGAAATGTACCTTTGCATAGGGCCTTAAAATGTGCCCATGTCTAGGGCCCATAAAAAAACCGTAAATATTACTCTGGTTATCCCGATCTACGAAATGATTCAAATCCCATTTATGGCAGAAGCATGCAAAGCAGGGCGGCCACTAAGGGGTGGGGGCTGACACCACTGAAGGGAACATTATTCTGCACTGAAATAACTTGGCTACATGTGGGTTTGAGTCATCAGAACGGCCCCCAGATGGTGCAGATTGTTAGGGGGTGGGGCCAAGATTGCCTTATGCACGGATATGCTGGCTCATAAAACCCCAGGACGAGCAGTGGGTTAGAAAGGCCCGTGGACTCGGTTGCGACTTTGCTGTCAAATAAAAACAACAAAATCAACCAAGCATAGCACTTCATAAGTCCAGAGTTGATCAAACATAATACAATTATGGCATTTACGTAATGTACATTTACAGTTTTTGCCCTTTATTGGGGGCCCCTCGAAAATTGTCCGAGTAAGCAATAGTCACATATACTAAAGTATTTAGCACTGACATATCTAGACTTTAATTTTACTTTTAAAAAAATGGCCCAGTGTCTCAAATAACTTAGGGCCTTATCAAGTCTAAATCCGGCCTTGGACCCAGCTCACAAGATGGGCACACACTGATCACGACTAAAGAAGCTAAAGTTAGCTTCCATCGGATGGTGGTGGTGGTGAGAGATGTTTTAATTAAAAAATAATTATAATTATTAAAAGACCTTGTTTGAAATGTAAACTCTGTCATTCACTTACCTTGTTTGAAATGTTTATCACTGCTATTGTTAAGTAAATTTGAAATTTTACGTTGAGAATAAAAAGGGTGTGGAACACAGGCCGCTGTCTACTGAGCATTTACTGTGTTATCATATCACACTTAGTTATCAAACCAAGCTTAGTTATCACTAGTTTTCACTGGTTTTTATTTTCATTTTCAAATATCTTCCAGACTTAAACGATAAGAAATCCTTATTATTAAATATTTTGTTCGGAACACAAAATCATGCGAATATTTCAAATGCACAATGACTAACTAACTTCAAACACAATCCGATAATTTATGGCGGAAGGCTAACACAAATCCTCATAGACAATAGAATCCGATCAATTTAATTATCTACATTTCCAGTGCAAAAGAGTCGGAATAAATAACAACACATTGGTTGTTGTGTTCGATCTACACAATTCTACACATTGAAACTGTTGTGTCTGCTGCACACCACTTAGGCTAGTCTGCCCAGTCTGGGCTAAATATAACTATCTGAGTCGGACTGACCTCATAACCTCCCCCCTTTTCACCTATTAGCCGCGATCTTCGAGCATCTTCGTCTGCAATGTTGCCAGATTCGGGATAGCCAGATTTTTTAGTTCAAACATTTCATTTTGGTCACTTGTGTTTAGAAGGCGACGATGGGGGGAGGGGGGGGGGGTTGATTAGCACACTCTATCTATCTATCTATCTATCTATCTATCTATCTATCTATCTATCTATCTATCTGTTTTTTAACTTATGTCAGAAAATACTATAGTCTATAATTGAATTTTCCACTGAACACAAATTTTATTGTAATGGATATTTAAAGAAATAAACGTTTTTATAAGAAAATTAGAGACTCTAAGAGTTTATTTATAATAAAAACCGACCTGACTATATATTTTTTATTTTCTATAATATACAATATTTCAAAAATTTAATTTTTTTCTCAAATTTATATAATTTTTATAATATTCAGTTTAAAATTTTATTTCGTATAATTGTTTAATATGTATTCTTGCGTTATAGCCTACCGTATAACCTGCTTGATCTTAAAAACATTTCTGCTTGAAAAAAATATTTTTTTATTACAAATCTGGCCAAAAAAGGTATGGGAACTCAGCTCCCATGAGTTCCCACTGAAAAAAAGCACTGTATATATATATATATTAGGGTGGTCCAGAAAAACAAAGTAACAGATTTAAGTTGTCCACAAGGTTATTTCTGTTCTTTATTATGTTAATAACAATTGTGCAAAATTTTAATGAAAACAAATAATATTTACAGGTCAACCCATTTGACAGTTTTTTGGGTTATCTCAAATGAAATAGTTATTGCCAATTATAGTTGATGATCGATTTAAAACTTAAGGTTAAAATTTTAAAGTCAATTAAAATTAAGAAATTAAATTAAAGTTGTAATTAAAAAATGTAACTAAAACTTACAATCTAATGAAAACCTTAGTTTTAAAATTTGACAGTTTCACAGTGGATAATCTATGACGACGACATAAGTGATGTCTTTGATGGAGTTGGGAAATTCCTGCGATGGTTTGCAACCAATCGAAGAATAAACTGTTTCTGTTCCTCATTCTTTGTCAGTGTTTTATTGTATTTCTCAATAAGACTGATTCCCCTTTCAGCTACATCATTTACAACTGTCATGTGTGCAGCCAGTTCATAAAATTTCTTGAAGACTGGATCAGATGTCCACTGTCCTGGTGGTTTCTTAAGGAATGTCTGAGACTTTTCTTTGCCTTCTTCCATGAGGACATCAAAGAAAGATGTCGTCCTTTCTGTCACCAGGTCCTCCAATTTCAACTGTTCAGATTCACTTGTCAACTTTACACGCCGAGGGATGTCTGCCAATGCTGGTCGAAGTAGATTTTGTACCATCTTTTCTTTGATTGATGCTGACACTCTGTCATCTAAAAGGGCTATGCCAACCAAATGTTCAGAGAGAAACCAGAGGTGCCTTGAAAATGCTTCATGTGCCTTGCTGGCAACAGTCTTATTCGGATAGGTCTTCAGATTTGATAAAAATTCGATGTCATTGAGAGGGGCTCGGATTGCAAGGGGTGCTTCGTTCCACTGTTTTACATAAACAAGACTGACAAAGAGAGCCAAACCTGTGATATTCTGGGATTCACGAACAGTCAACTTGAACTGAGTCTTAAAAAGAAAGATTTTCAGTGCGTAAATGGCTTTTGCCATACATCTCGCATGATGTGTTGGACCGGGAGCTCGAAATTTCTCCTTGTCTTTGTGTCCACCAAGAAACCAGAAGGATAAACGTAAAAATTCCTGATAATCGTCCCTTGGGTGCTGTTTTTCAAGAGCACCTGGTAAATAGACAAGCATTTCCTGTCGCATGTTTTTCAATATTGGATCCTGAAACAGTTCATCACTTGCTGTAGAATAAGCATCTTGGTTCATTGATGGCCATTGTTTCTGAAATCGCTGGAATAGTGCAGTTGATGGACCTTCAGCTGGACCAAACAGAGACTTGAAAACATTTGAAAGGACAACTTCCATGACATGATGACGGCATGCAATCCAGACCATTTCAGTTCCCAGAGCTTCTTCAATTCCAACACATGCGCCCTTATGAAGCCCTGTATTGCTAGCTGTTGTGTCGAATACAAGGCCTTTGATCTGGGAACGCAGATTCCATTTCTCAATTACTTCAATGCAAGCATTTACTTGAGCCTCTCCTGTTCCTCTATCCATTTTTGGAATACCCAACAGTTTTTCCTGGCCATTCCCAGTAACAATAACAGCTATGCGATCCACATTTTCCTTTGATCCATCAATGTCGGGCAATATTTTACCGTCCCAATGCAGCAATAGTGGTCCTGCCAAAGAAAATTCTTTTTCATCCATTGCAGCAGCCCGTTGTCTTTCTTTTATTCTGGATCGTCTGATTGAACTTCGAGATAATGTTATTTCTGAAATGTCATGGCCAAGCGCCTGTGCAACAGCTCCAGCAACAAACACAGCTCCACGGTCTGGGAGGCAAACACGATCCAAAGCACCTACAACTTCAGGGGACTGGAAGATATTCTTAACTTTCTTTTTTGATGATGAAGCACCAGGTGTTTTTCTCAAAATCAAGTTTTTTAAATTTTCAACGCACACTTTTTTGAAATTTTACCAAAACTTCTAAAGATAGAAGCATCAAATTTTGTTTGCTTGTTCTTCAATATATTGTTTACATTTCCTCAATTTTGTTTTTCGAAAAAGTGTTTTGAACTTTTTTTAATCTTTTTTTTCTAACCTACCCCCATAAAATTCACGTTTTTACATAGGCCCTTAGTAAATAATTTTTATTTTTTTTATTTTTTAATATTTCAAAAAACAAAATTGAGCGATTGTTGGAAACATATCTGTTTATCTATGTACAAAATATCTTTCTTAAATAAGCAATACTTTTTGAGATTTTTCACTTTGAAAAAATGTCAAGAAAGTAGACTTTTTACCTAAAAAAGTCCAAAAATTTTTTTTTGACAATTTGAAAATTCTACTGGTCTTCTATTGGTCACTTGATTGTGTGTGCCAAAAATGGTTAGTGTACGTCAATAAAAAATATACCAAGATGGCGGCACTAGAGGAGTACCTTAATTTATAACGTGTCAAAGTCGGACGTAAATCGCAAGCGCGGACACCAGACAAGTAATGTTGATAATGGGTTGACCTGTAGATGTTGCTCGATCAGCCTGAAATTTTGCAGGCCAAATACCTATACCCAATGGACAAAAACAAACCATGTGGAGCAATGATTCTACAAACTTAAACTTTTCAGTATGTGTGTCAGGACCACACAAATATATATATATATATATATATATATATATATATATATATATATATATATATATACAGTGGATTCCGCTTAATTGGGACACCGCTTAATTGGGGCAGCCGCATATTTGGGACACATCGGGACCGAGGCATTTTGTCCCAATTAAGCGGCTGTCCCAATTAAACATACAAATTTACTATTGGCTTCTTGGTTTGGTTTCTTTGAGATTTGTCCCAATTAAGCGGAATCCACTGTAAATATATATATATAAATTATATATATATATATATATATATATATATATATATATATGTTTATCTATCTTTCTGTATATATATCTTCTTCCTTTGGCTCTACAGCCCAGTTAGGGCCCTGGTCTGCCATACTACTTTTCTCCACTTTTTCCCGATCCATGGTTTTCTTCCTCCATTCTGTCACTCCTATGAGTTTAATGTCTTCTTCCAATTCCTCCTACCATCTGCTTATTGGCCTGCCCTTAGGCCTTTTCTCAGTATGTGTTGCCTTATATATTGCTTTTGGACCTCTGTTGTTTTCCATTCTTTCTATGTGCCCTACCCACCTCAATGTATTCCTTCTATTTATCCTGTTATCTATATAAGTATCTAGGTAACTCGGTTAAATATAAATCATTGACTACCTTACCAAGTTAAAAACAAGCAATTAAGCCTGTTTCATTCTGGACACAGGACGTGTCAGCGCATTTTCATGTTGTAAATATTTGTAAATTTTGGAAATGTTTATAAATTCAATTGTGTAATGCATATATCTGAAAAAAGATATTAAAAGGACAAGTAAGTCATGTTGAATAACTGTTACAAAAATAAATAATGATTACGCCCCTTTGATTAGCTTTTATTATTTATATTTAAAATATAAGCAAAACGGTACATAAAAAATTCTTTTATTTTGGCCCTGAGAGGTCAAATCGCGAAATGGACTTTTGATGTACACTTGGAAGGCCAAGACCTACACAATGATATATACATCATGGGTCTAGGACTTATGGTTGCTGAGATATAGGGCGGTCCATTATTAATATAGCTTATATAGTAAAAAACGGTACTTTATAAGGCCCCTTTTACGGCCCTGAGAGGTCAGATCGCGAAATGGAAAAAGTCATTTCTTGGCAGGCCAAAGACCTACAAAATGATATATACATCATGGGTCTAGGACTTATGGTTGCTGAGATATAGGGCGGTCCATTATTAATATAGCTTATATAGTAAAAAAACGGTACTTTATAAGGCCCCTTTTACGGCCCTGAGAGGTCAGATTGCGAAATGGAAAAAAGTCATTTCTTGGCAGGCCAAGACCTACAAAATGATATATACATCATGGGTCTAGGACTTATGGTTGTTGAGATCTAGGGTGATGACAGACAGACAGACAGACAGACAGACAGACAAAACGGGGACATTAGAGCATTTTTTTTCGAAAATGCTCTAAAAAAAAATTCAGTTGAAACATAAAGAACCAATTTTCATCAGGAACTAGTAAAACTCCATTCGTTCTGACTTGAGGTTCAAATCCAGGACTTCCAGGTCGACAATCAAAGCGCTGGATCATCCGTCCGTTCAATCTCACATGCAGGGTTAAAAAAAATCCAATTGTCCGCTCATTGTTATTTAAAATGTAAGCCTCGATGAATGCGCGAGTCAATTAATTTGAGGGACCACTGGTCTAACACACGAACGAAATAAAATTATGGATTAGGAGACCTTCACACACGAATGTATAAACATGTGTAGTAGGTATTCAGGACCAGAGACGTAGCTAGGGTGGAGACGTAGGGGGGGGCAAATTCGAAAGTCCTCCCGGGCCCCAGCTTGAGGGGGGGCCCAAATTGTTTTTACATTAAATATTCAGTACATTATCTCATGTTATGGTGTAGCATGTCAAAATGCAGGGGCCCCCAAAGAGGCCAAGCTACCCCCGGGCCCCCAAATCCCTAACTTCGGCACTGTTCAGGACCTTATGTTACACATGGTAGAACGGTGCCATTGCTACCTTGGAGGTCCGCTAAGTATACTGGTCCCCAGGCACGACTTTTTGTTTATTAAAGGGACCGTAATGATGTCCTGCCCTGGGGCCTTTGTTGGCTCTCGGCGCCACTGGTGGTCCTCATTAGGGCTCGATTTACTGCCGGGTATGCCGGGATTTCTCCCCGGCTCTGCAGACATTTCTTTTTTTCATCCCCCGGCACTGTTTTATTTTTCTTAAATCGAGCACTGGTACTCCATGCTTATGTATAATTAATATTTCATTCTCTTCAACACTTCAAGTGTTGTCGTTGGTGTGTGTGTGGGGGGGCGCGGGGATAGCCCGTTATGCTGTTAACTGGGCCTTATTTTTATTCCCCATATTATTTTATTTCACTGCTGCAAGCCTAGCAGAGCACCCTCATGTCATTTAACGCTCACCTTATTTCTATCACGTGTTTTTTTTTATATAATCTTTTTTAACCAATCGATGTTTACGAGACAATGGGGAACATTTTAGTTGATGGCTTTTAACCAATCGACGTTTCCTATACAAATGCTTCCGCGTGCTTTTTCTTCGATTGACATCAGCCACAGTAATTAGGTTACTTCTATTATAAAGTGGAATTGCATTCGTTAACCCCAAAGTTGATTAAAAAAAAAAAGTGTGTGTGTGAGGGGGGGGGGGCTTTTTGGTTTGGGCATAACAGTCAACAATGACACAAACACTGTTCTCTGTTAGTTTACTGATAGTGTGTGAAGTCCCTGTAAGGATGAGATGAAATATCTTAGATCCTATAAACCACTAATGGGACGGTTTTTATGGTGCCCTTCTTTCATCCCCCCCCCCACCATAGCCGATAGTGAAATGGCCATGGAGGCACCACGGGAGATATATCATTCAATACCATTCGTCCCCGTTAACTGATAGTAGAATCCTTATTTTTGTGTGTATGTGCAATGGTCTTGGAAGCACCACGGGATACACTGTGTGTGGGAGGGGGCGTTAACCATTGGTCATCAGGGGTGATCGACTTGACCTCACGACCATCCTTTCTAATAAAAAAAAAATCGCCCAAACGCTATATGCTAGCCATTGGTTTTTTTTCGGTCTTTTTTTTTCGGTTTTTTTCGGTTTTTCTTACATCCCACACCACAACCTGCAGTCAGTGTTATGGCCACGGGGGGAGGGGGGGGGAACTTTCCCCTAGGTTGTCACCGGAGATCGAACCCGCGACCATCTGGCCGACATGTGAGCGCTCTACCACACGACCATCCATCTGCTTTAATTCCCATTGTAACGGCTTTATTTACTCGTGGATTCCTTTCTGTAAGATCTCTCTATAGCTCAGGCCTACAGATCAGTTTCGCGTTGTTGTTTCGTTTCATTTTAAGTTAAGATTCCTTCTTTTTTTTTTACATTTAGATTATAATTAAGGGTGCTGAGACCTGCGTTTGACATAAATCAATGAGGTTTGAAGATAACGACTGGGCCATTGATGTCCGTGTATGTGTGTGTGTGTGTGAGAGAGAGAGAGAGAGAGAGAGAGAGAGAGAGAGATCATACAAGCACCCCCTTCCTCCCCCGTTGGTGCGGTAGTCATGGTCCACATTTGATAGCCGGCGACCATTGGCGTTAGTGACGGGGTGGGTGTAGACCCCTCAGCCGCCGTCTTAAGCCGCCGTAAGCCGCCACGAAGCCTGTAAGCTGTAAGCCGCCACAACAAAAATGTTAAGCCAAGCTACCAAAAACTTTTCTAAGCCGTGGGAGATTCGGAATTACTAATTCGTGTCATTTTAAAGCGATTACGAAAATCGCATCCAAAAATTATATAAAACATTTTTTAATATTAATTTTTATCTTTTTTTTTTACGCCGCCATTGCCAGCATGGTAGGGTGTAGTGTGCCTACCACACCAGCACTGTTGGCGGCGCTGATGCACATCTGCCATCCCTACAGAGCGGCGGGGTGAGTGTGCCCGCTATCATCTGCCGGGATGGCAGAAAGATGGGTTTTATTCCTTGCCCAAAACTGGCCAGACCAGCAGGGCGTGTGTACTGCTGATCGGCCAGTATGGCAAGGCGAGGGGTTTTTCCTGCCACTCGGACATAAGGGAGGGTGTAGTGTGCCTGTACCCTCAGCCCGAAATGGCAGGCTGCGCAGGTGTGCTTGAGTGGGACAGAGTTGAAGGGTGTTATGTGCCAACCACATCCGTCACCACCGCCAGCTGTGAATACTGCGATCTCGGACAGTCCTCTCCTCATTGACCACAGTAACACCACCCTCGCAAGAAAGAGGTTGTTTTTTTCCTGACTAGAGAACCCCTATGATCTATCCCCCGTAGATCATGGTATGTTTCACAGACCAGAATGGAGTGTTCATACAAATATCATGCCAATATATTTATATGAAACTCTCCAACACACATGAATTAAATTGACTAAGATTGTCAACTATATTTTTTTTAAAGCCGCCATTGCCAGCATGGTAGGGTGTAGTGTGCCTACCACACCAACATTGTTGGCGGCGCTGATGCACGTCTGCCATACCTACAGAGCGGCGGGGTGAGTGTGCCTGCTATCATCTGCAGGGATGGCAGAAAGATGGGTTTTAATCCTTGCCCAAACTGGCCAGACCAGCAGGGTGTGTACTGCCGATCGGCCAGAATGGCAAGGACAGAGGGGAGGGTGTAGTGTGCCTATACCCTCAGCCGGAAATGGCAGGCTGCGCAGGTGTGCTTGAGTGGGACGGAGTGGAAGGGTGTTGTGTGCCGACCACATCCGTCTCGGATAGTCCTCATTGACCACAGTACCACCACCCTCGCAAGTAATGGGTTTTTTTCCTGACTAGAGAACCCCTATGATCCATCCCCCGTGGATCATGGTATGTCTCTCAGACCAGGAAGGAGAGATCATAAAACATCATGCCAAAATATTCCATGATACTCTCCGAAACATACTCTGTATTGTATGATTGCAATGCTAATGATCGTGTCATTTATAGCATAGGTAAAACGTTTTGTCCAACGTTGGACAATTATTTTGCAAGTAGCGTAATATAATAACACTTGAAATCTAGCTCATTTTTGTATTTTTACATTTTTTAAAAATCGATTCTTAATTTATTTGAAATTTTTATTATTTTTTTATTATTTTTAACAGAAATCTTTATATTAACTTATTATATACAATAAATCATAAAGTATTATTTATTTATTTCAAAATTGTTGTTTGTATGACTAGTAAAAGTATAGTACATAAATATTTTGACAGTTACCTCCCTTATAAAAAAAATATATCGGTGATACCCAGTGTGATCGTTGGGATCCGGCTTTCAACAGGGGTGCTAGGTATTTTCCTAAGCCACGGCTTAAGCCGGCTTAGCCAGCCATAGCAATTCTAAGCCAGCCATCATCAGTTCTACGGCGCGGCTGAAGGGGTCTAGTTGGGTGGCAAGGGAGGCATCATGCCCGGGCGCTACTCACAAAGCTTGGGGGCTTTTAGGCCTCTTTTTCCTCCTAATTTAGAAACAATAAAATTAAAAAAAAAAATAATAATTTAGACACACCCACCCCCTTTCCCCAACCAAGTCTTAGAGCCCCCTGACAATGTTCCGCCCTCCCCCCCCATACCTTCCTTTCGCGCGGCTGTACCGTCTAGGCAAAGGTATATTCGTGTGTGTGGGGGGGGGGAAGGGGGTATTAGGCTAAGGTAATTTTTCGGAGACATTATCCAAGTACATAATATGTATAAATAGAATCGTTGTATATCTTCCATTCGCCCTTTAAATTAAAAAAAAAATTATTATTACTATTTCATTAATTCAGAGGCAGTCATGTATCAGTTGAGGCCGCAGACGAATGAAAAAAAAATATCAGGCCTCTTAAAAACGAAATATCAAAGCTTGAAACATTATAGTTCTGTGAAGTTTCCCTCATAAATTGTTTAGTCTGCATTGTCTGCATTGTGTACGGCGTTACTCAGACTCCACCCTTATGCAATTCATTCATGTGACGTAATGATAAAAAAAAACGAACGGGCTACGGTACCACCAAGCGCAATTATATTAGGGTTAGGAATAGGGTTAGGGATAGGGTTAGGGATAGGGTTAGGGTTAGGGTGTGGAGCAATATCTATTGCTGGTACCTAGAAAAAGAAATACGGAGTCCCGCTTGATGGTACCGTGGCCACTGCGTAAAGAAAAATGAAAAAAAAAACAACAGTTGTGACATGTTGGCGGCAGTGGCGCAACCAGCAAAAAATGCTTTAGGGGGGGAGGGGGGCTCACATATTGAAAAAAGACAAAAGCCCGCCGCAGTCGAAATTATTTTTTTAAACTCTTCGAATCAAAACTAAAAAATTTAATTAATAAAGAATTAAGGATAGAACAGATTATTATTATTATTATTATTATGAGTGTGACAGTCTTTTTTGTAACTTTAATTATGTATTGATGATACAAAAGAAAGACTGATGATTGAGTCAAACTCAGTCCAGTCTCAAACCAGCAGAAGCAAATGTAAAAAAATAATAATGATATGATATATGTTCAAAATTGCAATATGATATGATTTGTATCCTAAACATTTCACATATTCTAAATTTTTGGACCCCGTATTTGCCATTCTGGTCGATCGGCAGTACACACACCCTGCTGGTCTGGCCAGTTTGAGTAAGGATTAAAACCCATCTTTCTGCCGCCCTGCAGATGATAGCGGGCACACTCACCCCGCCGCTCTGTAGGGATGGCAGACGTGCATCACCGCCGCCAACAATGCTGGTGTGGTAGGCACACAACACCCTACCATGCTGGCAATGGCGGCGTTAAAAAAAAGAAAAGAAAAAAAAAACAAAAAAAAAATACATTTCTGATTACTAACGCCTATCGAACCTTTGGCTAAGATCATAGTGTAGTACTTGCACGATTATGATTATTAACCAAATGGCTAACCAGGTCAAATGTTAAAGGTCATTTGGGATTCTCTGGGCCAGGAGAAATAACCCTTTTGCGACTGTGGTGGTTTATCCCCTGCAGCGCTCAACAAAACCCCCCACCCAAAAAAACACCCCCACCCAAAACACGCAGTTAAAAACGACAGATCAAGTAATGGGTCATGGGTCAATGGGTCAAATGGGTCGCAAAATTGGATGGGTCACATGGGTCATGGGTCAATGTTCCCTGACCCATGACCCATCCTTAGTCTCCGTCCGATCCTAAAAAAAAACCCGTCGTCGCGCGATTTTTTTTTAAATTTCAAAATTGTTTCTATGGCGACGGCTGCCTTCTTGAAAATAACAATATTCAATGGGTCATGATGGGTCTGGGTCAAGAACATGATGGGTCATGGGTCAAGTTCAGTGACCCATTACTTGCTCTGATATACGGTACATGTAAATGTTGCCGCCATCTTGTGTGACAGATGCAGACAGAGTAGGAACCATTCCCGTAGCGTGCGGGGGGATGGGGGGGGGGCCGGGCCGCCCTGCGTTTTGTCTGCCCCCCCTCCTCTGCTTATTTGCACTACTTAGTAACATTTATTTCCTGCCCCCCACCCCGCTATTGGCCTGGCCCCTGCTGTAGAATTTTCACGCTACGGGGCTGGTGGGGACCGATTTTTTTTTAAAATTATAGGTGTGTAATCAGAGGCGTAGCTAGGGGGCGGCGGGGGTACATATGTCCCCGGGCGCCGAGGTTCAGGGGCGCCAAATGGTATATTTTACATATAATATTATATGGCTTTCGAATGGGTGGCGCTAAAAAGGTATTAAAAATGTAAAATGCCCCGGGCGCAAGTTGCCTTGCCCCGCCCCACCCCACCCCCACTCGCTACGCCTCTGTGTGTAATGCCGTCCATGTGTTCAGACCTAATAGAAGATTTGTTTTTTTTTCTTCTTCTAATTTCGTTTTGTAAATTCTCTTATTCTCGCTGTTTAATGAATAGACAGCAAAGCGACTGTCTTAGGCCTTCAAATAAAAGTGTCTCTTAAACTTTTTTTGCTACCACGTCTCAAAATAATATTCTTCCATTTCTTTGTTTTCCAACGAACCACCAGGCTTAAGTGCTGAAAAAAATAGGTTCTAATTTATCAGACAGTAAGTGTTATCTTTAATTTTTTCTTGATGCTTTTTGTCATTTTGTTTTATTTTTTTTTTTTTGGTAACTAGCCCCATACACTAACCTTAATATGGCTCTTCGATATTCACATAATTAAAATCCTACTGGATAAATGTAAACCTCTGAATTTCTGCACTTTCACCAAAACATTTATTTGCAACTACGGCTGTAAGAATTTTTTTTTAATATCATTATTTTTAAATAATAAACTAATTATTATAATTGAGATTTTGCCATTCTCAAAGATAAAGAAATTTAGAGGAACTATATCCTCGTGTATGCCATATTAGGATTTGACTGGTCAAAGAGAGGCAACCATGTAATTAAATCGAGGACATTTACATTCCGCGATTGTCTTAATCTCAAACCCAAATTTTTTAAAACAATAATAGCGACTTATGCACTTGTTGACCCCTTGCAGAGTACAACTGCCTGGGTTTGGAACAAATGGTTATGTTGACTTTAAAAAAAAAAAAATTATTGTATGTTGCTTAATAAATTTTAACACGTTTTTGTATTAATTTTAAAACTCGTAACTCAGTTGATTAGAGTTTTATTTAAAACGAATTTAATATTTATGAAATACTTTTAAGTAATGGAGATATTAAAGATGCGAAACGTTTTAAAATTGCGAATAATCAGTTTCTTACCTGTTTTTTTTATTCAACCTCTTGCTGACTGAAGTTATAATTAATGAACTTGTAGTGTTTATGTAACAACTGGTCTTGTCTTATATAACTGGAAGAGAACACATTGTAATGAATTTGTTGACACTTGGCAGGCACTAATACAATCAAACTTGGATTATAAAATGTTCACACAGTTCTAACATGGGTGATTCACATTTTTGACGAGTTCAAACGTAATCTTAACTAACTTAAATAATGTAAAAATTTATAATGTTATGATCAGTTATATAAAAATATTAATTCAGGTTTACTAGTAAAGGTTGCATGACGAAATTAATGAAACTTCTAGCACTAGATTATGTCATCCATAATTTAAACATTTTAACATTGTCATATTTTCAAACAAATACAATCATAAATAAAAACGGTATGACAAAAATACTAAAACCCTTTTGAGTTTTGTGAGTAGGCCAGCACCAGCCTAACTAATGCCTGGCTTATCCCCAAATGGAAAAAAAATCAACCTATGTACTTTGAATAATATAACGTTAAATTCACTTTTTGTATCAATATTTAAATTTAAATAAAAGCACTGGATGTTCTTAATATAGTTCTTGGAAATGGACATTATTCTAAATAAGAGTTAATTCACATTTTAGTCAATTATTAGGTAATATGTCTGTAATGCAAAATGTGCTTTGACTAAAAAGAAAAAAAAATATTTTAATAAAAAAAAAATTTATATATTAGAAGATTTACACTGTCATGTTCATTAAACAGTTGAAATTTTCATAAAAAGATACATTATATCTTTAAAAGAAATTTCTTAAAAGTTTCACTGTGTAAATCATAACACACAATTAATTAAATGTTATTCTGAATTTCAGCTCCTTTGTTTTTCTTATATTTCAAGTTCGCAGTTTAAAAAAAAAAAAAAAACATTAAATATCTTTGAATTCTTCATAGCCCACAACACAATGTCGTCAAATAGGAAAAGAATCTTAATAGTTGGAGCTGGAGCATCTGGGATAGCTGCTGCTTATTCCTTGGGAAAACATCCTGATCAGTTTGAGGTACATATGTGGGACAAGAAGTCTCACCCAGGTGGGGTGGCTACCACAGAGAAAATTGATGGTATGTCTTTTTACTATATATCTGTAATTTTTTTTGTCTTATTTCAAAATACGTATGAGGTTACTAGCAATGTTTGTGAGGATGAGTGGTCAAGCAGTGTGATTCACATGACTGTCAACCTGGGTTCAATTTCCAGTGAGAATCAATGGAATTTTTCAGGTCATGTTGAAAGCTCTCTCTATGTCACTTGTGGTGTTTCCATAAGCCTTACACTCTTTGTCTGTGGTGGGGATGAAAGAAGGGCACTACAATAATTGTCCCATTCAGCGGGGATAATTTTTGAGGGTGGATGGGTGGGACTTTGGTAGCAAGCTAAATCTTTATGCTGCATCCCTATCTTCATGCTGTTTGTTACGGGCTTGGCTTCTGGCATGTCCAGTAACCTCCCTGTATCTTCTGTGGTGCCTCCATGGCCATGGTGCTATCAACTCTGATGAGAAAGTAATTGGGATATTGCAAAACCTGCCTAATTTTTTTTATTTTAAGGGTCTTGAGACCTAAATCTTCCTAATTTGTTTTAAATTTGCAAGAAGTAAAGTTATTGCATCCCATTTTTAAAAAATGTGTTATTCATAATGTTATTATTAAATTATTAGATATGGCGATCGGCTTAGATGGGGTGTCTGTTTTTTTTTAAACATTTATGCTGTGTTTTTTTTTCTGCATCTATCGGCTTATATTTCTAAGTTAAGTGAAATGAAAAGAAAACCTGGCCATTATTCAAGAGGTATAATAGTATTAAAAAATATTCAAGTTAAACTTAGGTTCATGCGCACCTTGGACAGTCTTTTGTCTCATCTCACAATCTGTGTTTCAGGTTGTGAGCCAAAAACCTGCAGTAAAACATATCCTGCATGCTGTCTTAGCAACGAATGTACATTGTACATACATAGATAGCGAAGATTCTATTCGCATAGAACTCTGTTCATTAACATAGACTTGGAAAAGTTCATGTACATTAATCCTGCTGCTTTGTTTTGCTTACCATATAAAATAACTCTCCTATTTAAATTAAAAAAAAAAAAAAAATTAAATTGTCAAACTTACCTATATGAAATAAGTTCCATTTTTGACATGAACTTGTTCACATCTTTAAAAAATCATTTATTCATCATGGCTTAAATTGTAATCAAATTAAAAATATTTCTTAGAATTATTATTTTTTTTTTATTAAGTGCTGATAAAATTTTTCTATCTTAGGGCCAGGAGATCTGAGGATCAATGATGGTGTTCAAGGCGGATGTCCAACATATAGAAATACTCTCAATTTATTAGCTGAGTTTGGTCTCTCCACAACACCTGTGAAAATGATGATATCATTTGGCAAAGGACCTACAGCTTGGACTAACCATAGCCGAACAGAGCTGGTGAATAACCTAAAGGATGAGATTCAGCGGTTCGGCAGAACTCTTCGCCTTATCAATAAGCTAGAATTCTTCTTCATATTTGTTCCGATTTCTCTTGTCCTTAAATGGTTTGGATATTCCAAAAGTTTTTGCTATGATATGGTTTTCCCATTAACTGCATTATTTTTTGGCACTGGTAATCAGACACCAAACGTTTCAGCAGCGATAGTGGCCAGGGTATTTTTAGACGATGACTTGCGTCTGTTTGACTACGATTCAGTGAATTTCTTAAGTCAGACGCCAGAAATGTTTGCCTTCCCTCCACTTCAAGACATGTATGAGACAATTGTGGACAAACTCAGAGCCACCTTCCACAGAAATAGGCCTGTATCATCAGTGATTAGAAGAGACGGCAAAGTTTTTGCTGTTGATGAAGGTGGAAAAGAAGAGGTTTTTGATGAAATAATATTTGCCTGTGATGCTGAAACTGTTCTTAAAGTTTTGAAGTCACCGTCTTACTTTGAAAAAAAAGCTCTCAGAAATGTTCTTTATTACAATGATGTGACTATCACACATGAAGATGATGAATACATGATGAAGCACTATGAAGTCATTAAAGATTTGGACCAGTATTTCATCCGCACTGACTCCAGCGACCCATCAAAATTGGAAATGTCATTCAACCTTTCAAATTATCAGCCCCATTTGAAATCATCAGACCGAAACATTTATCAGACCATATTTCTTGATGACACCACAAAAGACATCTGGACAATGCATGAAATTAAACCAGATAAAATAAGATTCACTCGATGGTGGAGGCAGTTCGCCCACACGTGGCGTCATTTCGCTTTTGCTGTCCCTTTGATGCGTTTCCTGCAAGGTAACAAGAACACTTGGTATGCAGGTGCTTATACGCTTATCAATACTCATGAAATCGCTATCATATCTGGATTGGCTGCAGCCTATCGACTTGGTGCTGATTACCCTTTCACTAAAGATCAGCTTGCCAAGAAACAGTTTGAGCAATACTTGCTGATGATTCACGGTAAACCCAGAAAATGCGGCTTCAATTTTCAGACTGTCAAATCTGCCTTACTTGCTCCATTTATGATTTTATTCGCAGGCTTTGCCTTGTTGATTCAGTTTCTTATGAGTCTCTTTTAAATTCAAAATGTTTGGTATAAAAAGAAATGTATATTTTTTATTCCATTCCAGTTTTCTGTAGTCTTATTAAGTGGCATTTTTTTATTTTAATGAATTCATGTATTTAGACGTATCTTTCTGTCTTTATTATTTGTAATTATCTTAGAACTGCTGTTCAATAGAAAAAATTGATTTTTACTAAGCCACGATAAATTTTTTTTTTCAAAATAAATGCATGTTTAATCTACAAAACTTTTAATTTACTATTTGTATTCCAACATGTTTTGTCATTAAATTCTATAAAATTGGCATAATAAACAAGTCAGTTTAGATAAGACAGACTTCTTTTAAATTGCAACAGTTCCATTAAGTATTAGCATAATAACTATCAAATTATAATTCAGACCAATTTAAATGGGTTTGTTCAAGTGATCATCATCATCATTGCCCGTCATTCCTATCGGGGTATGGGCCACCAACTAAAGATCTCCAGCGACTTCTATCCTGAGCTATTCTCTCCAGCTGCTTCCAACTGAACCCCATCCTGGTGATGTCCGCTTCGAATTCTCGCCTCCAGGTGTTTCTTGGTCGGCCTCTCTTTCTTTTTTTACTTGAGGATTCCAACTCAATGCTTGCCTAGTGATGTTGCTTGCCGGCTTTCGAAATGTGTGGCCTATCCATCCCCACCTTCTCTTCCTGATCTCCTCTTCTATTGAAGCTTGGCCGGTTCGTTCTAAGAGGCTGGCATTGGTGATGGTGTCAGGCCATCGTATTCAAGTGATGCTATTTTGTTATTAACTACATAGCCAGAAATGGGTCTTTCACACTGCTTTTTTTTAAATCTCCCACTCCCCCCCCTCAACCTGTTATATTTTGTCACACATCACCATTTTTACCCCCCCCCCCCCGCATTACTCTATCTAACCTTACCCCCTAACCCCCCCATAAAATGTTCTAATTCATAAGTGGGGGGGACATGTTTACTCCAAGTGTCAAGAAATGTTAAAGAATTACAAAAGTCTGTGTGATTTATTTACATTATATTTGATATTATTATTTTTTTTCAGTTTTGTACGGCTCCCTATGTGTTTTTCTTCAATTCATTATTTAATTTTTATGTTGACTGTAGTACGGTACAATTAGATATGTAATTCTCACTGAATCATATTGATAACATTAAAAGATCTGAAATAAATCCTATTTCTAATAAACCGTGAACTGCTAGTAAAATTTACTGGGTTTTTTCCCCAAAGTAACAGCATTTGGTTGTTGCGTTAATTTTTTTTTACATGTATCTTTTTACAGCGTTAATCTTGAGTTAATGGTTATTAATCAGCAGACCGAAATTTTTGTTTTCAGTTGCTATTAAAAAATTATATCAAAACACAATTTTTTTCCTTCCCAAACAATTTGTTCTTTTTATAAATAGGTCTTTTTGTTGATGTGTTATTGTTACTTGTAAAATTATTTTTTGATACCCAATATTTTCATATTTTTATAATTAATTTTTCAACAGGTGTATATTTATTCCCATTTAAATTTTTAATGTCACTGCATTTTCATGTGCATACTATAGTAAAGCTGGGTGTTAGCCAAATAATGCATTGCCTATCATTATATTTATCAACCGCTGTTGATATTAAAATATCATCTTGTTCATATAAGAGACTTCATACCTTGTGATATGGTTGCTGTCATTTTTATTGACTAAACCAGCTAACATCAGGCCAGGCCTAAATGTATTTTAATATTTTTGTAGTATATTTAATTTAGATGTTGTGTCAATTAATAAATATTGAAAATGATTACATTTTAATATAGATTTTTTTTCTCTTTTACTTTAAATTGGTTTTGAAATGTGCTGCTGTTCATAAACCTGTCACATCGAACTAACACATGCAATAGTTTTGGACAGTGGATTTTCATTTGTTAAATTTCTTTCGTAATTAGACTTTTAATTTCATGAAGTAAAACAATTGTATTCAAACATTTATTTGAGTGATTAAAAAATGATTATTAACTTGTAATTCTCTAAAACTCAATGTGAACACAATTTAAATTATAATACAAATAAAAAAACAATCATTGTAAGCCAAAGTAATATATATTTTTTTTTTTACAAAACATTACCGATAATGTTTGAAACCACTAAAAACAAGAATATCAAAAAGATGTAAAAATTAGCAATTATGACTGAGTTTTCAGTTCTTCATTAACTTGTAAGGTGTCCAATGCTGATTGTAATGATAACTCCAGTTCTGGTTTCTTTTTGGAATCTGTTTTTATGTAAGCCTGTGCAAAGAAAAAAAAATAGAAAAAAAAACATATTATGATAAAAATTACCAAAAGATACATTCTGTTTAAAAGTTTTTGTTAAGGGCATGTATTACGTCTTAATAAACAAAATGCATACAGAGGGCTACTGGGAAATAACACCAAAATTTCATTATTGGTTGGAGAATAGAATGTTTTTGGCGAAGAAAAAAAAAATGATTTCAAAGCTGGAATTAAAAGCGGGTGCTCAGATAGATGAAAATTTCAACACTTGATTTAATACTATTGGTTTCATCTGTCTATGTTAGGCATGCCAAAAATGTGGCTCAGAGCAGCTTATTGTAAAATAAACCAGGATTACAATAAATTTTATTACACATATTCTTCAAGTATGTTATAAAGACATCTTCATTACTAAAAAAAAAAAAAAAGTGAAACTACCTGAATAAATGCTTCTGGTTCTGTGCTGCTTAGTTTACTAACTTCCTGTGCGCACGCACTTGTAGGGTGGATGATGCGATATAAACTGATGAGGTCTACAGCATCCGACAGCCTGAAAACATGCATTGTTTATTAGAGCTTGATAAAATTAGGTCTTTGTTTTTCCATCACCACCATTTTACCAATGTGCTCCACGGCTGATTGGAGCAGGGTAATTACGTATGCTCTCAAAAAACAAACATGGCAGACGAGTTAAAAAACCTTGTTAAATATTTCAACTCCATACAAAGCCAGAATTATAAAATATCTATGGCAGATGATGTTCAATATTTCAACACTCAATAAAGTTAGAATTAAGGCCCAACTAAATACTATGAACAGAAATTTTTATAAATTAATCAGAAGTCTGTAACATGAACTTTAAAGATAAAAAACATAATTGAAATAGAATTATATCCAATATTCCTATTAGAAACAGTAGCTCAGAAAGCAGGTTCAACAATTAATGAATCAAAGATTCAATACATGCTATCACAAAGAAATGAAAAAGAAGGAAAAGAAAAAACATTCAAAATCAGTGATAGAGCATTTGAAAGAGTAGAAAACTTTAAATAGCTGGGATCAACTATAAGTGAGAAAAACGATATAATGATAGAGATCAAAAACAGAATAGGAAGTAGGGAACAGAAAAGGCAACAACCCATGAGAAAAGGCCTAAGAGCAGACCAAGAAGCAGATATTTGGAGGAAGTGGAGAAAGACCTTCAAGCCATAGGAGTGAGAGTGGAGGAAGAAGACCATGGATCAGGAAAAAAGGAGAAGAGTAGTATGGCATGCCAGGGCCCTAAATGGGCTGTAGAGCCAAAAGGAAGAAGAATATTCCAATGCCCGGGATAGGTCAATTAAAGGTAGAAATACACCTCTCTGGCTTTTTAAACAATATCAATTGATTAAAATATACACCTGTAACTTTGTACACAATATAAATTGCAACTATCTCTTCTCTTTAAGTATACTACTGTTCCAAAGGATTGAGGTTGATATACTTGAATGTCGTTTTTACTTACAAATTTCGATTGATCATGTCCAGTAGTAAATCGTCAATCATGGCATACCACGACAAATAAAACGCCAGGCTGCCAAAATGTCTGGTGGACCTCAAGAGGTCAAAATCTTGCTTTGAATTAATGGCATTGAAGACTCTCCTGGTGGTCTGGCAGTTAAAATAAAATAAGAAAATTAATGACTTTTCAAAATTTTAACATAAATTCTTGTGGGGTTTAATACTGCTACAAAAAAAAAACCTATTTCTCAAAACGGAGTGGCTACAGTTCTGTCCCTGACAGAACCCGTATTTTTTTACTTCGGGTACCAGCCATAGATAATATTGCTCCACACCCTAACCCTAATCCTGGAAAAAAAAAATACTGAAAAAAAAAAATAAATGTATATATGCCATGTTCCTTATACCCTAATATAATGGTTTTGGCTGGTGCCGGAGCCACTGCGTTCTCAAAAGTGTTAATGTTTTTTTTAAACACAAGTGTGTGAAAAACATCTAAAAATCACCTAACAAACAAATTTTTCAAAGCAGAATGTGTCTCAAAATTTTTTTTTTCCAGTTCTAAGAAAATGTCTTTGGGTAGAAAAAAACAAAACAAAAGGAAAGCTGATGAATACTTGCCAACCAAATTGAACAATTTAAAATGATAGACATTAACAAAAATTTAACTTCCGAACTTATTTTCCGAAAGGGAACTTACTCTTATATAATCTGGATCATCTGGCTCAAATTGGCAACAGGCTCGATCAAGAATATAAATATATTTTTTCTCAGATATCAATCTCTGTTGAACAAAAATAAATTCTGTTAAATGAAATGTCACAAGACTTCTAGAATTTTTCATTGGGAACACTTTTAAACTGAGTATATAAAACTGCTTAATTCTTAAATGAAAAAAAAACCTGCAAAATCAAAACATGCTTATCAATTTTGTTCTGGGTCAATTTGCAAGCATTTAGATATTACAGTGTATTAATAAGAATTTGATATACTTATAAGACCTTCTTATAAAGCTGAAAACAGCAAAACATTAATAATAAATCTCTTAAAATTTCCAGTGATGTATTTTTAAGAATGTTTTTACTCTTGACTTTTTTTTTTTTTTTGAAACACATAACATCACAATTCAATTACCTCTAAATTATGCTCCTCAAACATTTTGGGTTTCAGGTATTCTCTGCCTTCCCTTGGATTAAATATCTGATTCATTCTTTCCTTCACATCCCAAGATGCAACTTTAAGAGAGCCATCAGTTTCTCGAACTAATACATTTCTTTTCTGTCAACATAAATGAAAATGCATAAGAAAATATTTTTTTCCCCCAAGTCACACATAGAATGTACTCTAAGAAATAATAAAAAAAAAATTGAGTTGAGCTGACCGTCTCAGAAATGTTTTTACATAATGGACATTGTATGACTCAAGATCTTGATGACCCCCCAAAAATTAAGAGGCCAAAAAAATGCTCAGCATTTCAATTTATTAAAGAGAATTTACCCTGTCTTTCACGCCAAATGAGACATCCACAAAAACATAATTAGCAGTGTCAAAACCAGCCAGATCAGGATCAACCAACAGAGGTGTTAAATGGCGTTTTCTAGGATTCAAAAATGGAGGAATCTGTACTCGTATTTTCAATTTATCCTTAGCATCTTCAATCTCCTGTTATAAAGGATGAAATGTGTTGAATGATTAGCAAGCATTATTATTAAAATAACCGAAGACAAAAATATGTAAAAAAAAAATAATACAACTGATGGCAATGAAGGGTAGCAAGTATTTTTAAAACATTTTTAGTTTGATATTTAGTGTGCAGGTGAACAATGACTTAGTTCTAATTCAACTATGGATTAACCTTTCCAAAGCTTTTTATCAAACCAAACATACATTGCAGACAAAGATATTGGACGATTTCAAGACAAACCCATTTAGTATATCAATGAGTCAAACTTCAAAAGCATAAGTAAAATCTTCAATTTTTATAGGTGAATGAGGATCTTACTGGATCTTTCAGTTTATCAGTGGATACATGTTACATAAAATAGCACACCTGTAACAATGAACCCTCCAGTTTTCCAAAAGGCTGTGTGCAACTAAGAAATTAGCTGCGCAACTTTGGAAGGAAATGTATGCAACATACAACTACTGAACAAAACATTTATGCACTCTGTTGTTGTAATGTGCATTGGTGCGAATAATTGTACAGCCTAGAGGGAACAATGAACTGGACCCATTAGTAAAATATCCACATAAAAAGGAACATATTGAAAAAAAAAAAATTTTAAATTACCTTGTTCAACTCTTCATCTGTTAACAGCTTATAAACTGGAGAACTCAATGGCTTTTTCCTTGGTCCTGCAGCTTTGATGTAATCAAAGCCAGTAATTCTAAACAAAAGATCTTGTACTTTTTTGTCTACAAATACTGGGAAAGGATCTCTCTCAGACGTTTCAGAAGATACCTGAGAACCTTAATGTAAAAAAAAAAAAAATACATTCAAAATGTCTAGCATAGATGATATGTGTATAAAACCATCAAAAATAAAATTCAAAAGTTTAATTTTATTAACAAATAATTTAGTAATTTTTCTCTAAAAACTATTTTTTGTTGTTATGTTTTGTTTTTTTTGTATTAACCTCTCAAATTTTTGTACAAACATTATAAGATTCTGTAGATTAAAAATGAATTTTTTCTATGTTAAACATTTTTTCCCCATCATCAGCCAAATTTACAGTATATATACAGTAACTCTGTTGGCATGCCTGGTAATCTAAATGGTAGCTTAAATCTTTATCCAGGGCACGATTTTGCAGCATTATTGGCACATTTCTATTTGATAAAAACATGGTAGTAACAGATGCAAAATTAAAAACATTTTAATTAAAGTTCAAATCATTTTAAAAACTGGTGAATATAATTTGTTGAGGTTTATAGATTGGGTGGATTAATTTTTTTTTAAATAATTAGATCTCAATATATTTAATTTTAAAATAATAATTTTTTTGTTAAATGTTCCTGGATCAGTCACTAGCATTTTTATCAAAATGAAGTAAGATAATGTTGAAGAAACATGCATTAGCTTATGGATCTTCTCCTGTATTAATGCTGGTCACTGGAAAACACAACCCATACATAACCAGAACTAGAACTACTACTCTACGAGTATAACTATAGACTGTATACAAAAATATACTAATATAGTATAGTCACTAGTTGAAATGGGGAATAAAATTATTATAAGATCAAAAAATCGTTATTATCCAGTAAACATAGTCATGGTATATAATATATATATATATCAATTTATATATACGCACTTGCTACGGCACCAGCAAGACAGAACTCGTATTATTTTTGTCCAAGTACCAGCCATAGATATTGCTCCACACCCTAACCCTATCCCTATATTTAAATATTTTAAAAAATAATTTTTTAAAATTGCAACTTTTTCATACGCTAACTTGCTGGTGCTGTAGCTAGTGCGTTATATATATTATATATACGCACTTGCTACGGATACGTAATTACGTGCTCCGTATTTGTTTTGGCCCGGGGTACGTGAGGATACGGAAATAGACTTTGGAATTAAAAACATAACCTATTAGAAATTGGAAAGTGTCTGCATGGCTCGCTAGCACAGTCAGTTGCGCGCTTGGCCGGGACCCAATTTTGGCCAACTATGTGTGGGTTCAAATCCCATTAGAATTTTTTCAAATTTTTTTTTTCAGAAAACCGTATTTTTCGCCATATAAGACGCTCCAGCATATAAGACGCACCCAATTTTAAAGGAGGAAAATCTAGAAAAAAAAGATTCTGAACCAAATACTTGCAGCATGAAAAAAAAACAACAACAATATTTTTTTTTCCCCGTCCCTATCCCTTTCTTCACCGTCCGTTCAATTACACATTCACTTGGTGCGCGATTTTTATTTATAGTGAAGGCGATCCCATACCGTGAATACTTTAATATAGTAAAATACTAAAATAATTAATTACAATTAAACTACGCATTGAGATTGTATTAATAATGTTAATAATGTCACAGAAACATTTTAACTAACGTATTTCGGTTTATTAAAGTGCACCTTTAATTTTAATCTTCCGAATACATAAAACGATAGGTAAATAGATATGACTATTGATTTCATCATGTTAACAATTGGAGTTTCCGGGAGTTACCCCTCTTTTAAAAGTGTATGATAGCATGTAAAATGTGTATTTGCCGTATAAGACGCACCAACTTTTCCCACCCCGTTTTGGGGAAGAAAAAATGTGTCTGATACGGTGAAAAATACAGTAATAGATACTAATTTAGAACATATTTTTTTGTTTTATTACATTATGAAAAAAAAAAAGGGATAGGGGGTTAGGGATAGGGGGTTAGGGATAGGGATTGGGGTTTAGGGTTAGGGATAGGGGGTTAGGGATAGGAGGTTAGGGATAGGGGGTTAGGGTTAGGGAAAGCATCATATCGCTATCTGAAAAAAGGGTTAGGGTTAGCATCATATCGCTAAAGAATTTTTAAAAAATGTCTCTCATTAAGTTCTATTGAAAAAAAAATGTGTTTTCCCTTTCTTCTGACCTAGTTTAGGCCTATATTCTTATTTTGTAATTTAAAATAATTCAAAGCCGTATTTCTTTTAAAAAAAATATTATAAAAGCTGAGAACTTAATTTGTTTAGAAAATTGCGAAATTTCTTTTTTTTTTTAACATCATATCGCTAAAAATACGGAGTCCCGAAAGTCACGCATGCGCACATCTATTTACGTGCCCCGGGCCAAAACAAATACGGAGCACGTAATTACGTACCCGTAGCAAGTGCCTTATATATAAATTCTGAATCCATCCATTCCAATTCTTTAGTTTAATTTATTATAGTACAGCACCCATTTTTTATGATAGACTCTAGGCCTACATTCTATTAGCTTTTCTAAAGAACATTATAATTTGTTATACAAGATTCAAGTTAGCACACAAGGTAAATAAAGAAATAAAAATACTGCTAGACTCTTAGTCTTAGTAGAGTGTCTTGCGTCAAGAGCCTACTACATGCAGAAGGGAATTGTTTTCTAATCAATATTAACATTTTTAGAGAGCACATATTAATATTTTAGTGTTGGTTGCCAACCTGGGGATGAGCTACTAATACATCTAATAAAATGACTGCGTAATAATTTGCAACTTGTTGAAAAGATTTGGGTAGTCTTGAAGGTTATGGACGCGGCCATTTGTAAAATCTAAAACTCTCACCGGAACTATTCAGATCAGGGGAGGCTAATACAGTGGTCTAGCAACAATGTTATCATAGCAACGCAGATGTAGTTAAAATTAAAAAAAAAAAAAGTCACAAGGAAAATAAAACAATAACATGAAGTAGATATATTAACTGTATTTTACCCTAAAATGCAACGCAGTATTACGGATCGTGTTGACTTCTCGAAATTTGGAATACCGAGCTGGCGAATAGAGCAAAAATACTCGCCTGGTGTTCTCATTGGAAATTGGTCTGAAGAAAGATTGAAGGTAATTTAAATTATAATACTTATACTGTAATACTAATATAATGGTATATAGTTTTCTATAGAAGTTACTGATTTGTTGTGTGACTGTTAATTAGTGTATGCCCCTGTTATTCATTAAAAATTTTGATTTTTTTAACTGGGAGTGATATGATTGAATTTATAGATTACACTCAAATGTTTGTATTATTTGAATTAACCTTCTTTAATTTTGTAAGCAATTAAAACCTTTAAAATGTATCATTTTAATGTATTATATTCAGAAAATAAAACATGTTATCCCATATGTAGTATTATGTAGAGATATATTAATACATAATTGATAAAAATGAAATTAAAAGTTTCAGAATTTATGACTTCTAAACACAAGGACTATGAAATAATACTTTTTTTTTTGCTCTAATTTCTTTAGTTTCCAGACACTAAATATCCCCTCAACACAACACACCGCATTGATTTTAAAAATTATGGAGAATTCCATCCAGATGTAACAATCAGGAGAAAAGCTGTATTAAACAGTGAAGGACTCCCAGCTGACTTTATATTTCGCCATCATGACAATGTTTATGATAACATGCTCATAACCATGTACGATGAGCACTACAACGGTCGCTGGAGAGAGAACAATTTACCCCCTCTGAGACAGTGGGACAGTCAGACACTTGGCTGGCTACCAGAGAGATCTGATTACCCACTCAAAGGTATGCAGTATTTATAAATATAGCATTCAATATTTTTTAATTTTCCATTTTTTTTATCAAAATAATGTATGATAAAATCAGTGGACCATTGATAAAATATTGGTTTTTAGAAAAAATTGTGGTATATTAGAATATATAAACCAGTATATTTTTTAAAACTTACTATTAAAAATATTACATTTAAATAGTTAAAGTATCAGGAACTCAAATTCATTTATTTTGCTTGTAATGAATTGCTTAACTCTTCGGTTGAAACAAGCCATTAAAATGAATATACCTAAAGAGAATTTATTACATTGTAAACTTTAATGAATAACCTAAGCTGGCGGTTCTCAAACTTTTCAAATTTGTGACCTGCTAAGGGACTTGATGCATTTTCCTGACCCACCAGTGAAGGGACAAAAAATGAAAAAAGAAAAGCTAAAATTAAGACAATTATTTGTCAATTATTAAACTTTTTGGCAACCCACTTCAAATAAGATAAGAGTCACAACCAACACTTTGAAACTCACTGGCTTAAACCATTCCAGACTGGCATTGATTGTAACTCCTGAGATCTATTTTCTTTAATATTTTATGATGAAGAATAAACATTGAAATCCCATTCATATTCATAGTGCTGTGATTTTTTTTTTGGATTGTTACATTAGGCTCAAAAAGTAAAAGTGTAAGGTGAATGTTTTTATAGCTGTAATATCTGCCTAATCCAGAAGTGGACAGCTGGCCGGAAATGGGTTCTTAAATTTAATTGAATGGCCAGATAGAGAAAAGATTTATTGAGTGTTTATATGAAATTAAATGTAAAGGTCATTAATGTGAATTAGCAGAGGAGTCTATTGGCAGTAGTTTTCCTATGTCTGACCTAGTCAGTGAGAGACTTTTGCCATTTAGCATAGGAGCCTAATGGGTATAGTTCCTAGTCTGATCTAGTCAGTGAGAGACTTTTTTGCCATTTAGCAGAGGAGCCTATTGGCAGTGTTCCTAGTCTGATCTAGTCAGTGAGAGACTTTTTGCCATTTAGCAGAGGAGCTATCAGCAATAGTTTTCCTATGTCTGACCTAGTCAGTGAGAGACTTTTTTGCCATATTCACAAATATAAATGTTATATTTAATTTGAAATTTATTAGCTTGGTCAAAGTTGGTAATTTTTTTTTTAATTTATAACTAGAGTAGAGTGAGAAGTTTATATCATAGTTGAAAAACTAAGAAAATATATTAAGAAAGGTCAGCAAGGGGTATTAAAACTATTATGCCAATAGTATTGAAAAAAGTTACCATAGCCTTAGAGTGCCATCAAGGCAAATGAAATGAGAGTTCATGTGTTTCTGTAACCATGGCTTATGGTTAGCACAACGCCCAGCCACCTTTTCTTCCCCAACTTAAGTCAGGTACCCATATAAAGCTGGGTAGATTTAAAGCAACTTTCACCAGGACTTGAAAAAAATTCCATTGCTCTCAAGGACAATCAAACAAGTGACTGTCAGGTCAGCAGTTAAGCTCTCTATACCCGTCAAAGACCTGCCCCTCTAATAGTCTCATGAAAATAATCACAGTCAAACAAGCACATGACCACATAGCTCTGTTCTAGGTCTAGTGGTCACAGTGGTTAAACTAGAAATTTTGTTAGCAATGTATAGAGAAATATGAGATAAATTAGGAGTGATAAATTCTAAAATGATGTATTAAAATACTGATTTATAATTGATTTTTAACTATTGTTGTGAAAAACAATAAAATTAAAATAACAAATTTCTGTTAAATAGAATTGTGTCATTAGTTGCAATGAGAGCAATTTTTTTTGCTATATTTGCTAACCCCCCCCGCTTGCAAAGAAGAAAAGAGAAAAATAAAGAAAAGTAAAAGGTGCCCCCTTTGCAAGGCATTGCCCCCCCCCCCCGCGCTAAACGGGCCTGCTTGAAAGTACAGTTAAACCCGTATTTATGAGCTTAATTTGTTCCCAAAAAAGTTGTTATCCATTTGTATATCAGCACAGATTTCCCAATAATAACTTGGATGATTGGTTCCAAAAAAAATATTAAATATTGTTTTGCATAATGATGACTAAAAAATTTAATATAAAGTAATCTTTGTGTAGCTGCTTTGTGATCATATAATCTTTTTTCTAATTGATAAGGATTTTATTACATGTGGCATGGCATTGTCATTAAATAGATTCCATTTCTACATCTTAATCGTTAGATTTTGCCACATCTTTCATACTTCCCCAATTTCATTTGAAACAAGGGATTTATCAATATTTTTATCTTCACGGGGGTTATTATCACAGAACAGTTACTGCACAGTCACAGCACTTAAGTAAATTATAGACAATTTCGCAGATATTGACCATTCAAAAGAAGCATGATGAGACAAAGAATGAGAGAGAGAAGAACAATCAGATCATTATCAACAGGGTAGCAGCTGGAGCTCTGGGCTCCTGATTAACTATAACAATGGGGGCTCCTCTGACCCACTTTTCCAGCTAAATCAATAAAAAGGGAAAAAAAAAATTCCAAAAGCCATTGTGGCATGACAATATTGTAGGCTGCCTAACCCTCATAACAGTTCCGGTATTGATCCCATAAAGCAGATAATATGTTCTACTTGCACTGCAAGACCTCCCTTGTTTAGCCAGTTATAATTTATTCTTAAAATTTCGCTTGTCTTTACATGATAATTGAAATGAAACATACCATGAATCTTAGTAATAATAACAATTTATTAAAATTAATAGCCTAAGATTTATAAAAATATATTTCGAGGCTATACATTTTGTGATATTAATTTTTAAAAAAGAAAATACTTTATATCTTTTTTTTTTGTACACTCTATAATTAGGTCCTCCGACTAACTTCGGCCTAAAGCAGCACAAAGAAGCCTTGGCTTTAGCTAGACAAAAAGAGCTGGAACTGCCTGATTTTGAATCCACCTACATGGACTCTTACAGAGACAAACCAAAAGAAGCACTGTGCTATACACGTCATGCAACTCCTAAACATTTGTCGACTTCACTGCTTCCTTCAAATAATATTAACAGTAACCTACACTTTCGTGGTAAACCACTTTTGAGAATCCCTGAAATAATGCCTCAAGAACTGACCCAGATATCAATATAATGTACTGAATTATTTATTTATTTTCTTTTTTGTGTGGATGGAAAAAGATCTACTGATATGAAATAAAACTAATTTGACCTCTGTTTTATTTTATATAGGTGAAATTTATGAGGTAGTTGGGATGGAGATAAGTCTAGGTCTGCTGTGAAAATAGGACTTTTTGCAAATAAATTATTTAATTTCAATGTAATACTTCAAAACTTATTATTTTGCAATTCAGCATTACATTAAGATTTTAATTGATTGCTGTCCATTATTTAGTGATTTAATAATAACAATAAATATTAAAAATTTTAAAAAGATTTATAAATAATTTTTATTTTTAGGACATAACTAATTGGCATAAATGTATTTGAAATTAAAATTTGATTTTAAAAAACATTTGATAACATTGATCATTATTATTAACATACTTATTTAACATTTTTTTAACTCCACATTTGATTTTTATCTCAAGTTATTTTATTTATATTTAATTTTTTTTTAATATGTATAAAAAAAAACAACAAAGAATAAATAAAGCGATCAGATTTTGAGTTTTATTATTTCTTATTCAAGTTTCATTTTGTAAAAACATATTATAAAAGAATGTATGTACATTATTGTTACATTTCACTATACTTAGAGACACATCAAATTAAACACTTTTCAGAGAGAGAGTCAAAAGCCAATACTAGACATGTAGGCTATAGCAAAACCTTTCTCTACTTACATTGCAATGAAACATCAGCTATAAGGTTGCATGGGCAAAACAATGTGTTGCCACGAATTGGCTGATGACCTTACATCATATTTGTAGCCATGTAGGACTTGCAACCTAGTCATCTCCCATTTACTTCCCCTCAAAGCAATTATCAGGTTTTGAGCCTTTGTCCACAACATCACTACCTAGGAAGAATAAAAGTTAATCTTTTATTTAATGCAGACAAATAATGGAAGAAATCAACTGGTGGTAATATACAGTAGACATTTATTCATTTAATTAAATAATCTATTTATTGCCTCTTGTGCCACTCCTATAATTTTATGTCACCTGAACAATGCCTGATGCGATTCGCCATTCGATTCTCTTCAAGTAACAATTCTACAGGCAGCTAAAAAATGAGATGAAATAAACAGGCTTAACAGCCTAGAACAGTGGCTCTCAAGCTTGTGTGTTTTTGTGACCCACCTGTAAATAAAGAAAAAGAATAAAAGAAAAAAACTAAAATTACTTGTAAATATTCCCATTCAAGTAACTGGTAATTTTTTTAGTGACCCAATTTAAATTGAACCATCAGTGGGTCGCAATCCAAGATTTGAGAAACATTGGCCAAGAACATAATACACATGAAACCCTATAACAATACATATCACATATGTCTGTGATAGAAGCAACAGCAGATTTTTCTAACATAATACTACTATTCAAATAGAATTTACCCAACTTATTTTTTAAAATAACTGCTGATGTCAAATAATAGTAGTGTTTCAATTTATCCAATTAAATTGTAAATTAGTTATATTATTCTTTTTTCAATTTAAATCAAACGTTTCATTCATCTCGACTTTTGAAAATATTTTTATAAAAGTCTACCTGCACATTTTTTGCTGACTTAAAGCAATTCTTTACAATTTACTTGTTACAAAGAAAAGTAGGGAAGTATTTTTGTTTACAATTTCCGAAACAAGTAGCTATATAATATAGGAAAGAGACAGGCGTAAAATGTGCTCTATCCAAATGGTCTGAAAGGATCTTTTAAGATATAGCAATAATGGCCTGCCTTAGGAGATAACATAAAATACAATAAATTAATATATCTGTATTCATAATTGTTGAGAATACGTGGGGTTAAATATGTATACACATTTTTAGTATATATTGTTTTTAATATTTCTTAATTTAATTATTAAGTAAAAGGGTGGAGTCCCCTCCTCACCCTGAAAATAAGTAAAACAATAAATTAACATGACTTTTACATGTAAACATTGTAAATAATGTTATCAGCTATGACTCTTGCGTTTTTTTTCTTCATTAAAAACAATACTGTTAACTAAATGGCCAGTAATACTATTTATAGTATACTATTACTATTAGTAATAGTAAACTAAGAAGCCAGTCGGAGTCAACTTGAGACTTGACTCCTTGAACCAAAGAAATAACCAATAATGTAAGTGCTTTAGTGTAAAGGAGTTTGCTATGGGTAAGGGTCTATAAATTTGATAGCATACTATTCACCCATTTGATTTGTTTTAATTACAGTAGACTAAGCCTTAAGAAATTCTTCTTCTAATGGCAACTCAATGCCTTCAATTCTTAATATTCTATGCTGCAGATATGAAAGAATCTTGTGAGAGCATGGAAAAACATTTCCGAGTTAATCAACTATGGGAAATTTAGCTGGAATATTTGTGCTGACTTTAAAGTTGTTGGGTTTAGTGATGGGCATGCAGTGGTTGTAAAGTACTGCTGCTTCCTGTGTTTATTGGGACAGCCGTGCTTATAAGAAGCATTATTCACAGAAGCAGTGGCCGGTGAGATCTGAATTATGTCCCAGGAAAACACAATGTAAAAGCACAGTCCACACTAGCACAACCAGACAAAATTCACCTGCCACACCTCTTCACATCAAGTTGGGATTAATGAAAAACTTTGTGAAAGCTCTTAAAAGAGCAATTCCAATGCTTTTCAGTACCTCAAAAGAGACATTTCCAAGGATGAAACCAATACCAAAATCACAGAGGTCTTTATAGGACATCAAATTAGACATGTTAAAAATGAATGGCTCATGTTTACCAAAGCTGACTGATTTGCAACAGACAGCTTGGAACTCATTCAAGGTCGTCATTGATGGGTTTCTTGGAAACATAAAATCTGACGACTACAGAGAATCCGGTCAAGAAACTTATAAATGATTACGAGGCCATTGGAACAAGTATATCTCTTAAAATGCATTTCCTGCATTCTCATATTGAGTTCTTTCCTGACAATTTGGAATTAAGCAGAAATAAGCGACGAGCACGAGAACGGTTCACAGGATATTTCAGTGATGGAACAGCGATATCGAGGAAAAATATAGTCCAGATATGGTGTGTGATTTTTCTGTTGGTTTTTGCAGAGGGGAAAGCAGTTCAGCACACAAAAGAAAATCAAAAATTAGTCTGCCTACTTCTGCAAGAAAACATCAGGACAGTGACTAGCTAATTCTGCAAAAAAAACTTTAACTTTCTGAGTATAGCTTTTGTATTTAAATATTACATAGTAGGACTAAATTTTCAAAATGGATTAACTTCACTTCTGGACGTGCTAGAAACATTGAAATTTATGTGTAATCGAAAATTGCATATAATAAAATACGCATTATGTTGTTCAAGTTACAGAATTTTATTTTATTTTGTTACTGAGTGTTATGGGACGTATTCCATTAGCCCTGAAAGTATCGTTAATTATGGGGACACAACTTCAAACAAAATCATTACAAAATAATGTATGTTCTTAGCTAGCAAGCTAACTGAGGTGGATACCCCACCCATCTTGTTGTACATACGTCATGTATCACTTGCACTGTTAGCACAAAGTGCTCGCGCAATAGTCTGGCCTATTATTGCTTTTCCATGCTTAAATAGATAGCCAGGGCCGCTTTATCAACTAGGCACAGTGCCTACTGACTTTACAAGAGCTAGAAAGCCAAAACATAACGTGAAAACAAGTTCAGAATGCCAGTAAAAATTAATGATGTTTGTATTAAAATAACTATATATATAACCGTGTCAGATGAGCACCTGAACAAATCAAGCTGCAGTGCCTTAGATCTATAAATTACATTATGTTAACTTTTCAGCACTTTATCTTAAAAAAGTCACATATGACGTCCTCAAATATCATTTCCCTCATCAAATCCTTATCAATTGAAAGTAATGCCAGGGAGGATAGTCGAGTTTACGTTTCCGCCAGTTGACGAAAAATACGTTTTTATCAATTGAGTTTAGAAAAGGAGACGTTCCCATTTAGCACTTGTTCCACCGATTGAAGAAAGATCCGGAAAGCAATATTTACATTTGGAAAACTTGTCATAACCCTAATTCTGTATTTGTGCTGTAAGCATTTCAGCCACAGTTTTCTTGGTAGCAAACATCCGTGAGAACAAAAGAAATTCATTAGTAAATCCTCTTCAAGATCTGATGGGTACATCTCATTTTGTCACTTGGCTTTCGAAACTGATCAGTTGACAGAGATCTGTTGAAAGTTCGAACCTTTCATGTAGTGTTGTGTGACTGCTCGCCGTTTTCCTATCTCAGTAATTAGTCCCTATATCTATGATAACTTAAAGACTGAGTACGGAATTTTCTGGACTCGCCCACAAAACCGGATCATCCACAGCTATCATGAAATCGGTGTCGCTGTCGTTTGCGTTATTGAGAACTCTTTAGCTATACCTTTATACATTTCAAATTTATCGCGTGTATCATGAAAGTTAAGAACAAGACTGTCATACTAGTTGATGATGGTCGTTAACTCAATTCCAGGCACCTGTAGAGCTTTGTTGACAATATCAATTTTCGGAGCAAGTCTTTCAAATCTCACACGTTGTCTCGAAATGGTCCAACTTCTTTAAGAGTGATTTGGCTTCATGCACAAATGCTGGTGGTTGACGTTTGCTTGTGGCAACATCAGGCAATGCTTGTCGAATATCCTTATAATTGGCATAAAAAGCTCTAGTAGCGTCACTTCGTACTAACCACCTTGTTGCTGAAAGCCCTTGCAACATAAAGGTTTTCTTTCAGTCAGTCACTTTGTCAATTTTAACCATCGCTGCGGTGAAAGCGAAAAAACGCGTAGACTGACTGAACTATAGTAAAATAGTTGACTGCAGCTGAACAGCTCTCCACAACAGATAGGTCTACCAAATTTAAAATGTGGGCAGTGCATGGCACCACTCCGCTAATTTATTAATCTCTCTAAATATAGCTTGTACTTCCGAATAAATCCCACTCATATAACTCGCATTGTCATAGAGTTTGAATCTGCAGTGCCGATATCTATGTCGCGTTAAAGTATATAAAGAAGTTATTTCATAGAATACTTAGTTAATCCATACAATAACTAGTCATTAGCATTAATTAAAGTGTGTAATATGTTATTAATTTGACACTTGAACTAGTTATTCTATGAAATAACTAGATATTCTATAAATTAACTATTGAGAAACAGTTAAAGTGTAAAATAAAAAATTATCTAAAATGAAATAACTAGGTATTCTATAAATAAACTAATGATAGACAATTAAAATGAAAAAGAAACCAATTTATTTAATTTATACGGCGTATAAATGATATTTATAGAGCAATACCATAAAATCATTTGTAACAACAAAAGGATTACTAAAATGACCACTTGGAATTACAAAATTTTTCTAAAACAAAAAGCATTTTTATCGACACACTATGTTTTACGCGAACATTTTTTAAATCCTGACCAGTACCTAAACTTGAGCTGTAACAGCCGACCTAAGCGATATTTCTTCATCCGGAATTTCGTCGATTTTGAGTGAAGATTTTGTTCGCTGACGCTAAACTGGGATGGGGAATAAATTATTTTAGCCGGCCGTTCTTGGTGCCAATAGGAAAAATCCTTCTTCGGTTATTTTTATGATGGTAGCTAAATAGATGTGGCATCACCTTTTCCTCTGTCAACTTCAGTCACTGGGATACGGACGGTGAATCCCACAGAGGCTTCAGAATGAGATTTATCCGACATTAATTTCATCTTTCTCGCTTGAATTTATAAACATTTTGAGACTTTTTCTCTTTGAACATTAAGTTCATTAAAACAAAATTTGCATATTTTGCTCAACTTCATCTTCTGAAACATAATCTTCCGAACATGATATATGGACAGGCTCCACACATACATTTTGAAATTCTTATAAACAGACAACACATACTTTCGTAATGGGATTATTTAATACTGTTTGTTCAAATACTTTTTCATTATCAGGTTGAGAAGAAACATTCATTGCAGTCAAAAGTACTTTGTAATTGATCTTCGTCGACCAACAATTAAGTGTTCATTCGGGAATAGCAGTTGTTGGCAGTCCAACTCTAGCAGTGCAACCAAACATAGCCTCGTAGGGGGGACCTTTTTAGTACCAGAATGGAACGCTCTGTTCTTCATAAACTGTATAAATTTAACCCTTACCTAGAAGTAGACTGGATTATCTTACATCCAAGTCATCAGCATATTTTCTATGTCCTTATTGGATCTTTAAACACTGCCTTAGCTGGCTATGTCTTGGTTTGCCATGCACGATCTTAAGCTCTGGTCAGTTATTTTAATTAAGTCATCAATAAGTTTGTTACCAAAATTCTCTTCCGTTGTCCGACTGCAATATACATGGGGCTCCTAACAAGGAATATATCAAAGCAACTGTTCTGCAACTTCTTCTGCTCTCTTTGTTTGAAGAGGTCTTAAAAACCACAAAATTTGTGAGTGATCTTGATAAACTAAAATAGAATTTATAGTTTCCATCAGGTTGTGATTGATGTCAACTTAACATCTTGAATTCATATGTGAAAAAATCATGGGCTTAACAGCAACACCTTTTCTGCCCGCTTTGCGTTTTTGTTGACAAGATTCACAAAAGTCAGAGAAAATCTTAATATCATTTTGCGTAATATTTTTGTAACGACGATTAAGTTCTTTTATGTTCGGTCTCTACCACGTACTTAATAGATAAATGAGTTTCGTACAAAAGAATCACTTGAGCTATAAAACATTACATCTGGTGTTGCTTTGTTACTGGAACTATTAATTTTTCTATACTTGAACTTCAAGTACATGTGTATTGAATTAACCGTAATCGGTGTCTTTCTTATCTGATATTTTAGATTTCTTTACATCAGCTATCAAACTTCATAATTTTTCACGTGTGAGCAAAGAACTGTTCTCTTTCACAGCACGCTTTTTAGTAAAGATTCAAACTTTTCTTTCATTGCGGCTTTTTTTTTCGTGATCATAAAATTCATTGTTCAAGTCAATTTAAGGTCTTAGTAATTGCACTTTAACGTAAGCAAACTAAATTAACTCTTAATCGACGGCAGGTTTTTGGCATTTTTTTATTACCAAACAGGTGTCCTTACATTTTGGACTATATTGTCTGTTTCCTTTATAACCCCATATATGTGTGATATATCATTTTTTTCTACTTTGAATAGGCTTTAAAGCTGTGCAGCTTATCTTTGGCGAAAATGAAACATTAATATTTAAAAAAAAGAATTTAACAAAACAAAATTATTATTTTTTAAAGTGTACAAGCAACAATAAGACAAAAAACATGTATTAAAACAAAAACATTTTTTCAGACATTTTATTAATCTACATATATTTCTGAAATGAAATATTCAGTTATCAATCAATTTCTTCAAAAAATAAATGTTTGGTGGCTTTTTATCAAAAATATGCATATTTTCCTTTAATTATTCATAAAAATTATTTAAGAAAAACGCAAAAAATGTAGAAAAAAAAGTTTTATTAAAAGACATAATACACAGTGTGTTTTTTGCTGCCGCTCACTTTTTGACAAAAATGTCAAAAAAGAGTGAGCGGTATGGCTTTATGCGCCTGTGTCGTGAGGCTACCTTGTCGTTTTTTCTTGAAAAAAGTTGAAAAAAAATGTTTTTTGGTCAGTTTTGAATGTTTTTATATATATATTTTTGATTTAGCGAGTGTTAGTTTCATTTGTCACTAGATTTAAGTTCTTTTTCCACTAAATAATGAGAATCTGAGTCCATTTTAATGTAGTCAAAGTGACTGACAAAACGTAAACAAATCAAAATGGCCGGTCAACTGATAGTGTTATTTTATTTGTGAGAAATTGTAGTTAAATAAATAAATAAATATTTTTTATTAGAAAATTATTTAAGTCATTTTTTTTTAATAAAAATATAACATTTGTAATAAAAAAATATTTAAAAAAATATTATTTTTTCATGGTTTGACTTATGGATCACCAGAGTCACATTTTATTGTATGCCGTTTGTTGGGAGTTAACGTAATAACAAATGACTAAATTATTACCGAGATATATGATATAGTTATTTTACACTTTATCGGGCTGCAGATCGTTATTCTACACTATCAGTTATTTCATGGAATAACTAGGTATTATAAAATAACGGATTTCGAAAAAATATTTACCATCGTGTTGTTCAATTGGAATGAACTGAAAACGTTCCACTTTGAGAACATAACCCGAACAACAACTGTCAGCTAGTCCAAATGACGATGTCAAGTGTAATCGATACTGATTCCATAATATTTAGCATTCTTAATTTTTTAATTCTTAATTGCGTCAATACTTAACACAATAAATTCATCACATATACTGGCAGAAAGATATGATACATTCCCCCTTCCGGGTTTTCGTATCCTCTCAATGTGTTTTCCGTTAAGAGAAAGGGATCAAATGCAACAAAAGTTGGTACTCATTTATTGTTATTAGCAGTGCTGTCTGCGAAAACCTCACTCAGAAAAGAAATCTTATCACAGCAACTATTCTCTTGAGAACGTAGTCCGTATTAGCATATTTTTTGCTTCTCTTTGCAGTTTTTCGTCAATTCTAGATGTCTGGTGACAGAGCAGCAATGTGATCCTTCTACTGCTCATTAGATGTAATCCTTGCGATGCCGTTTATCCAGTCATCAAATCCATCGATAAACTGATTTGCAAAACCGGTGTTGTAGTCAAACTAGCTTGGACACATAACAAAACACTTTACCCGTTGAAGAAGAATAAGCCAGTCTCGCGTGACAATTTCACCGTTTGTTAACGTTCTATAAAGTATTTTTTGCTTGCATATCTGATCTTGTCCACCAAATTAGCAAAATCTGACTCCAAATTTTGTGAAGGAAGATGTTCAGCATAATAGATGTGCAGTTAACTCCCAATCAGCTGGATCACTAGAATAACTGTATTCTTTGTCATACAGCTCACGCTTCAAACCGACATCTCCATGACCCTAATATACAGTCTAGTCTGTGAAATAAATCAAAACTTCAGCTTCAGCACAACCTTTAATAGATACACCTTTTCCTTTGTATACTTGTTTCGATTGTTTCACTTTTTCCAGAACGAGTCGAAAATTGCAGCAATAAACCCCAATTTTTTCAATACCTTTTCTTTCTCTCTTTTTTCTTCATCACTTCTCAAATCCCTTTCGTGTTTTCCTCCATATCCATCAGACATGGCTATTTAAAGTACATTCTTTCCCTTTTTTAAATTTTATGTAGAAAAAGCCTGCGTTAGCGATAAACTTAACAGATATGAAGCGCATGATGTAGCACGGAGTACTACGTCATCCTTGCATGGAAGTCTACATAAGAATAAGCAAGCAATTAAGCCTGTTCCATTCTGGACACAGGACGTGTTAGCGCATTTTTCATGTTATGTATCGAGCACGTATGTTACTTTCAGTAAATATTTGTAAATTTTGAAGTAGGCCCATAAATTCAATTGTGTAACGCATATATCTGTAAAAAAAATTTATAAAGACGTTTCTTTATATTTGAAAAAAAATTATTTTCTCTACGTCTAACTACAAGTGGTTTGTGGTTACTGAAATAGGACTCATAATTGAAAACATTTCGAAATTATAGTCATTTAATCGTCCGAAAACTCCGTCAATTGTTGTATAGCTCTGGTACTTTCAGTTAAACTCAGAACACAAGCTTACTATTTCATTTGATGAGTTTCTTAATAAATCTTGGTGAAACTACGTGCTGCAGTATTTCGCACCAAATGAACGGGCTATTGAACGTACATGGTGTATATCTTATATATAAGCCCCTTACTGAGCCTGACCAAGCCTCAGAGGTCCTATCACCAAAATGAACTTTTGATGTACACATGAGCCAAGACCTACAAAATGATATATACATCATGGGTCTAAGACTTATAGTTGCTGAGATATAGCGCTCTTTATTAATATAAGCACATATAGTAAAAACGGTACTAAGGCCCCCTTTTACGGCCCTGAGAGGTCAGATCACTTGAAATGGAAAAAGTCATTTTCTTGGCGAGTGACCTACAAAATGATATATATTCATGGGTCTAGGACTTATGGTTGTTGAGATCTAGGGTGATGACGGACAGACGGACGGACAGACAGACAAAACGGGGACAATAGAGCATTTTTTTTTTGCTCTAAAAACAATGCGGAAAATTTATTTAGATTTCAAATTTTAGAAGTTCATTCTTGGTCTTGAAAAATATTAAAAAGTAAGAAGTCGGGAGGGCCTTTCCCTCTAAGAGAAAGTTCCTAGGGCCTACGATGACCTTAAAACAGCCCTGTAGTACCTGCCGTCTTGCCCCACACATTCATCTTCTGACTCAGGATTTGAATTCTCTGTAGCTCCCTTTCGAAAAAACACCCGTATCGAATTTAGACGTATTCAAACATTGAAGTCACTGTAATGCAGAACGAAAAATAACATTGAATATAAGTCGATTTCTGGTTAGATGCTACAGACGTTAAGAACGTCACTATGGCAGTGACTTACTGTCAGCTAATATGGCCAAATTGTCTGACTTTTGAAGATGCTGCTTGTTTTATTAGACTGTTATATTAAACGACAGGGACCTTTAGATCCTGACAATAAGTGTCACAGTTTATGTGAGGTTTTTTCATGGAATCCTCCTTACCCCTCCCCCAGTCCAATCTGATTGCGTCAACAAACCAGGAAAATGTAGAAAAGTGAATGATCAGCCATATATTATCACAGGTGTTCAACACCGTCTTGCGATATATGCCGACCAGTGAAAATGCCCACTCAGGCAAATTGTGTCGTCATTCGTGAAATGATTAAAGATTGGACAGGGAATGGACAAAATGAGGGGCAAGTGGGAGGAAAGTATGAAATGATCACCACTCAAGCAGGGGTTAGGGCCTAATGCATGCTGTCTCAAGCGATGGGGGGAGCGGTTGTTAGTCGCTGACCATAAGTTCAGTGGACCGGAAATCTGCAGACACATGAAGCGCGAGAATGAAGCCATGCACTTCGCAGAAACTTAAGTTGAACGTTGACTGGGAGACAGTCGGTCGACTGGTGCGCTGGTAAACAGCACGGGCTGTGGAGAGCTTCAGAAGTGAGTTTATTCAGGGTAGACTGACTCATCATACGAGCGGCTAACAGGCAGGGTGCTACTGCCATGTTGGTCTCATATTGATTTGGTGGAATTTGGCAGACCAGGTACAGGTAGTCAATTGGACGGTTCCCTTAAGACGATAAGTCACATGCAATGAATACCCTAATGTCTCATTCAGGATTTCGACAAGCTCCGTCTTGATTTCTTTTAGAGCTTCCAGCCACAAACCTAAAAAATCAGTAGGTAATCATACCCATGACTAACGACCATCACTCATCGTTAAAGATCGTGACCTTTAGGGCTCGTCTGGGATCAATCAATATCTGATCAATAAGGCGGGGCCAATCACTGTACTGAGCTACGGGCTGAGGGTCCGGAGGCCTCACCTAGCCCGTGTGTAGGAGCCACAATCAACAAAATTGACAAAGTAAATGACACGCTAAATAATCAAGTAGATGAGTAATTGCGTCCGAATTGTGATTCACATAATCACAAAGCTGTTCGAATTAATGTGATAGAAAACAAAAACAAATTGTGCAAATTAAGATAGACAAAATCATCATAGAAAAGGGTAATGGAAAAAATGGCGGTACGCTATATAGCCTGCAACAGTTTGATCATCTTCTCTCCAGCCGTCTCATCCATCCAGGAGAGATGTCATGCAACCAGAATTGAATGTCTACACCCACCAACCGAATTCGAGCAAGAACTGATCCGAAACAGTGGATTATTTGTTATTAACTCCTGTGACTTTTAGTTAAGTTATTATTATTGATAAGATTGTGTTATTCTTTGTTTTTCAATCATAAACTGGAGACTTGAAGCGACTAGATATGCCAATATCTTTAGTCTTTTCTTATTGACTATTGTGAGTTGCCTAAATTGTAATGTTTTACATTCTGAACGCATTTTAATTAGTTTGTTGCAAATTATTGCAAGTAACTAATTGTGATATTTGAATTACAAGCGGTTAAAAGATAATGGCTTCATGAACCATATACTGATATTTACTTATAGTTAAACCACCAATCTAAGGGGTTGAAGTGCAAAATAAATCTCGCACGTTTTAAATTTAAAGGGAATAGTTAAAGTAATGTTAAAGTTATTTAGGAAAGGAAATAGTACAGATTGGGACTTACAAAGTAAGGGTAGTAGTTCAAGGTCCAAGTAGAGTCGGGGCCACGTTAGCACCATTCATGGATGCTGAGAGGGCCCCCTTGGCTATATCATCTGTTGTAAGGTGTGCGATAAGGTACCTCCACGCAAGGTTTGGGGGCGCAGGGCGTCTGCTTCTTAGAACATATGGGGCTGGAGATGGGGCAGTGTAGTTTTCAGGGAGGACCGGGTAGACGTTAATGCACTCTGTTTTTTGTGTTGATGCGTTTTGGATTTTTACTGAAATGCAATTTTTTTTGCGTACATTCATTTTGATTTGGTGTGCATTTTTTTATTTGTGTGGGGCGGGTATTTGGACGTCTCATTTGTTTTCATGGGGTCACGTTAAAACCATTCATAGATAATAGGAGAGCCATGACTATGTAATATGTTATTTGAGACCCTGCCACTTACCTCTGATACATGTTTCTTTAGTTAGTTAAGGTCTAGCTGCTCTTTGGTCACAAGAGGGTTTGGCGTAGGACCAGAGTAGCCCAGACTGAATGCATGTAGTCATTCTGACGGGTCCCTTAAGTGAATGAATGGCTTGGTCCAATTGTTTAAATGAAACGTAAGGGTTTAAGTTAGGGATGGTAAGTGGTGTACGGGGCCGGCTCTAGGCATGGGCGACATAGGCAGCTGCCTAGGGCGCCAAATTTATGAGGGCGCCAAATTTAAGGAAAAAAAAATTCAAAAATTAAAAAAAAAATAATTTATCATTAGGCTATGCCTGTGTACGCAGTACACATATAACCTTATATAAACGGTAAAAAAAATCCAGGAACCGCTACTCCAGGAAGTGTTGAGAGTTGTCTTTTAAGAAAGTTTGAAATTTGATCAATCCAATCAAGCCCAACATCACTGTTCCAATCTAGGCAACTACGTCCTACTTTTGCTGGCCACCGTGTAGTTCAGACACAGATCAACTTACTCCTATTATCTCTCACTAACTTACAAGAAGCATCAACAAGCAATGTGTAACACCAAATATTATTTTTATTTATTAAGGAATCCTACCTATGCACTCGTTACTTTGCTTTTCTAAAGATAGATGAATCTTCGCCGAAACTTGTTTCATTCGATATATTTAAACAACATTTCAAAATAAGAACTTTAACTAGATCACTCGATAGTATCCAGTAAGAATAGCACTACTAACGTTGAGCAAATCAACAATAATGTAATTATGCGCCGATAATTCAGTGTCCTATTGGTGCCCTGTAATATAAATAACAGCTAGATCAGCAGCATTTTTTTAAAAATTTGTATTGCATACAATTGTGACAAGAAGTTATATACCTTTGCTTGTTACCAAATACACAAATTTGGAGCTTTTAATTTTAAAAGTAATTTGCGAATGCGCAAAAAATTGTATCTCAATCGGCCTCAATATTAAATTAGTGGATTTTCGTTTTACATCCTCCTTATAAGTAGCCATGTCAAAAAAAATTCTGGTGCACAAAACCGAAAAGGAAAAATACAAGCAAAGAGATGTTAAGAGTCCTGTAAGGATGAGATGAAATCCCTTAGATCATATAAACCACTAATGGGACGGTTTTATGATGCCCTTCTTCATCCCCACCATAGCCGATAGTGCAATGGCCGCCAGAGGCACCACGGGAGATATATCGGGAACTTGAGCCAAGACCTGAAAAATTTCCTTGGAGATCGAACCCAAGTACCTTCAGATCGACAGTCAGGCGCGTTACGCGACCATCCGTCCCCCTCTAAGCAGAGACTAGTGCAGCCATTTATAAAGACTCATTGCTACAGTTTCTAAAGAAAAACATTAAAAGTGACGATGGGATTGCTAGATCAACAAGCTAAACAAGTGAAAGTCAACTATGCAAGAATCAACATCATCCACATATGTAGATACTATAGTAACTGGTATCCATGAAAATATTAGTATTACAACCTATTCTGAAGGTTTTTGCTGGAGTAAATGAGATTAGAAGCAGTGGTTTCACAACAGAGATAGCATTAGAAAATAGAGATGATCATAATTTCCAAAAAAAGAAACAGTTGAGCAAGTTCCATATTTTGATTTTTCAGAAGTTAATCAACAGCTCATAAATTTTGAGGATCCAGCATTGTGTCCTAAAAACTCCGATTCGACTCCGGATTATTTTAGTTACAACAGGACCAGTGCAGACAAAACAAACTTTGTTTCCAGAAACTATGAACGAAAGATACAAAACATTATGTGCGTAAACTTGACAATAGCGAAGAATCGCCACGATCTTGGCTTGTCTACTCAACTTCTACAGACTCAGTCTTTTGTTTCTGTTGCAAAATCTTTTATAAATCTCAATTCTCATTTACGTGGCAACAAGCAGTTGTAATGATTGGAAAAACTTATCAAATATTTTATCGTCACATGAAAAATCAGTACATCATACTGGATACATATTTGCGTGGAAAGAAATTGAAGCGTCTTAGAAAGGTAATTGTATCGATACAATAAACCAAAGTCTTATGTTGCAGGAAATTCAACACTGGAGGGCCGTTCTTAATAGACTCCTTGGTTTGGTAAGAGTTCATGCTTCTCAAAATTTGGCATTTCGTGGCAAATCAGACAAATTATATGATATGAGCAATGGCAATTTTTTTAAAGTTTTGTAGAATACATTGCCACTTTTGACCCAGTTATGAAAGATCATCTTAAAACGAATGAAAGTGAGTCATCCGACAGTTTAAAAGTTTTTTGTAGTTACCTGGGCAAAATATCCAAAACGAACTTATCCAATTCACTAGAACTCATGTTCAAAACATTATAGTTGCTGATGCTAAAAAAGAAGCAAAATATGACGCTGGTCATCCGGAGTTTGTCACAATGTTAGAAAGATGAAATGTGAAGGATGGTAATAACGAACATTTCATAGAATTTATTCCGTTACAAAACACAACTGGTGCAGGTATGGCTGAAATCTTGAGCACGACACTTTAAAAACATGGTTTGCTTCTTTCAAATATAAGAGGACAGGGATATGATAATGGCGCAAACATGAGTGGAAAGAATGATGGTGTTCAGCGTAGAATTCTTGATATTAATCCTCGCGCATTCTACGTTCCGTGTAATGCACACACTTTAAATTTAATTGTTAACGATGCTGCCAAATGCTGCATTGAAGCAATAAACTTTTTTGGAATTGTTCAAAGTGTGTATGTATTTTTTGCTGAGATCATACAGGTGGAATGTTCTTTTGAAACAGTTGCCCTCACTCACATTAAAACCACTAAGTGAAACCAGATGGGAAGCCCGAGTTGCTGCTTTAATTGATTTGCTGTATGAACGTGGTCCAGTTTACGATGCATTAGTTTCACTGATAGAGGACGAAAAGAATTTAGGCGTTACTGGAACCAAAAACCCGAGCAGTTGCTCCAAGCGATTGCTGGGAAAATATCGGATTTCAACTTTCTCGTTGGTGTAGTAATATGGTACAAAGTACTTTATGAAGTCAATGTCACTAGCAAAATGCTACAAGGTGTAGCACTTGACTTATCAGAGGCAGTCAAGCAACTTAAGAAAACTGAAGAATTTTTACGTAGATGGCGTTCTGATGAAGGTTTTTGGAAACTATTACTGATGCTAAATAATTAGCAAAGAAATTGATTTGGAGAACACAACTTTCCCAGCAACCAAGGAAATAAGAGTTCGGAAACAGAAGCGTTTGTTTGTAATTATGAATCCGCAGATGAACCTGTGATAAATCGACAGGAAAATTTCAAAATCAAGTTTTTCTTTGCGGTTTTGGATACAGCTATACAGTCTGTTGCAGAACGGTTTCATCAGCTGGATGATCACAATTCTAAATTGGATTACTGTATAACATCAATAGTCTTTCAAAAGAATTGCCAAAGAATTTACTGAAAAAATGCAAGATTTAGAAAGTATTAACACATGGCAATTGCAAAGATATCGATGCTATACAACTCTGTGATGAACTTATCTGTATTTCCCATCGGACATTGACTCAGAATCGTTTGGTTAGTCTTTCAATTTTGTGGATTGAAAAAGAAATTGCAGCAGACATTGACCTCAAATTAGTTGTTCTAGAATTTTTTAGAAGCAAAAGCAAGACAGTTAAATATAAAATATAAAGCTAAAGAATACACAAAGTGACAAAAGACTTGAAGTTGGACTCATTTTTACTAGGCTACACATGCACCTAAATCATATGATAGTAACAACCTGACTGCATAAACTAAATTTTAGCATTTTGTTTGTCATATCATACTGTGTTTGCTAATAGATATACTTCTTTACTTTTATAAATGCTACAATTAATTCTAAATTTTATTAGTTTTATTACATTAACAGTTACTAAATTCTTAACAAAAATTATTAAATTATTAAACACAATTTGGTTTCATTTGAGTTTACTCTTCTTTCTCTCAATTTTCATATGAATTATCTGAAGCCCAGAAGCATCTGTTGCAAAAATCGTATCTTAATTTTTATGTATTCCTTGTAATATGGCTCTCTGTGTCTGTACTTTGGTTTCAATTTCCCACCTCTTTACTGTTCATGCAGAAGGGGGGGGGCGTCCTAATAGATGACTGCCTAGGCGCCAAATTGCTGGGGACAGCTCTGGGTCTGTATTATTTTCTCACTATACACAATGACTAAATCTCTTGAACACTTTCAATAAAGCACTAAAGTCTATTTCATTGAACTATAACACCGACTATCACTTATTGAATATAACAAAAGTCAAAAATATTTTACAACATATTTAATCCTGAGTTAACAACACTTCTTATTAACTTCTTCAATAAAACTATATCCAGTCACAAGTTCTTCAGCCCTAACAAATCATAGTATGTATTTTCATGTTGCCCGTGTATCTGTGGTATAGGCCAAAGATGTGCCTTATCTAATTAATGCAATTGAGTAAAGTTAATTTACAAGTTGCAGACACTCACATGTCAGAGAAGAGGAGTCACATAGGAATTAGTGAATGGTGTGTGAAAGATTCATGTAACGTAATTAACTTTTACTATGCTATGTTGTGACGTTTTAATCTACGTTCTTACTAATTTTATTTTGTAAAATTGATTTTTTTGTAATTTAATATGCTATGAAGTGCATCATTAGTTCATAAGATGTAAATTAGATGTTTTGTCGATGTTTAAGTAACATGACATGATTCAGGTGGGGCTAATGTCACAGTTTCTTTGAGGGTTTTTTTATGGAATCCTTCTAACCTATCCCTCCAATTGTGGTCAATGATGTTCATATTGCGGAGGTCGAGTGTCCGGTTAGAGACTGGGTTGACGGCCTTGACTGCTTTGTTTTCTAAAGTGTGGTCCAATATCTGGGCGTCGTAGTGAAACTTTTTTTTACTGTTTTTTTTTAAATTCATTGAGAACGATCAAAGGTCTTGTACTGTATGTAAACTGAATCAAATATAGGGTTTGTATTAAAAGAAATATTGAATTAAAAATTATTAAATAAACATGAATTTAATATTCACGGTCAGGAAATATGGCTAGATAAATACGTTTTAATATATAATAAAAATAAAAATACAATAAATAAACACATTGTGAATAACTTTGAAATAGTAGAGAGCTAGGATGATGAAAACAGAGAGGTCTGGTCGACCAGAAATTAACAAAAAGGTGTTCAACACCTTATGGCGATTTAATGTCGACCATGGGGGAATACCCACTCAGGCGGATTAGCTGTCACCACCGTTGCAATAAAGGTGGACAGGGATTGAAAATAGTAGAGGATTAGGGAGTGTGGACTATGCCCCTTCGCTTGCTGGTCACTGATCCACGCGGTAGATGAAGCCCTGAATGCTGACCACTGACCCACGCGATGGGTGGGACTTTGGTAGTCGCTGACCATTGAGTCAAAGAATCAGAAGTCTGCGCCCATGAGGCGTGTGAATGAAACCATGCTTGTGATTGCAGAGACGTTAGTGGAGTTGAGCGGGTCAACTGGAAACAAGACGGTCTGTGTTTGCTCTACTATTTTTACTGGGGGTAGAGACGATTGACTCATGCCTTGAGCGCTACGGGCATGCGGGCCTCATTTAATTCGGCAGAGCAGCGTGCATGCTTAGACAGTTTCCCTTAAGGAGATGAGAGTCGTATTGATGGATACCTCATGTCAATCATGAGTTCGTGTAAGCTCCGTCTAGGGCTTTTAGGCACCAGCCACAGGAAAGGAACCAAAAACTTATGTTATAGATTGTGCTATGAAGAAGGTGGCTTATAAAGCTATATTCCCTTTCAAGGTAATGTCTTTTTCACCTAAGTAAGGGCCCCTTGAACACATTCTTGTAATCTTTAGCAGCATTGTATCTTACAACTTCACCTACTCTATCTCTTCGCTCTCTTTTAGTACTCTCCACCTTCTCTTCCTCATTAGCCGCTCTCTATCTCCGTCATCAAGCCTGCTCTCAATCATCAAATATATCTCCATCATCAAATATATCTCCGTCATCAAATATATCTCCATCATCAAATATATCTCCGTCATCAAATATATCTCCGTCATCAAATATATCTCCCTGACATCAAATATATCTCATACCATCAAATATATCTCCGCCATCAAATATATCTCCGTCATCAAATATATCTCCGTCATCAAATATATCTCCATCATCAAATATATCTCCGTCATAAAATACATCTCCGCCATCAAATATATCTCCGCCATCAAATATATCTCCATCATCAAATATATCTCCATCATCAAATATATCTCCATCCATAAAATATATCTCCGTCATCAAATATATCTCCCATCATCAAATATATCTCTATCATCAAATATATCTCCGTCATCAAATATATCTCCGTCATCAAATATATCTCTGACATCAAATATATCTCCGCCATCAAATATCTCCCATCATCAAATATATCTCCGTCATCAAATATATCTCCGCCATCAAATATATCTCCGTATCAAATATATCTCCGTCATCAAATATATCTCCGCCATCAAATATATATCCATCATCAAATATATCTCCGTCATCAAATATATCTCTATCATCAAATATATCTCCGCCATCAAATATGTCTCCGTCATCTTTACCCTTCTCTCAATTTCACTTCCTCCAGTCAAACTTTTCTCAACGTCCTGCGTTGCCACAATGTTCTGCGTTGCATCTACCCCCGCTCTCTTTATTGTTTTAATCAACAACTGTGCCTCTCTTTTTCGGCGAAGTTCTCTCGCGAGAATCTTCACTGGGATGTCATATTATAGTATGGTTATCTTGATCTGATGTTTAATATTTTCTATCTCTTCTAAATGGCTTTAGCCTTCTCCTCCCGCTCTCACACCTTTGCTCTATCGCTGTGCTTTCAATCGTTTTTTTTTTTTTTTGTAGTTTAATCCTAACTTTTCTCCTTGTAGCTATTTTGTCCCTAAATGTTTATTTAACGACCAATGGGTCTGCGAACTCAGTTCCATAATTGCTTGCAAAAATAATTAGTGACGTACCTTTGAACAACTTCCATAGGCACAGTTTCCCCAACAGTTACGTGCACATTTGTCTTGGGGTGTAGAAATAACCCAGAAACTCCCTAGTGACAATTAATAATAACTCCAACTCGATATATCATACAATAAATCTTTAATTACACTTGAATAAAACTTTAAAACCACTGCTATCTCCTATAGCACTGATTGGAGTCAACCAACGATGAACATACACTACCTCAGCAAGAGCTGGTCATCTACTGCTACTACAAGTGTTCACTACACACGCACGCAAACACTTGTCACTTGATCTCATTCTGTCATTAGTCGATCACTAATTATGTCCCCTGACCATTCATTACTATTATGTAGCCATGCGTACACAACTATCATATACACACACGCGAACACACACACACACACACAAACACAGTACTCTGTGATAAGCAATTCAACTTGAACGTTGGCTTCTTTATTTATAGTATAACTTCAGTTTAGCTTCTTAAAGTTGACTCACATTCATGGACGTCATATAGAGTGCAAAATACTAATTCAGTGTTAGCTCGAGATTCCAATTTCATTCGTTCCGTTAAAGTTGCCCGTGCGTCAATTTTCTCGTATCTCACAACAATTTTCCAACTGAAATTAATTGAATAATACCACCCCCAGTAGTTTCTGTTACGCTTTTTGAATAAGAAAAATGTATTAATAAATGACAAATATTGCATAAAAACAAAATGAAAAGGCAATAGAAATAGACTGGCTTTATTAAGTGCATTTACTTGAAATAAGCCAACCTGCTCTTACGAAAAGATGCGGATGTGTAGGAGTGAGGAGATAGGCGGAGGATATTATAACAACCTTAGCGGGTGTTAAACCCTTTATTGATTCCTTCAGTTTAAGCACAGAAAATATCGTTGTAATACTACGTCCGTACTGCCTCGCCAAGTCAGCCACTCTTTTACACTTGCTTATGTTTTTTCTATGGTTTCTCGCATCTTCTGAGGCCCGACCTTTCAACTCGCTTTCTTCAGACCCATGGCTATGAAAGAAATGGGATAAAGTACTGTAAATGAAAAAAAGCACAAAACGCAGTACTACTTATCAAAGAAACTTTGACAGAGAAGCAAACAAGTACACTGACTGAGGCGCGGAAAAATGCGAGACGCACGAGGTGCAGTAAACTGGATCGTGTGCAGCCGGCTGACCTGCTCGTATCTCAAATTTTGTGTGTATTTCCAAAGCAAATATCGCTCGTTGAACGGCTCGTATCTAAAACTATTGTATGGTAGGGCACTCGTATGTCGAGTACTACTGTAAAAGCTTCTATTATTATCATAAAGCTTAAATATAATTTCATTTTCTGAGTGTATGTCCTAAAAAGTTATAGTTTAGTTTTTGGCATGTTATCGTTATTATATAGACTGATGAATATTGTACTGCTTATGTATTCTCATTGGCATTCTATTTTGAATGAACTAATTACACTTTCGTAGAAATCCAGAAGTTTACTACTTTTCTTAATTAGTCGAATCGAGGGTAAGAGATATATAACGAGATTGTTATAAAATCAATCTGTAAATTTGCGCTAATTGTAATTTGGAGAATGAAAAACTATAAAGTAAAAAAATTCTCCACCAAACTCTTCATTTCATCCTAAATTAAATAATCATAATGGAATAAATACATATTTAAAATACATTGATTTATAAATTGCAAAAAAAAAATATGAAGTTAATAATATAGACAGGGTGTCTGGATGACGCTTTGATAATAAGCCGGTTAAACATGCTGTTGGTTTGTAAAATAAAATAAATAGTTTCCCACGTTCTTTTATTTAAAGCATTATAATTTTTAAATCTCATTTGATTCAAGATAACGGTTTACACCCTTCTTGTGCGCTTCGTGAACCATTATAAAACTATCTAGTTTTCGAAAACACATGTAAAGTAATCATTACTGTAAATTAAATAATAATAGCGTCATTATTTGAAGTCTGAAATAACAAACTCTAGTCCCATATCCTAGTCTATATGTGTGTCCCATCTCTGAGTCTACATGTGTCCCATCTCTGGTCTACATGTAACTCATAACCCAATTTCACTAACAAGCCCTACCCTATGCGGCAATACAGAACTCTAACTATAACAACAAGGCACAAACATATTTTAAATGCCAGATTTTGGAGGAAAAAATGCTAGAAAATGCTAAGATTTTTTGTAATGTTTAAAAAAAGGAAAAAAATTATTTTCCTACTAATTATATTTTATTAATAACAACTTTAATAAAATGTCATTACAGTGAAATTTATCAGGCTGTAATATCTCATGAAGCTTTTTTTTTTTTTTTTATTAAGTAGTATGAGTTCACTGCTTGAATGTAGCCTAAGATTTCTTCAGAAAATTCAAGCTTTAGCAGCATTCTTTGACTTAATTGTTGAAAGTACATTGTTGTTTCTCATTTTATTTTTCTGATATTCACACTGCTGTATAACTGTTCCATTACAAAAACTAAATTACAAACACTTACAATAACATACAGTTACAATATTATATCATACAGGGAACGCTGCAGTCCGACTTTATCAAAACCCAATGTAAAATAACTTAAACTATTATAGAGAGAGAGAGAGAGAGAGAGAGAGAGAGAGAGAGAGAGAGAGAGAGAAGAGTCTACAAATAGTGTTTTCCCCAAATTACAATAACAATGACATAAAACATCTCTTGTTGTTGACATAGCTGACACATATTCAATTTATAGGACTGAACAAGACTATAACAGTGACCAACACACACATACGTGCTCTCAAGGTTCGAAAATAAAACTTTAGTACCAGGTAACTTTATCCAATGAGAAAAGTTGTGGGTAGTTTGAATAATACAATGGTAATATTCTTAGTGCTCAGTTAGTTTTAGAGGACTAGTACACAGACTCATAGGTAGCCTAATAATGAGACGACCGTGGTTGTCACAGACCAGTTTGACTAAGATAAACTAACTGTTTGGATCTTGCTGTAGAAGTAAATGTATGTTTTGTCCTTTTCTTATTCATTATCAAAGCACAAAAAAACATGCTATAACTTATTTCGTTTTACTGCTAAATTTCCTGCTAAATGCTATATGCAATTTGTATTCTAGATTCCAAAAAATAATGCTAAATCTAGCATTAAAAAATGCTACTTTGGCAACATGTGAAACCATCTCAATTAGCCCGAGTGTGTATCCAATACACCCCTTTCACCCCAGAAAAGTGTAATTGATAAATGAAATTCATGCTTACCGCTACATTTACTTAATCCAAAGAATCAATAGTGTAAACATAGTTAACTGAGAGAGCGAAATTGTTGTCAGATTCTACTTAAGTAGAGCTATGAACAAAATAAAACAGTCGTCACAGAATTTTATTGCAGTATATCAAACCATTTCTAAGATTTTCTGAATTAAATAGAATTTGAATAGATATTATTTTTTACATCTTACCTACATTTCGCTTATAATTACATCACGTAATCCAAGCATACAGAAAAACATACAGGGGCTCATTTCAAATAAAGAAATACATTTTTTATTTTGCAGTCACTAAGAAAACAAATTTACTAACAGCTTTAGCAGTTGTCTTCTCGGTTTGCTGTTGTTGTTGCAGTTTTGCTCATATACAGAAGGTACAGTAATATATGATGTTACTATTTAAATAAAAAAAGATATTGAGATATTTAGTCGGTGTTAAATTGTAAAAATAGCGTTAGGCTCAGTCATTTATTGCGTCAAAAAACCGAAAGGGAGAGGGGGGGAGGGGGGTCTGAAAACTTTGTCACTTGTTGACATGCGGGGGAAGAGACTAATAGACGTCAACAATGTTCTACTTTTTGCGAAAAAGTTGCATTTTTTGGGAGGTAGGTAAGAAAAAAATTATAAAAAAAATTCTATTTAATATTTCCAAAAAAAAATTGGACGTTTGTTTGAAACACACTCATTAACATTTGTGCAAATTTATTTTACGATATCTACAATAGATTTTTAAATTGGTTCGTGAAAATTTTTTGAAAATATGTCTTAAAATTACACTTTTTTACCAAAAAAAGTCACAAAATACATTTTTAAATATTTTTTATATATATATTTTTATTTCATGTTCATTAATTGGTTTGTTGTGCATGTGCCAAAATGGCTAGTGTAGCTTAAAAAAATAAAAAAGATAGAAAAAAACAACTAGCGAAACCTTAAATGCCCCATGGACCACCTTAAACATTCTTCAAAAAACGTTTTTATGCGCCGCCCTGTCCTTCATGACAGGGTGTCGTGTACCTTCCACACCAGCTCTGCTAGTGTGCTGACTTATGTCTGCCATGCCTACAGAGCGGTGGGTAGATGGGCCCTTACATCTGCGGAATGACAGAAAAAAGTGTGTTTTAAGACATGCCAATACTGGCCAGACCACAAGGGTGTGTGTACAGCTGATCGACCCATCTTAGAGTCAAGGCAAGGGATTTTCCCTGCTACGAATGTGCCTGACCCCCCTCCCCGCCGGAAATGGCAGGCTGCGACGGTGTGCTTGAGTGGCACAGAGTAGAAGGGTGGAGTGGCACAGAGTAAGGGTGTTGTGTGTAGACCATACCCTTCATCACCGCCAACTGTGAATATTATGGTCTCTGATTTTTCTCATTGACCACCGTCGCAAAGAATTTGTTCCAGGCCATGAGAGCTCTAATAATCTTTCCCATGTCTCCTAGACCAGGTTAGCCAAATGGCTCAGATCCATAATAGTGCAGATACTACACTTTGATCTTAGCCAATTTGCCGATGTAATTTACACTGGTGCAAAAAAACGTTCTATGATTTTTAACACATTACCATAAGGTATCACGTTGTAAGAATTATTTTATTTTCCAATCACATTTCTTAAATCAATTTTAATATTACCTTTTTTAGTATATTACTATTCAAAATCTAACTATATTGGAAAGATACAGTAGACTTTCGACCATCCTACCTAATGTTGCGAGTGACATACGAACATTTCCGATACTACCAAAAGCCCTTAGATCTGTATATATATATATATATATATATATATATATATATATATATATATAGAGAGAGAGAGAGAGAGAGAGAGAGAGAGAGAGAGAGAGAGAGATTAGTCGCGTTTAGGGATTCCCCGAATATGCCAAAGCAACCAAGATGAGGATGCATTGAACAACGTTCACTACGAAGGTGTTATGACCCTATTCTGTCTGCGTTTGGAAACATCCCGATTTCCGTTATAAAATAGCAGGAAATGGTATGTCGGTCGAGGAAGAAATATATTACCATTCTTGCAACTGTAATAAATGATTTCGAAAAATGTGAATATTTTTAATAAAAAAAACAATAGGACCAGAAGAAACAAAATTTTAAATCCCTGTAAGTTATCTATCGATCTATCTTCTATCTATCTATATAGTGCTAGAGAGTGCTGGTAAATAGACGTAATTTTACTGGGGGAGGGGATACCGGTTTGACACTTGTTGACAAGATGGGGGGGGGGTCTAAAATGTGCTAAAAAATTTGTTGACGTAATTAATGGACGAGCCCTTATTCTGTTTTGGCCTAATTTTGAGCTTGAAAGAAATCAAGATTTATTACTTATTTTACAATGGTATTGTGGAAACAAGACTGACGGAAATGTGCATTATGCTCAGGCTAAAAATTTAGGTTATCTAAATAAGTAAATATATTAACTGCGACACATAGAGCTGGCATCTTATTTAGAGAAGTTTGTGCATTTAACTTCTGACCAGTGGTTTGAGAAAGTATACATTCTCAACCACGGTGTCATGAATAGGCTGGATCTGATAAAATAATCGCTAAACATTCAACCGACATTTGCCAGTGGAAGGAAGATTGGTCCAGGAACATTTTCCGTTCATTCTTCAACCAGAGGCTGAGGCAGTACAAACTCTACTCTATGGGTTAAACGAAACACTCGTAAAGAATAGAGATACATTTACTAGGCCTGTGACTTACCTTTGTAGGTCACATCATGTTTTGCTTTCCAACTTTAATAAAGACGACTCAACACCTTGTAGTATAAGAGAATTAACTGAACTTTAATACGTGATATTTACAGATGAGAATCCACATATAAATAGAATAAAATGATTAACAACTAAAGGTTTGCAATAAATAACATCTCACTATATCAATGAATATATTACTCCACATTAGGGTGGCCCAAAATATAGAGGAAAAATTTTTTTATTTTCTTTGATTTAAACCCCACATTTGATTACCACAAAAAGTACTCAGGAATATAAAGTATAATTTTCTGATGGAATTTAAGTTTGCGCAAGCTCTACAGAAAATTTAGGTATGTTCTCCATATACCACATTTTATCCCGAATATTGATGAACCTGAATAAAGTCTGTTTTTCTTTGATGTTTATAATGTGTAACTGTTTAATATTTATGTTAGTTGCAAATGTTGCCCTTATTGCACTCAATGTCTATTTGCACTTATTAATACTAATAATGAACGGAAAGCTCAGAGAAAGAGAGATCAGAGGTTGTGCAAAAGGTAGAAAAAATGACCGAAACTCTAAAAGTTCTCAAATGCCCAGCACGTTATTGCAATTTTCTTCTGACAAGCAGTTCAGATGAAAGGAATTCACTGAAGAAAATGAACAAGATGAAGAATTTTTGCTTAATTATTATCACAGAAACAAAGAAAAGTATTGCGAAACTGCTCCAATAAAGTCTGTTCTGTCCAAAAGTTGCTGCAACATTAGATAGATCACGAAGTTAGTGATTGTACAGCAGTCCATTTACTAGCTGCTACAGCTCATTCTCTTGGCCACGATGTTAGTGGCATGACATTAGAGATCCAATGCTATTTGGCGATATTGAGAGCTGAGATTAGAAAAAAAAACAGCAAATGAAGTTAAAGAATTGTTTTGGATCAACAAGTACCATTATCTGTACATTGGGATGGAAAATTGCTTCCTGATCTCACAGCCAGGAGAATGTTGAGAGATTGCCAGTGATTATAACAGGACTGCAAATAGAGTGCTTGATAGGGTGTACTAAAATTAGCTTCAGGGACAGGTGACAATCAAGCTCAAGCTGTAGGTGAATGTCTGAAGGACTTGGGAAATTTGTAAAGTAATGTATTAAGTTTTGACACAACAGCAAGTAACACTGGGGATTCCAAAGGGGCAATGTATTTAATTGAAAAGCTGCTTGAAAAAGTCTTATTCATCTTAGCATACCATATGATGGAATTTAATTTCTGGAAAAAGTGTTCACCGCGTGGCAAGTTAAGTGGGCCTCTATGGACCTGATATTTTACTTTTCAAACGATTTAAAGAGCAGTCGCATTTTATGGAGAAGGGATCCTATGATACTACAGATGGGATGACTGAAGTAGACGCACTAAAGAGAGCACATTGCAGTTTGCAAATGACAATCTTCAAAGTCGTCACCCACGAGATTATTACAGAGAATTTTTGGAACTGGCTGTCATATTTCTTGGAGGAACACCACCACGTGGGATTCATTCCATGCTCCATGAGCTGTACACAGAGCACGTTGGATGCTTCAAGAATAATTTATTGCTACAAGATGTAGTGTTTAGAAGCAGTTTAAGCTGAAGCCTTCTGAAGAACAAGGACTGTTTCAGTTCCTCTGTTTTGTTTTCCAGTACTGTGGTTTCAAGCCCCATAACAGCAAGGGCGCCACCAAATGACCTACAATTTCTGAAGGATTTAGAAACATATAACTCCGTTAATTCAGTTATTGAAAGAAGCAGCAAAAAAACTTTCGGAGTCGACATTTATGGTATCTAAGTGAAATTACTGTGGGCCTCGCTTTTTTAATGAAAATATTGATCCCAAGCAAAAGCTTCAGATGCTTAAAAATATGCAAAAGAAAAACCCGGATCTACAAATCGAGCTCAGCGTCTTGATTCCAATAGTTCTGCAGACCAGCCCATCAGTTTCTTTGTTACAAACAATACAAAGGCATTTTCTCCATTCTTGGTTTGCCATATTCATTCCTGGAAATGTCCTATGAAACATGGAGCAGCAACAATAAATACAAACATGCAGAAAAGGTTGAAACCAATTTGAAAGTTGTTAATGACACAGGTGAAACTGATTCAGGATTTCAATGAAGTTGTATGCAGAAATAGAACCAGAAACGCTCATACTTCAGGTGGTGCAAGAACACCGACGATTATATCCGGATGCAAATAAGACCACAGTGGTTACTGGACTAGCAAAATCATTCAGTGAATATGACGTCCATTAATAGTAAACACTTTGCTTTGTTGCATTTATTATTTTTATTTGTTTTGAGGTTGTTATTTCATGTTTAACACTAAACAATTAACGCAAACCACATAAAATTACTATTTAGTACAAATCAATGTTTTCATTGCCTTTGTGCAACCCCTAAATATTTCACGGTTGTATTCATTATTTTCAGAAAACCCCTTTTTTTCTGGCAGAACACAATGCAGGCCTTAAATTTAAGAAATCGAAAAAAAGTTTTTTTGGGCCCGCCGTACTCCACATGTGTCTATTCTGTATGAACTCATAATCCACTACATGAACTCTCTAACAACCGTTACTCTACACTGCACTGTCCTTCTACTCCACGTGTCAATACCGGTCTCTTACAAATCTCTTACTGGTCTGACCATTATCTCTTCCCCCTCTTATAGGTAGTTCACCCGCACTGATTTCGTCATTTTCCACTCAAAACTATAGGTCAATGCTAGGTAGATTTCGCCAGATCGAAGATGAAGGTTATTGCGTGGGTGATCCGCGCCCAACCCAAAATGGTTATTGCGTTGGTGAATGACACTATTTCATCATTCATATTAATACATGCTTGACCTTATAAAACCAGGTCACAAGAACTTAGCATACTAAAAAGGGAAACAGCACAATAATCAAACAATTCGTAATCATAAGGGATAGTACACATATTGCACTGAATCTATCTTGAGAAAGGACACATATTACACCTAAATCTATCTTGAGATGAGACACATCTTACTAAATCTATCTTGAGATAGGACACATATTGCACTAAATCTATCTTGAGAAAGGACACTATTGCACTAAATCTATCTTGAGATAGGACACATATTGCACTATATCTATCTTGAGATAGGACACATATTACTAAATCTATCTTGAGATAGGACACATATTACACTAAATCTATCTTGAGATAGGACACATATTGCACTAAATCTCTATCACTTGAGATGGACACATATTGCACCTAAATCTATCTTGAGATAGGACACATATTGCACTAAATCTATCTTGAATCAAAAAAACATTTATTAGTTGTGTTCATTTTTTTATAAAATAAATTTTACCATTTTTTTCTATTAAAAAGTTTAAGCTAATATTTACAATACTCACATAATGTGTAAACAAACTTTAATTAGTTTAATTTACTTTATTAAACAATGTTAAATACACTGATATTGGCATGATCCCACTTGTGAAGATCATTTTATTATTTAAGGGTATTGGTGTTGTTCCAGTTGTGACTGGTGACTTATTTATCAAAATTGTGATTGATAGTAAAAACAAATCAATTTTTAATTATTTACAGCAATCTACAGGGTGACTTCGATCATTTCACTCTCGATCTACCTTCCTTCTTTTTCTATCTTCTACTATATAGCCTGGCTCGTCCGCAAACACCTCGAAACGTTCTGAATGACACAGATAGTAATATTCTGTAAAACTACCAAACCCGTCATTTGCTGTACGTTTCCTTATCCTCCACCAAAACAGCGTCATTACGGTGACAATACACACTATGAAAAGCGCTAAATTATAATAAAAAGAATGCGAAAAAAATCTCTAGCCTTGAAAATGAAATCAACATAAAAGTCTTATTATAAAAAATAAATCACACAAAAACAGAACCACATCTCAAATTTTCTGGGTACATTAAAACTGACCAACACCGTATCATTTCGTTGCGGTCCTGCGGTCACCTGAGTGTGACCTGAGGTCGAAAAAATTTCAGCACACGTAGAAAGTTTTTGTATTTAAGCGGTTAGCACTACGTAGGACAGCGGATTTAGGTATTTAGCATCGGTTGCCTTAGATACTCGCGTATAACTAGTATAAGTTGATATCAGAGATAAGTGGAGAGTATTTTTAAGCCGAAAATTACAGAAATTTGTAATCCCCGCGCAAAGTCGATGGTAAAACTTGACAACTATTATATTCTTTAAATTTCATAATTATACCGCTGGACTTTTACCTTAATTTCATTTAGAATTTGCATTTATTGCTTGCGCTTTATCATCATGCACTAGGCACCAGCCGATAAGCATGGGGTGATTGAATTCCAACTCTCACGATCGAATTACAAGCACTCTACCAACTGAACTATCAACCACTTCGCGGCATTGCGTTAGAAGTCTAGATGCTATTAGAAAATAAGATATACTGGTTACAGAAACAATTTAATGCAAAATTTTATAAAGAGCTGCAAAACGCTGCGTCAAATGAATGTTGAATCTATGTTTCGGTCTACTTCATTGCCCGCGAATAAGTCGACCCTGTTTTTTTCAGTGAATTTTAAGGCATAAATTTTTCGACTTATACGCGAGTATCTACGGTTGTGATATTTGCTACACCGGCAGACATTATTTACAGCTAATTATGTTCTTTCCTAGGTCAGTGTAAAGATACACTTACTTCTGTTGTGTCATAGATCAACAATGAAGATATTTTTTTATTAGTCTTAAATCAATGAGTACTTTTTGAGTTACTTATATTGCATCTATAACACTGGGCAACAAAAAAATATTTTTTTTAAATCGTCCAGGGTTTTCAGTTGAATTAGACTACTTTTGGTGCTCTGGTCCGAAAAAAAAGACCTTGGTTTGCTCCAATCAGGTCGGGATTTTTGCTACAGAAATTTTAAAAAAAAATCGGTTTTTTGTTAAAAAAAAAAAACATATTTTTTCGGATCATTAGCTGACGATTTTTTTTTTCCGTTTTTACTCAAGAAATAAAAGTCAACGTGTTCAAATTAATTCCGTTTTATTTATCTAAATCCAATTTTGATAGCATAATTATTATAATATTAGTATAACAATGAGCGTTACGTCAAACAGTTCAGAGTTCAAGGCATAAATCAGCGTTTCTTCGATTCCCGTGTGTGAGCAGCTGCTGAGTTGTCTCTCTTCAGCGACCAGCAGTAGTCCGCCAGCATGACTGCGTCCCACCTCCCCGGATACCTTTCCTCCCATTTGGCGGATATCTAGTGGGACCTTTCTCCTGCTGCTCGCTCATCGCCCAAGATTTTCAGGAAACTTCTCCAAGTGTGAGAACAGGAAGTGCATCTTTATACTCATCAAACACCCGAGTTTTTGGAAGTCCTCTATCATGCGGCTGATGAGTCTGGCGTGGTTTGCTGCCTTCGTGTTCCCCGGGGAAGTTGTTTCTCGCTGCACAAACGATTTCCAGGCGGCGCACTCAGCGAGTTCATGGAGTTTGGAACTCTGTGTCCTTTATGAGCTGCCGTATCTGTGGGCCGTCAAAAATGCCGGCCTTCAACTACTCAATGGTCAGTTGAGGAAATGCTCGGCACATGTAGTTGAAGCGCCTCCCATCCTTGTCCAGAGCGCGCGTAAACTGTTTCATTAACCCAAGCTTCATCTTCTCAGAGTGAACCCGGACTGCTGACCAAGTAGAAAGTTCACCATCTTCAAGTCGACGTAGATGATCCATCGGTGCTGCTCATATTGGATTTTGTCGAGCACATACTTCACTGCTTTATATTTCTCTTCAGAAGTTGTGGAATGCGCAAGAGGGATTGAGGCGAACTGGCTCCCGTTGTGGAAGTACACTTCAAAGAGCGCTTGCAGCTGTCAATGAAGAGTCACCAATCTCTCGGATCGTGAGGACCGCCGAGTTTATCAAGAACCCAAGCTACATCTCGGCAGTACACAAGGTCTTCCTCCTGGCGAAGTAGCCCATGTAGTCATCATGCCGTCTATGGAAGAAAGTGATGCGCGCGTCCTTGCCAAGTAGATTTTCTCTTTGAGTCTGGAGGCCAACAGCTCGGAGGAATTATTCGACAAGCTGAGATCCCGAACCCAGATCCATTAAGCTGAAATTGTGAGAACGGCTGCGGACCATCTTGTGATTCATACTCTCTTCTGTATCTCCTCCATCGTTTAAAGTGGTGGCTAAATACGTCGCTGTCAGGAAGATCTCTGAACACTGGTACAGGAATTTCTTCGCAGTGAGCAGCTGGACGACGGGCAGATGGAAGGTCGGGGTACTGGAGGCTGTGTCCAATCTAGTGCGGATGCATTAAATAATCAAGTGAAAATCCAGATTGATGATTTATAAATAAAATATAATTATCTCTGTTTTATAATTGTGATTATTTTGCTGCTTTTTATGCAGCTAATTTAGAGAAATGATTGAACTCATAACCCCTGATATTAGAATACGTATAGCTCGTCAGGTAGGTCTATGGCTGTATCTCAAGAAGTTGACCTGACCGAGCAAAATATATATATATATATATATATATATATATAAAATATATATATATATATAAATAAACAAAAAAAAAAGAATTTAAATTAATCAACCTAGCTTGAATATCTATTAAATTAAGACGTTATTAAATTTAATACATAGGCTTGGCCTGTCATTTATAGCAGTGGTTCCCAAGTGGTTCCTACGTGACCCCAGGGGTCCGCGGTACCATCTCAGGGTCCGTGAAAAATTAAAATTCATTTGGGGGTCCCGAACAACACCAGGGGGGTCCGCAAAGCGTTTTAATATAAAATAGTCAAATTATGAACACATTTATGTTGTTATGTCTTTTATAAACTTGCATATTAGTTTGTTCCACCAACTGCGCACAACACTAAAATATACTTGTTTATTTTTCTGTCAGAAATTAACAATAGTAATATTTGATTCTTTAGTATAACTGCATGAAAATGGTTAATCATTATATATAATGGTGAACTCAGGAGGAGTACAATTACTACAGTCTAGCTTTGGCACCGTAGTATGCGGAAGTGGCGTCATCAAACTCTATATTACTTCCCCACACCCAATCGGTACCGGCATAGAAAACTGTTATTAAAGACGAGGTATCGATTTCGGGACCAGCACGGTGTGTGTGCAATGCTGAACGCCAAAGAATGAAAATTTTATGCTATTTTTTTTCCTATCACTCGTAATGGAGTGGAGAGGGTAATGTGCCTGACTAAACGCCATGCCAGAAATGGCAGGCTGCGACGGTGTGCCCAAGTAGATAAGGTGGAAGGGTGAGAATACCATTGAACTCCGGATTATCCTCATTGACCCACAAAAATTACCACCGTCGCTAAAAAGTTTTGTTCCTGGCCAGGAGAACCCCAATGATCTTTTACCCACAGGCTATGGTATGTCTTCTAGACCAGGTTAGCCAAATGCCTAAGATCTATTATAGTGCAGATACTACACTTTAATATTAGCCAAAAGGTCGAGAAACGTCACTGCAACAATTCATCGGGACAACATCTAAGCAAGATGATGATGACTGCATGCTTCTTATTGATTTCAAAATCCAGAAAATGCATATTATTGCTGAAGAACTTATTTTACCAGTTGTGTAATACACACAGTTTTGCACAAACCACATTTCGACATTATAAAAAGAATTCCACTGAGTAATAATACATCACAAAGAAAGATTGACGAAATGGCTCAGTCCGTTGAAAATTCTTTATGTCATTACTTAAAAACATCTGAATTTTCTATACAGCTTGACGAGTTCACTTCAGAGGTGTAGCGAGGGGTGGGCAAGGGGGGCACCATGCCCCGGGCGCTACTCACAAAGGGGAGCCTAATGGTATATTTTACATATATTTTATGGTTTTCAAATGGAGGGGGCGCAAAAAAGGGTATTAAAAGGTATTGTGGCCCTGGCGCGAGTTGAGCTCACTAAGGCACTGGATCACTTTACCAAGAACCGAAGCTTTACTTTTTAGCTTATGTAAGATTTTTAAAGAAGAAAAATGTTGCAAAATGTTCGGAGATCGGTACAAAAGGTGAAACGTAATTTACTGAATTAAAAAGATTTTTTCAATATAAAAGCTTTACCTTCGACTAATATAATTTCTGTTGCTACTGATGGTGCTCCGGCAATGGTAGTAAGATAAAGAAGCTTTCTGACATACTTAAAACAAGCTGTACCAAATGTATTTTAAGTACATTGTATCATTCATCGACATCATTTTGTCGCTAAAAATCTCGGTGAACGTTTGCATGGATCACTGGATTAAGTCATTCGAGCAGTTAATAAAATCAAAAGGAATGCCTTAAATGAGATATTTTCTCAACTTTGTTTGAAAAATGTTGAAGTCTACAACCGTTTACTACTTCACAAAGAAGTACGTTGGTTATCTAAAGGTGCATGTTTAAATCAAATTGTATGCGTTCTTTGATTCTGTGTTGATATTCATGGAAAGCAAAGTCAATGATTTTCGACACAATTCAATTAATTAAAGAAAAAAAAATTATCCTTTGCATTTTGTAGCTTTTTCACTTGGGGGTCCGTGGGCAAGTTTTGATTATAAAAAGGGTTCCATGGGTCAAAAAAGTTGAATAGGTTTTAACAGCTGTGGGGCTGTCCATTAATTACGTCAACAAAATAGGGGGGGATGGGGGGTCAGAAAAATGTTTCACAATTGTTGACAAGGGGGAGGGGGAGGGTCAAGAAAAGTTGACTCAACAATGTTACTTTTTTTTTTAATTTAATATAATTACTTAAATAAGGAAGGATTAAGCAGCGTTTGTAGTCCTGTGTTACACACTCGCTTAACATTCAGTATTTTAATTAAACTAAATATATTCCTACTAGTTTTGCCACATAAACATTTTAGATCACCTTGTGGGGGGGGTAATCAAATGTTGACGTAATTTATAGGGGGGTCTCTGGAAGTTTGACAAGTTGTTGACAAGGGGGAGGGGGAGGTAAAAATCGCCAAAAATTTTTTGACATAAATAATGGACAGCCCCTGTAGAGTTTGTAGCCTCTAACACATGTCAGGCTCAACACGCAACGCTCCACGAGCACTTTTAGACGCACATGTAGTGCACTTATAGACAGCATGTACTGGTATTTATAGAAAGCACACTGTGCGGAACTATACGTGCCAATCCCCACAAACAGGCTTCGCATTTCAAATCAACTTGTGATTATTAAAAACATAATGCAGACATTTATAAAAATAAAAACCGCATATGAAAGTTTTCACAGTTAATCTAGAATCGGACCACCTAAGGCTGACCCCTCCGCTTCTCACACCGGTTACAGGGGCTCCCATACTAGTATGAAATCTTGTCAAATATGATAAACGTTGTAAGATCCGCGGATCTCATCCGGTGGCACGCTTACCCCAAGGGGTACGGCAGCGACAAAAGGTATGCAGGGGTTACGGCGACGAAAGGTATGCGGCCGCGACGAAAGGTATGCAGGGTACGGCAGCGACATATAATCTTCTATTAAAGCAATCCATGGTTAGAAGAACTTACTTGTGTGTGTGTGTGTGGGGGGGGGGTTCCTTTCCAATACTTTCGCACTCTTTGCGTACAGCCCCCCTCCCAAAATAGGTTGGGTCTCATTGAACCCCTAGGGAGGGATCAAACGCCAGGCGGGGATTGAACCCCAGGCGGGGATTGAACCCCAGGCGGGGATTGAACTCCAGGCGGGGATTGAACTCCAGGCGGGGATTGAACCCCAGGCGGCGGGGATTGAACCCCAGGCGGTGATTGAACCCCAGGCGGCGGGGATTGAACCCCAGGCGGTGATTGAACCCTAGGCGTTGGGGATTGAACCCCAGTCGGGGATTGAACCCCAGGCGGCGGGGCTTGAACCCCAGGCGGTGATTGAACCCCAGGCAGCGGGATTGAACCCCAGGCGGTGATTGAACCTAGGCGACGAGGGGATTGAACCCCCAGTCGGGGATTGAACCCTAGGCGGTGATTGAACCATAGGCAACGGGGATTGAACCCCAGGCGGCGGGGCTTGAACCCCAGGCGGTGATTGAACCCCAGGCGGTGATTGAACCCTAGGTGGTGATTGAACCCTAGGCGGTGATTGAACCCTAGGCGACGGGGATTGAACCATAGGCGGCGGGGATTGAACCCTAGGCGGTGATTGAACCCTAGGCGACGGGGATTGAACCCTAGGCGGTGATTGAACCCCAGGCGGTGATTGAACCCTAGGCGGTGATTGAACCCTAGGCGACGGGGATTGAACCCTAGGCGGCGGAGATTGAACCCTAGGCGGGGGTAAATGAGACCTTACTACATTTAATGATATTTTTGGCGTTTAAATAACAAAAAAATTACTCTCCACCCCCACCCCACCCCCGAAACAAAACACAACAAAAAGCAACAACTACATTGAGTCAGTTTTATAGTCCCCCCCCTGGGGCAAAAAAACAAAAACTAGCTACCGTTTAAAACGAGGTGATCAAACACCAATGCCTACCATATATACTCCTCGTCTTGCTGTGTATAAACATGTAGCCCGGGGGTATGAGTTGGGATGCCCATACTGAAGGTGATGTGCTTGTGGTGTGGCTGACATAAATCAGACATCATGCGATATAGACCTTTCTCATAAAGTAGTCCCCTTACTGAATTGTTTGTTTAGAGGGGCTAGTTACACTTCCGGTACCAATTAATGTACTTGAATTTGCGAATAATAAATTTCTGTTGCCGCTATTCTTTTAATTTTAATCATGAAAATCAAATAATCAAAATATAATATATGTTTCAGTGTGATTATTTATTATTATATTAAATGTTGAAACTATAACAATGTTTTTCTGATTTTTAATACTATACGATATAATTTTTATAATTAAAGACCGCTGCTAACACTAGTGTATGCTCTCGACATTTTAAGCTTAATATTTTTATGGGCTGTCTGTAAACAGTTAAACATGTGTTTAATGCAAACAACTTCAACTCAGTAAAAAAGTACAATTGTATACCAATGTATAAAGTTGACATTTTGAATATGACTCATTGTAGTCCGACTTCCTTGACCAAAAGGCTATGTTTTTTGTTAATTTGTCATTTTCAAGTATCTGGCTGTACATATATAAATTACTACTCGCATAAAAAATCACCAGATATTTTTCATTTTTAAAAATATTAAATAAGTAACATATTTTATTATAATATCATATGTTTTTCCTTTTACCTGTAAATTATGAGGTTCGTGATTTTTTCTCTGGCTTCTATAGCATCTCGCTGATAGTTTGACTACATTTCCTAGTGTAGAGCTAAGGTCTGTAACTGTATATTGTTTATTTAAGAAAAATAACACATTGACCATCACCTCAGCATAATGAACAGTGGCGCAATCGGGGGGGGTGAGGCCCCCAGACCAAATCATCAATACATATTTTACTATATAAAGTTACTAAAAAGACTGTTAAACTGTCTTTTTTCAATATGTTGAGCCCCCCCCCCCCAGCACTTTTCGCTGGTTGCACCACGAATATGAGGTAGTGGTTTCAAACCTTTTACTACCGAGTTTTAATTACTATCTATCGCACAATATCTGCTAACCAAAAATATACCTTGTTTTAACAATCATGGTTAAATAAAATAATGTACATGAGCATGGGCGTATCTAACCTTAAACAGGTAACCAGGCCCGTAGCGTGAAAATTCACAAGAAGGGACCAGACATTTTACAGCAGGTGGGGCAAGGCAATAACAGGGGCGGGGGCAGGTAATACATTTTACTGGAGTAGAGCAAATAAGCGAAGAAGGGGAGGCCGGCCTCCCTGCACTTCCCGCACGCTGCGGGCCTGCTGGTAACCCTAATCGTCAATTATAAAAACTTTAAATAACAATTTTAGTGTAAAATGTAACTTTTTCATGTCATGGACATACTTCTCAGAAAGTATTTGTAACCCTTCGTAACTTCTCTCTCTGATATCGGGATATTTTGTGACTTTAAAAAACTTGTCAACATCACAAAAATTAAATTTTGGTATTAAATTTAAAGTCAGTTTTATCATATATTAGACAAAAAAAAGTAGGAAAAATAATCGAGCTTAAGTATTAATCAAGTATAAACAAAAGCGACCGGAAGCCCATTTATAACCCTTTCACAAAGACAGCTGACGCGCAGGAATACAAGTGAGAAAGGTCTATGTACGCCACGTGTCCGTCTGTCGCCCCCCGGGGGGAGGGAGGGGGGCAGACCTCTTAACCGACCCACATCTCAACCCACAGAGTTGTTTGTTTGTTTATGTTTTTTTATGGATGGCATGACGACCAACTTTAAACCCATGCATTATTTAACACTATATATATATATATATATATATATATATATATATATATATATATATATATATATATATATATATAGTAAATGAAAATGTTGCCGCCATCTTGTGTGACAGGCGCAGACGGAGCAGGGATTAATTTTTTTTTTGTATTATGGATGAACCGACAATGGCTCTTTTACTGAGCAGCGAACTTAAGGGGCTTAACGACTGTGCGTATGCCCCACTTCCCGCGCAGGGAGGGTTGGGGGGGGGCACGCGAATCGAGATTTTCATATAGCCGACACAGCATATAGCCCATCCTCTTCCCCCCCCCCCCCTTCTTTCCTCTCACTTGACTATCGCCCAAGGCAGCGCGTACTGGGGAGTTTCTGCCAAGGAGGTTAGAATTAGATTACTTGAGGCGGCTTGACGTCACTAGGCTGAAGCCAGTGGGCGGAGCCTATCACCATATTGTTCGACTCAAAACATTGGTAGCTGTGTAGTGTGTATGTTATATTATTGTACTATTTTGAACGTTATAAAACACTGTGTTATAATAAAAAAAGAAGGTAACAAATGCCCTCTTGTTCGGCGAACGGTTGTACACAACGACGACAAGAAAAGGGATATTGCTTCATCGGTTAGTCACTATAATAATAATGCTAATTAGTTAATTAGTTTGTGCTTAATACTGTTGCTGTAAAGCGGTGCTGTCGTGATATGCAATAAACATCTAGATGATGACACAATGCCATTGGCGAAAGAGAGCCTAACGTTGTTTATGAGTTCTTGGTTCATTTAAGTTGCCTGTTGGCTAATCTTTAATCCATGGATTAGGTGGGTTGAGAGAGAGCTAGTCTTGTGCAAGAGTGTATTACAGGACTTCATGATATTGGTGTTACAGTGATTTCTTTGACTTTTTACGGTTCGGCATCCAATTTAGCCATGGTAAAAAAAAATCTTGGGTTTAATCTTGATGCTACTGGTAATCAATTCAAAAGCTTTTTTTTAAGTATCAAATTACTGATTTAAATATTGCTGTATTATTAGATCCATGCCACATGATGAAGCTTGTACGTAATACTTTAGGGGACAAAAAATCGCTCGTTGATGTTGATGGTAATTTTATCAAATGGAATTACATTGAAAAATAGCATAAAATTCATGAAAATGAAGGGTTGCATTTTGGTAATGAATTGCGGTCATCACACATCATGTGGCAGAAAATCAAAATGAATGTGAGATTAACAGCACAGCTGCTCAGTGAGTCCGCTCAGTGAGTCCGTTGCGTCTTCAATTGAGTTTTGTTTAAACGAAAAAGGGCCAGGATTTGAAGGTTGTGAGCCAACTATCCGTATTTTCAATTCCTTTTTCGACATATCGACCTCACCAAACCAGAAAGGTAAAGGTTTTCATAGTCCTTTGAGCATCTCAAATATGGATACGGTGCAATGCGAAGACATACATAGCCGGTTTACGTTAATCGCCAAATGGCAGGTTCATGTTTGATTCTTGTCGCAAAACAGGCTTTATTGGCTTTTTATATGTGTATCCAGGCCCACCGACAGAAATTTCGGGCCCCTGGGCAAGGCTGTCACGCCCCCCAATGCTGATAATAATATTTTCAAAAGTTGATTGGCCAGCTCAGTTCGGGCCTCTAAAACTCGCTGGGCCCCTGGGCATTTGCCCCCCCCCCGCTCCCCCTCTCGGCGGGTCTGTGTGCATTGATAGTTTGTTGCTATCGTTTGATTTACTGATTGCTTCGAAACGTTTCGAAAGGCAATATTGACAGGATTGTTCTAGTCTAATTTACGTTGCTTAGTGCTAGCCATTTTTCATTGTTTGATCAAAATGCTTTTGCAATAAACTTTATCAAAGAATAAAAATACAAAATATTATGTAAAAAATAAAATTTTTTACCCTGGCTTAATTTCGATATAGCGTATTATATAGGCCTCGATCAGCTGATCGTATCGCATAGCTTTTACATAGACTACAGCACTTTGTAATTGACCCATTAGAATATCTAGACCACCAGAAATTAACTAGGGCCTTAACAAATTTTAGAAGAAGAAAAAAAAACGTGATGATAAAATACGAAGCTCATTGGAGTCGTTACGAGAATGAGAAAACTGGTATCGTAATGAAGCTGCCATTCTCACGGGTGGAATGTTTTTGAGTCGAACAATATGGCGATAAGCTCCGCCCATTGGCTTCAGCCGCTAGGAACCATCTGATAGCAGCCGCCGCCTCCATGTAATCTAACCTCCTTGGTTTCTGCTAAGGTCGCTCCATTAAGCCGCCATCTCTACCACTCTTTTTCAGCAGAAATTCAAATATGACGTCAGAGAGAGAGAGAGAGGGGGGGGGGGTTCTCAGTTCAAACTTTTTATTGGTCCTGTTCTTGTGACATCTCTCAACCAGTGGTGGTACTCTTACACCCAAGGGGTACGTGGGGGGGGAGGTTATGTAGGTGGTACGCAGCGAGAAATACAATTTTCGTTGCTTTTTTAAACCAACTAAGTGTTTGAGAAGAACTTTACGTGTGAGCGGAACCGGCGGATATACCGTATTTTTCGAACCATAAGACGCGCATTTTTTCCCTCCATAAATGAGGGGAAAAAAGTCCCTGCGTCTTATGGTCCAAATGTAGACAAAAAAAAGCTTTAGCCATTTAAAGTGTTTATGAGGGAAGAGCGGAACAAATGGATGTCTTTTGCTGACTTTATTTGTTAATAATGGTTCTAAATGCTTCTGTTTGCTTTACAGTATTGATTACATTTGTTTATGAATGTGCTGTTGGTATTGATTACATTTGTTTATGACTGTGCTGTTGGTATTGATTACATTTGTTTATGACTGTGCTGTTGGTATTGATTACATTTGTTTATGACTGTGCTGTTGGTAATTGATTACATTTGTTTATGACTGTGCTGTTGGTATTGATTACATTTGTTTATGACTGTGCTGTTGGTATTGATTACATTTGTTTATGACTGTGCTGTTGGTATTGATTACATTTGTTTATGACTGTGCTGTTGGTATGGATTACATTTGTTTATGACTGTGCTGTTGGTATTGATTACATTTGTTTATGACTGTGCTGTTGGTATTGATTACATTTGTTTATGACTGTGCTGTTGGTATTGATTACATTTGTTAATGACTGTGCTGTTGGTTTTTAATGCACATAAAATATTTTAGGGCACTATTTGTTTCAAAATCTGAAATAAAAATCTTTCAAAATATCTTCTCTAAAAACTGGTGCGCCTTATGGTCCGATGCGTCTTATGGTCCGAAAAATAAAATACGGTACTTTCGCACCACTTTGGGGTACAGTCGCGGAAACAAATATATAAATTGAGTTTATGGTCCGATGCGTCTTATGGTCCGAAAATACGGTACTTTCGCACCACTTTGGGGTACAGTCGCGGAAACAAATATATAAATTGGGAACCGCTGCATTTAGTCTCTGTCCAGTGCTTCCAGAAAAAAATAAACAAGAGCAACAGAGAACGTCTCTGGCATCCAATGTTAAAAGCTGAAGAGTGGTTCTCACTCATAGGAAACATTATATTTTCATGTCTGTATCTTTGTTGAGATCAGTGATGTACTCGCTCACACTCACACACATACGCCCGCACCCCCCACCCCGCACGCACGCACGTACCCATAGAAATTGTGATAGAAAAGATCAATTCATCATGACCTACTTTCTCGGCAGCACCGCACAGTTTTAATTCGATTCTTTTTTTACACGTGCTTTTGTTGCTAAGCAGTTGTTTGTTTACACGCCCAGTCTCACGGCATAGAAGAGCCACCACCACCACCACCACACACGCTCTTCAGAATCATAAAATTAAAAAAGGAAACAGCACATTTTTTTTTAAATCTTTTTTTTTTTTAAAAAGGGGGATTTTTTTTTTTGTCCGTTGTTGGCGACTGGTGCTAATCGCGACGCTTCGTAGGACAAGAGTTGACCTCATTTCTATCCTTTGGACTCTACCTCACCCATATAGCCCTAGTCAGTAAATTAACCGTTATAGACACTCGAGCGACAACATTCGAGGATAAGGACTATAAGAGACACAAGTTGGTGGCTGTTTAATTTCTGTAAACAGATTTATTTTTTTTTCGTCTTTGTAATCTACCTGTTCCTGAAGGATTTTTCAATTTTTTTAGGTAAAGTACGGTAGCTTGTTTTATTATGTTGTTGTTTATTATTTTAAAGTACAGGCCTGTTTGTCCACCCATCGCCAAGAGAACTTGTGTACGAGTTCGAGATATCAAAGCTGTTTTGTTGTTTTTTTTTAAAACAGCGCGTCTTTCGTGTTACCTGGGCGGCAATGATAGATAGGACAAGTGTGAGATGTCCTGTGTCCCACACTCAGGCACGCCGAGAGGAGGGGGGGGGGCAGAGGGGGGGTCATTGCCAGGGGGCCCGCATCTGTTACTTTTTTCACGACTTATTGTTTATTAAGGGGCTCGCAATGATATCCTGCCCGGGGGCCCGTAATGTTATCCTGCCCGGGGGCCCGTGTTGGCTCTCGGCGCCACCGCCTATACTGAACGAAGGACCCATTCCATATCAACGCCCCCCTTCCGCTTCCATATCAAAGGCCCACTTTTATATCAACCACCCCCTGCCAAATCAACGACCCCCCCCCTCTCACACTAACGGCCATTTCCCCACATTAACGGCCTCCTTCCATATGAACGTCTCGCCCTCCATATCAACGCCCCTGCTTTCATATCAACGGCCCACTTCCATATGAACGACTCCCTTTCCGTATCAACGACCCCATTTCCGTATGAACGCTTCACCCTCCATAGCAACGCGCCCCCCCCCCTTTTACATAACAACGGCCCGCTTCTATATCAACGACCCCCCATTCCATATCAACGGAAGTTTATCACCAGTTTGTTATGGGGTCGTCTTGGCTTTCTGACTCAATTAACGGATGGGGTTAGACAGAAGACACGTTAAAATGGAGATACCTGCGGACTATATGGGGCTGTTTACTTTATTTCATGATTGAAAAAGCGAATTAAAATTTTTTTCTAGGCCTTATCTATTTTATCAGTTGTTTATTTTTGTTTGTTTTTTTTTTTAATAGCGTAACATCTGCATGTAACATGTGCGAGTAGTTCGTGTGTATGACTCCATCGCGCTAAATATCGTACCGGTAGGACATATGAAGAGATGCATTTATCGACATCTTACTGCTGTTGTTTATCTTCAAGGATTGAATAACATTGCACATTTGATTCAGCTGTATGACGTTATATATATATATATACGCTGTACCCTGCAAAACTTTTACATAGAGTTATATCCCCTTAGGCTTGATCGGTAGGCTAGGTTATTTTTGGTTTCGGGCAGATCCGATTTTTTGTCATGATTATATTAATTCTTTGCTTTCGATTTAACACAGAGCCCAAATCGCTATATATATATATATATATATATATATATATATATATATATATATATATATATATACACACTACACATGGTATATAAGTGCCGGATTTAGCGGTAGGTTTAATGCACGGTGGGTGGAGGGGCGGCTTACGGGGAACGGTTCTCAACCTTTTTTTTCGCGACTGTATCACAATTGGGTGCGAACAGTATGTGAAGGAGGCACCTCTCACAGGTAAGTTCGCGAAAAAATGTACTATATGTGTGTACCTTTCTAATGTGATATTTGGTCACGTGATTTTGGTGATGAGTCCTCCTGGGAAGCCAAACTGGGGGGGGAGGGGGGACCTTCACGGAACTCTTGGGTTATTTTAAACTAAAAATTATATGTCGTTTCGCGCTTCTTTTTATAAGCGCTTGTCCCCGTGCCCGTCGGCTGAGAACCGCTGGCAAACGGCGATTGTCAAATGCGGGGGTGGGGGGGGGGTCTTAACCCCTTAACTGTTGTTTATCTATCGTTTGGAAACGCTCATATCGAGAATTAAATGAGTCATTTGACGAAGCACTATCCCCCCTTCCACACTACCCTCCCAACACATAAACGCACTCAAAGCCCCCCCAGAATCGTCTCTTTTGAAGTACAATGTATTATTATATCAAGCTTAAACAACTTTCGAATTATCTAAGGATCACCGCCCCAAATTGTATTTTACATTGCCGAAGAAATCTAAAGATTTTTCACTAATGTAAGATGAAGAATCGTCCCGTCATTTGCCTAACACTGATGACAATACTCCACCGTGTTCTCTTACACTTGACATTCTCCCCACTGCTGGGCACACTTTAATCTCACCCCATTACTCGACTGTCCTGACCTGACCTCATTGCCCACTATAAACGCAACCTGCCTTGACCTCATTTCTATTCTCACTGTATACGTGGACTGCCCGAGCCAGCGTGGTCCGTCCTATATATATAAACACACACAACACAGGTGAGTCATCAGTCTGTCATACATAATGCACGTCTCTACAGCTAGAAGACGAAAATGTTTCTTTTTTTCATCACTCGCCACACGACTGACCTTTGAGTTTGTGTATGGTGTAACATGGTATCTTGATTACCTTATATTAAAAAAAACAACCTTTATCCATCGAGGGGAGGGGGGGGCACGCGGGCGGGAAACCAATCAGTTGGTCAAGACAGTAGTCAGGGGCCCTAGTTATCAAATATCTTAGAGGGGGCTCCCTGGTTACGGTGGCCAAGTAGATTTTATGCTGGTGGGGGGCGGGGAGGCACAATCAGTTTATATAGTAATCAGGGGCCCTAGTTATCAAAGATCTTAGAGGGGGCCCTAAGTTGATCCAGCCTGCCCCTGTGATTTTAGATGTGATGGTTGTCCTGTAAATCGCCCCACTCTACACCCCCTCCCCGCCCTCCCGCCTTTCCCTCTCAAAGGCCGCCTATGGGAAGGGAGAATCACATTTCTCTATGGGCCGACTTTTCGTCATCAGTCACTTGTAATTGCGTAACACTTGAGTTTGACTGCATAAAGCATTAAAAAAATATAGTACTAGATATAAAGTCTGTCATACAGAATACATTTTTTTTTTAAAACCAGTTCCATAAAAAAACAAATTCCAAGGAGTCAGCCATTGGGCCCACATAGCTTAACTCCGTTTGCTGTTGCTAAAAATGTGACGGTTAGTCGGAGTAGACCTTTACATGTTATGCGTTTGGTCGGAGTAGACCTTTACGTGTTGGCGTCCAGTCAGAGTAGACCTTTACATGTTGCGTTTAGTCGGAGTGGACCTTCCACATATGCTGCGTTAAGTCGGGAGTGCGGCGCTTTACATATGTTGTGCGTGTTAATCGGAGTAGAGCCTTTACGTCTCGCGTTTAGTCGGAGTAGACCTTCACCCCGTGTTGCGTTTAACTGGAGTGTGCGTACGCTTTTAGTATTGCGCATTTAGTCGGAGTAGACCTTTACATGTGGCGTTCAGTCGGAGTAGACCTTTACGTGATGCGTTTAGTTAACGAAATCTAAGTGACTACCAAATAACTCTACGCCACACCAAACAATCCTCTGATGTCTACGTATTTCGAAATATAGACCAGAGAACTTTTTTTTTTTTTAGTTTGTCATCGTTTTGCACGTTGCTATAAATAGTGTTATTGACTCATTGCAGTCCACTAATAGCTCCTAAAAAAAGATAAACATAAGTATTCCACACAACAGTGGGATCTCAAATCTTCTGCGATTCGCGACCTACTTCGATACATGCTCGGGTTCACGACCCATGTGTAAAGAAGCTACGAAGAAAATGATAAAGGATAAAACCCAATTAAGTTATTATGTTAGGAAAAAAATTATCGACGCACGATTTAGAGTCAGTGCCATGCATGATATCAACACTTCAATCTGCCTCGTTGACTGATTTCTTATGGGCTTACATAAATAATTTTGCGTCTTACCAAAGGTACTCCCGTAGTCTGAGTTTTTTTATTTTTAAAGCGCACGTCAACAAAAACAATTACGCAAGGAAGTAACGCTACTCGTAGAAATCATTTACCCCCCTTCGTGAATTAACGAAATCATGTGTTTTGGGCACCCTGCCCAGCCGTGGTCTTATTCATTTATTGAATTCGACAGACGTCAGTGCTATAAATAAGTTGAAAACTTAAATAAAAAGTAATTACCTGAATTAAAGATAGGTGCGACTGAGAACAGTTAATTGCAGCGAGGCTAAAAGGTTTGAATCCCAACGACTTGTGTTACTTTAAGCCCCAGTAGCGGCTCTATGATCATTGTAACTTCCGCTGTAGTGATGTAAAAAGTAGTAAACGTAGTAATGGGCCTATACCATCAAATCTCCATTAGATAATACACTGGATATTTCTTTATAGAGCTTTCAAATTTGACAATCCTACATTCCTATTGACCGAAACAACTATATTTCATGGAGAATTCGAGTAAACCATATTTTTAGAACTCGACGATTCAATTCTAAAGAATCGATTCGGTATTCTTAAACTGGGTAAAAACGATACTTATTCGATGTATCGCCCGTCAGAAACTATCAAACGATCCAGGTTGTTTTCTGAGCTAAATATAGAAATCAGGTAGCATTTCACACACGTACAGCAATAGCCGTGTGGCCCGGGATGTTTAGAAAGGATGGTATATTGTCCTGATGTTCAGGGTTCGAATCTCTTCACAGTTACAGTCCCACAAATACACCCAGCTGCAAATACGTTTCAGCCTAAAATAGTAGAGGAAGGTAAAGGCGGCTATGGGCGTAGAGATAGCCAGAGCAATCCTTGATGTTACTGAAACAGATGAATTTTGCACTTCATCTCCCCAAATGGTTGATAGGGCTAAAGGAAACTTTGTTTTATATTACTTCCCTTGTCTTTTGTAGTAGATCAGTGATTTCCCCAAGCTCTCATGTATGCTAGCTACTTTTCTTTTTTTTTAATCTTAATAAAAGAATACCTCTTATAAACAATAATTGCATA
>JAGDYQ010000010.1:8888884-8900964 GCA_021962125.1 Bulinus truncatus | reverse complement strand
ATTCAAACAACATTTTTTTTTCTCTTCAGAAATAAAGTATCAAATGCACAATGTGTTCTGGTAAACTACTTCAGTTGTACGTTGCAAATGGCATTCATTGGAAAGTGAGTTAAAAAAAAAATCAACTTCTAAGGAACATACTGTATAGAACGAGATGATGAATGCGATTGATTTATATACATCGATCAATTTATATACATTGTGATTCAAATTACAAATTTTATAAAATAACGAAGGTGGCTGGTTCATAACCTATTGACCCCATTACGTGGTGGCTCCACAGTCAGGGTACGAATGTACTCATGTAAAATATATTGATTAAGGTTCTGCTCTTTCAAAAAAAAAAAAAGTAATATTTACTTCATAATAACCTAAGAACAGAGGCGTACCTAAGGGGTGGGGTGAGGGGTGTCTCAATTCGAGAGTCCCCCCGGAGCCCCAACTATATGGCTATCGGGGGGTGACCCAATTTTTTTTTACATTAAATATTAAGTACAATATCTCATGTCACGGTGTCGAATGTATAAAATGTGAGGATTCACCAAAGAGGTTAAGCCCCCCGGGCCCCAAAATTTCTAGGTTCGGCACTGACTAAGGAGCGACTTTATCGACCTCAAGCGTGGCCGCCCACTGCGATTTATATATATATATATATATATATATATATATATATATATATATAATATTTTTTGTTAATTTATTGGTATTATTTCTGTATTTGATAGAATGATCAGAATAGGCAAAGGAGTCGTGGAGGGAACTGGGAGGGAGGGGGAGGGTGGTATGTGGTCAGTATTGGATTAAGATGTAAGCAAAAATAATCCTTAGCTGTGGACATCAAGGGAGAAAAAAGGGGATGGTGCGGCGGGCACACCCCAATGTGTAGTTATATATAGATTGAATCACTTTTTTTTATTTTTTAAATGGGTCAAAATTGAATGAAAACTTCGCGAATCTGTAGAACAGACATGGGGGGGGAGGTCCGACTAGTTAAATGTCTTATCACTACCACTACTACTGTGTGTTAGAAGCAGATTTGTAGAGTAGAGTTGATTGTGAAAATCTGGTACAATACTTTGTAATATATTCCGGGGGCGAGAATGGGTGGGGGGGGGAGAACGAGGGAGGGCGCCAAATGTAGTCAGTGCTTAGGGGCACACACACACACACACGCACACACACAAATAGACTTAATCCGGCAGTGGAGTGGTGGTTGTGTGTGAAGTCCCAGTAAGGTTGAGATCCTATAAAAATGGGACTGTTGTTTTATGGTGCCCTTCTTTGATCCCCACCATAGCTGACCGATGGTGCAATGGTTATTGGATGCACCGCGGGAGATATAGCGGGAGGGAGGGGGGGGCTTGAGCCATGACCTGAAATATCGATTGGCCCTCACCGGAGATCGAACCTAAGAACCCTCTGGTCAATAGTCGGGGCGCATTAGGAACTCAAGACCCCCCCCCTGGCAATATCAAGGGAGGACCGAGCCTGGCGGTGTAACGTCATGCGGAGCTCTTGTTACGGAAGAAATAAATAAATGACCTAATCCCGTTAATCCGCAACTTGACACTCGGCTGATGGCTTCACGCCTGACACACATACAGATCTGAACGTCTCTCTCTCTGTCTCTCTTTCTCTCTCTGTCTCTCTCTCTCTCTCTCTCTCTCTCTCCTCTCAGGTGACGGGTAGACACAATCAGACAAAGTGTGACATTTGAGTAGAGACAACGCCCTGGCAAGAATGTCACGTTAGGTCAATCGAGTTGTGTGTGCGTGTGTGTGTGTGTGTGTGTGTGTGTGTGTGTGCAGCTTTCTCCGTAATTGAAATAAAGGGAAATCGCAAGACCAGGCTTTAAACAATCCAACATCGCAGTTGGTAGATGAATTGGGTTGGGGTTTTCGGTGGGAAACAAGGGGGTGGGGGATGCAGTTAAGAATTTCAAAACTGAAGTGATTAAAGACACAAATAAAAAATGGGGGTTGATTTAGCAGTGTGGCTATATTGGGGCTACTTATCGCTAATTCACTGCTTATGGTTACATTTTTTAACAAAGTTTTAGAGACAAAACACTGAGTGTTTTGGGGCGATTGTTTTAGATGATTGCTGATAGATTGTGCTTTCGTTATGAGAAAAGTATTTACAACCGGACGAGTTTTATTGAATTAAATGAGAAATGGTTGATCGAACGTTTTGTATGATAGAAATAATCCCAGACTGGACATTGCTGGACATTGCTGGACATTGCTGGACATTTTAAATTTATGCCAGATTGAGGATTTCGCTGTACATTTAAAAACAACAAGTGGGACTGATGGCCGATTGGTGTAGACACTTGACTGTCGACCTGAGAGTCCTGGGTTCGATCCTCGGTGAGGCCCATGGAATTTTTCCAGGTGAAATTTGGTGCAAAGTCGTCCCACAAGTCCACCCAGCTTTAAATGGGTACCTGACTTTAAGTTGGGGAAGTAAAGGCGGCTGGGCGTTGTGCTAACCACACAATCCCTTCATATGCCGAGGTTATAGAAACAGATGAATTCTACACTTCATCTGCCCCGAAGGCCCGTTAGGGCTAAGAAGGGAACTTTACTTTTAAAAACACCAAGTCTTTATATACATACAGGTTTCAAACCGTCGGACTGTATTCCATGATGCCAGGAATTCTGACAACACCCAATACCTTTCTTGGTGGTTAAACCATTGTTTCAGATGAGATGATTTCCAGGATCGTTTAAAATTTTAATGGGTCGGTTTTTTGTATTGACCTCCTTTCATCTCCTCCATACACGTGGGTGCAATGTCAATTGGGGACACCACGAGGGACTTGGGTAGAGCTCAAAGCTGCGGAATAATATTTTTTCTTTTTTTAAAAAGTCATAAACAAGGGCAGTAACTGTGCGTGAACAGCAGTTCATAGGTCAAGTCATCAAACACGAAACAAAACAATTTCAAACAGATCCAACTTTTTTTTTAATAATCATCTCCCCACCCCCACTCCCTCTCCTTCAGGTAAAAACAGATGAATATTTATCTCGATCACCCACGTCATCTTTAGCAAGGGCAGCCCCGGGGGGTTGAAGGGGGGGGCGAGCTGAGGAGGGAGGAGGGACTATTAAAAACAATTTCGTCCAATGGTTTTTTTTTTTTGTACTGGATAGGAAGGGGTGGGGGTTGCTGGTTGAGTGCTGGTGGGGGTGGTGGGGGTCCGGGGGGAGGGCGAAACAGTTTGAGAATCACTACGCGTTAGATTTTTAGATGCGGACTTATTTGGGGGGGGGGGGAAATGGGCAATACGCCTGGCCCTTGAAGAGTATCATGTGCGGGGAGGAGGGAGGGGGTGTGGCGAGTGTTTTAGTTGACACACACAGGTGACCAGAACGTTTTGAAAGGCCCCCCCCCTAGACTCATGGGCATGCGGGGTGGGGAGAGGGGAAAGGGGCTTCTCACTAAAGTGAACTTATCAATGAGTGTTTAGAAACTCGTGTAGACTTAAAGGGAGAATACGTGTCTTGTGTTGCGGTTGTGGTTTGTTCTGGTTTGTTGTGGTTGCGGTTGCATTGTGGTTGTGTTGTGGTTTGTTCTGGTTGGCTGTGGTTGTATTGTAGTTGTGGTTGTGTTGTGGTTGTGGTTGTATTGTGGTTGTGGTTGTGTTGGGGTTGTATTGCGATTGTGTTGTGGTTGGTTCTGGTTGGATGTGGTTGTGTTGTGGTTGGGTTCTGGTTGGTTGTGGTTGGGTTCTGGTTGGTTCTGGTTGGTTGTGTTTGTGGTTGTGTTGTGGTTTGTTCTGGTTGGATGTGGTTATGGTTGTGTTGTGCTTGTGCTTGTGCTTGTAGTCTTCCAATTTTGAATGTTCACGTCAGAGAAGAGATCACGCTGATGGTAGTGATGGTAGTCATGGTGTTTAGGGTGGTATAAGGAAGGGGGGAGGTGCTGTGTTCGAGGCACGAAGAAGGAAAAAAAAACAACAACAATATGATGTGGTGTGAGAATGGGTGGGGTTTGGTGTGATGGCTGTTAGAATCGTTTAATATTAAGAGAGCATGTTGACATGATGTTTGAGAGAAATACAAAAGCTATACGACTTGACCGGAGATTGAACCAGGGACCTTCAGGACGACAAGTCGGGCGCTTTACCATCCGTCCGTCCCCCAAACTTCCATCAGGTCTCGCTCTCCATCGCTGCTGTCCATTCTGGCATGTTGTTCCCTGATGTTTGTTTGGATACATAAGTACACACTTTCTCCTTGTTTTGTTTTGTTTGTTTGTTTTTTTTTGTCATTCAACGTAGTTCAATACGGTACCGTCATTGCAAGACGTCGAATCTGAATTTTAAACATTACTGTGCTGTGTGCTATTAGAGTCATGGGCCAGGCTTTTTTGATTCTTCGTTTTTTATTTACGGGTATCAGTTGTTGTTGTTGTTGTGGTTGTTGTTTGTTTAGTTGCGTTATTTCTACAAATGATGTCAGAAATTGAGTGAACGCATGACATCACGGAAGATTTACGGATAAATATTTGCCTAATCATAAGCTTAAACTAACGAAGGCAAAACAAAACGCCTACTTGTAAATACAAAAATACCCCAAAAAAAAACACATCACATTCACAGTGGACCAGTTTGATACATAACGAATTGCTTGATAAATTTCATTTAAACCTTTGAAGAAGTAGGGGTTTATTTTACAGGGGTAGGTTAATGACCCTCCCCCCCCCAACTCCGCTTAACTCTTTCGGATCTCAGGTCGCAATGAATGCAGGAGTTTACCATAGAATTGCCTAGATAAAAGAATAGATAGAAATACCGATAGGTGCTTATATCCAAACAACAAGAAGGGTTGGAGTTCTGGTGGTGTCTCTAATTGTGTGTATGTTTAGTGGGATGTCTGTAATTGTGTGTATGTTTAGTGGGATGTCTCTAATTGTGCGTATGTTTAGTGGGATGTCCCTAATTGTGCGTATGTTTAGTGGGATGTCTGTAATTGTGTGTATGTTTAGTGGGATGTCTCTAATTGTGCGTATGTTTAGTGGGATGTCTCTAATTGTGCGTATGTTTAGTGGGATGTCCCTAATTGTGCGTATGTTTATTGGGATGTCCCTAATTGTGCGTATGTTTAGTGGGATGTCTCTAATTGTGCGTATGTTTAGTGGGATGTCTCTAATTGTGTTTAGTGTGATGTCTCTAATTGTGTTTAGTGTGATGTCTCTAATTGTGCGTATGTTTAGTGGGATGTTTCTAATTGTGTGTATGTTTAGTGGAATGTCCCTACAGTATGGCGTGGGTCGTGGAGACAATTTAACACAGGATTCAATTGGAATTTTTGCTTTCTGGCACCGTTTACAGCGGTCGCCATAGAGATGACCTTAGCTTCAAATTTCTCTCTAAAGAGAAATTGAGGAAGGGGCACAGAAGTTAAATCAATAAATACATTTCAGCACCATTAGTTCCACATTGTCACCACACAAATGTGGCACGACCGGTTTCTTTATAAGTATAACAGGTTCCCCCCCACACACACACACACACACCCATTCCAGTACAAATATTCGAAACATGATGCTATAGGGTCCGTAACATAAACATTGCCCTGTGGCATTGAAATATCTTTAAGTGCCGACACCCCCACCCCCTTTCCAAACACCAAAACAAAACAACAACAAAATAAAAAACTGAAGTACAGCTTCTTTCCATATCCAGAGTTAAAGTGCACTGGCCATGGAGGCAGTACAGGGATGGTACCACACACACACACATATATATATATATATATATATATATATATATATATATATATAAACAGACAACAATATGTTCAGATTCAAGTAAACAAATTCTGTTTGACATAAAAAAAAAATCGTTCGTAGTCTCTGTATTTTTTGTTTCGTTTAATAGAACTAAAGAAGTTATTGTTTTGAACAATAGAATAAAAGAAAAATGTCAACACCACGACAAAAAGATTCAAAATGAATCAAAATGATTTCCATCAATAATATTTACATGAAAATGGCACCCCCCCCCCCCGTTGAGTTCACAGGAGATAGCGGGTGTGGGGGGGGGGGGAGAGATTGGGGGGAGGATTCTAGCAACAAGTTCAGTCGTCGGGGCAAATAGTCACGATTCGCCTTGTACATCGTCATTACAGATGGTGACATTACAATCAGATCATTACTGATGTTGACGTTACAATCAGGTCATTACAGATGGTGACGTTACAATCAGGTCATTACAGATGGTGACATTACAATCAGGTAATTAGAGATGGTGACATTACAATCAGGTCATTACAGATGGTGACGTTACAATCAGGTCATTACAGATGTTGACATTACAATACGGTCATTAGAGATGGTGACGTTACAATCAGGTCATTACAGCAGATGGTGGCGTTACAATCAGGTCATTACAGATGGTGACGTTACAATCAGGTCAACACAGATGGTGACGTTACAATCAGGTCATTACAAATGGTGACATTACAATCAGGTCACTACAGATGGTGACATTACAATCAGCTTTCAAATGTCTATAAAGGTTCAGCCTTGGTAGTGACATTTCGTGTTATCGATATAGTTGATTGATCCATCAGATCATACAGTTTGATATCAAAAGGTCACAATTACAAATCTTGATGCCTAGTACATTACAGGCCTAGTGCTTGATGCCTCAGATGTTAGAAACACACGGTTTTTAAGCTTACAACTTTTTTTTCCCCCAAAAAAAAACTGTCCACATCTCACAGCTAGATCTCCAAATTGTCACGTGATTTCACCTTAATCCCTGAATGTCACAATCACACACCTTGATCCCTGAATGTCAACTTGATTCCTGAATGTCACCTTGATTCCTGAATGTCTCAGTCACACAGCTTGATCCCTGAATGTCACCTTGATTACTGAATGTCACCTTGATTCCTGAATGTCTCAGTCACACAGCTTGATCCCTGAATGTCACCTTGATTACTGAATGTCACCTTGATTCCTGAATGTCTCAGTCACACAGCTTGATCCCTGAATGTCACCTTGATCCCTGAATGTCACCTTGATTCCTGAATGTCATCTTGATTCCTGAATGTCTCAGTCACACAGCTTGATCCCTGAATGTCACCTTGATCCCTGAATGTCACCTTGATCCCTGAATGTCTCAGTCACACAGCTTGATCCCTAAATGTCACCTTGGTCCCTGAATGTCACCTTGATCCCTGAATGTCACCTTGATCCCCAAATGTCACCTTGATCCCTGAATGTCACATTGATTCCTGAATGTCTCAGTCACACAGCTTGATCCCTGGATGTCTCCTTGATCCCTGAATGTCGCCTTGATCCCTGAATGTCACCTTGATTCCTGAATGTCTCAGTCACACAGCTTGATCCCTGAATGTCACCTTGATCCATGAATGTCACCTTGATCCCTGAATGTCTCAGTCACACAGCTTGATCCCTGAATGTCACCTTGATCCATGAATGTCACCTTGATCCGTGAATGTCTCAGTCACACAGCTTGATCCCTGAATGTCGCCTTGATCCCTGAATGTCACCTTGATTCCTGAATGTCTCAGTCACACAGCTTGATCCCTGAATGTCACCATGATCCATGAATGTCACCTTGATCCCTGAATGTCTCAGTCACACAGCTTGATCCCAGAATGTCACCTTGATTCCTGAATGTTTCAGTCACACAGCTTGACCCCCCCCCCCCCAAAAAAAATTTTACAAACAAGATAGAAAGACGATTTACTATAAAAAAAATATAAACCGACACCTGTTCTGTAATCCGTTTCTTTATTTATAAGTACATTTATAATTTCCCATTGACTGTAATGTGTAAGAAAACAAAAATTTGTTCTAAAACAGTATGTACTTTAAAAAGAGTTGACCAAGAGCCGTAGCCAGCTATTGTGCCGACCTGCGCGAGTTACAATTTTTTTTTTCCGGCGCACTCCGCCAAAATCAGAGAAGTGCGAAAACAATTAACAGCGCTCTTTTTCGGCGCCCCTTACCAACTCGGCGCCCTCTGTGGCCGCCCAGTTCGCAGTACCCTTCCTACGCCACAGTTTTACTTTAAAAAAACGTTTTTTATTTAAAGCTAATTTTATTTTTTTTTTTAAAGCTTATTTAAAATTTGAAGGTCAAGAAGAAATAATATGTTCGTCGCACATTTAAAAAAAAAAAAACACAACATTTGGTTTAATTTATTCTTTTTATTCCAACTACATTTCGAGGTCACCATACAAAACACGCTTACAAACTAACTAACAAATAACAGAACGACTATACCACCTGTAAAGTCAACAAAATCTGAATCATCATCATCTTCTCTTGAACGAATGACGTGGAGTCACTCGACCAAACCTCACGATAACCGGCGATAGTGTCACCAGCCGAATAAAACAGAATTAACAAATAAAATGAAATTTTAAAAAAAAAAGCTCGCCCGGTTAGCTTTTTTTTTTTGTTATGCGGTTTGAATAAAGTGTGAATAGATTTCAATAGAACCATCTCAATGGTCTTAGATGGTAATCTCCGAGCAAATTGACTTCTTGCATGAAATACTCAAAGGGAAACTAACCGCGATGCGACATTGAACAGACCTATATATTTTTTACAACAAAAAAAATTCTGTATAAAAGTACACATGTTATATAGTCCAAAGCAAACAATTTTTAAAAAAAACTTAGAAAAACAGGGGAAGAATCAAATAATAACATGTGTTTTAAATAAAATAACAACACAAGTCTTAAAGCTGTTTGTGGATGAGAAGGAGAATAACAAGTCTGACTAATAATTAATAATAGTGTGTGCGTCATGGACGTGGTATGTCGACGGAATCGGCTTTTAACGGGGCTGGGGTTGAGGACGTAACATTATGAGAACCTTCAGATTGATATGGGTTCTATTTTTAGATGTCGTAATTAAATATGATCTAATACAATGCGGGAGAGAGAGAAAGAGGCACGGAGAGAGTGAGAGAGAGGCACGGAGAGAGAGAGAGGTACGGAGAGAGAGAGGGGGCACGGAGAGAGAGAGAGAGAGAGAGAGAGAGAAAGAGATAGCGGAACCACAAGGCGAGAGGTGAGGAAAAATATGGAGCGACCTTCCAAATCCGACCCGTGGTGGAGGCTTCGGAGAGAAGAACAGGCACTAATAGCCCAGTTCCGAACTGGGCACTGTCCGATTGGTGCTTATTTTGGGAGCATGAGACTTGAATACGACTCCCGGTGTCGCCACTGCAGAGAGGAAGAGGAAACAGTGGATCATTGGCTGAGCGAGTGTCCACGTCTGGACGAGTCAGGGACCCCGCTGGCCATCGGGCTTTATGGTACCCTCCAGGAGCTAAGGGACACAGCAGGTTTCATCTCACGAGCCCTAAGGGACTAAGTCTCGGCTCGTAACCATAAGAGAGAGTTCTAAGAGAAAGAGGCAAGGAGAGAGAGAGAGAGAGAGAGAGAGAGAGAGAGAGATTTTAAAAACTCAATCTCATAGTGGCTGGTGAGCATGGGCGTCGTTAGGAATTTTTCCAAGGGGGGCGGGCAAAAATGTTCCAGGGGGGGGGGGGGCAAATACCAACTTTATGACATTTTTTTAAATGTAGGGGGGGGGAGCAAATGCCCCCCTTATATGACGTTTTTTCAAAATGTAGGTGGGGGTCAAATGCCCCCTTGCCCCCCCTTCCATGAATACGCCCATGCTGGTGAGGTGTTAATTTTTTTCGCTCGCCAAGTTTCAAGTCAGTGGTTTGAATCCCGACGACGGCAGTAGTTATCTGTGCTTGTGTCTTAAGAAACAAGACAACAACAAACAATAACCGTATTTCCTCCGTACTACCTTCATGACCAGTGCACTTAAGCTGTACTTAAGTTTGTTTTTTATTTATTTATTTTTTTGTGTTAGAGGAGGGGGGGTGCGCTTAAAGATATTTGAATGTCACAGATCAAAAGTTCATTTCAGAGACCCTAAAGTATCATATTTAGAATATTTTTTACTGGAATGGGGGGGATCTGTTTATTGTGGCATTGGGAGGGGGAGGGTGAGAGACTGGCTGGTTGACTAGCGGTGTCTGCCCTTAAAAAATGACCTTGGTTACAATGACAATATTGGGATAATTGTCTAACATTCTGATGAAGTAACAACTCTCGACTGTCTGGACACTGGACCTGAGGTTTACAACTCTCGACTGTGTGGACACTGGACATGAAGTTTACAACTCTCGACTGTGTGGACACTGGACATGAGGTTTACAACTCTCGACTGTGTGGACACTGGACATGAGTTTTACAACTCTCGACTGTGTGGACACTGGACATGAGGTTTACAACTCTCGACTGTGTGGACACTGGACATGAGTAAAGACGGCTGGGTGTTGTCCTAATCACACAATCCCTTCAGTTTCCGAGTTTACAGAAACAGGTGAATTATCCGCTTCATCTCCAGGGAACTATTACAGTTAAGATTTTTTTTCCAATGGAAATGAAAATCAAACACTTATATTAAAAGATGTGCAAGTGAAATGGGTTAATTATTAAAATAAAATGTAAAGAAGTATTGTCGCCGGGTTCAGATTTAAAAGTTAAGTATATTTGCCTTGTTGAATATTTACATAGCTGGCGAATTTTAAAAAAAAATGTACAGAATATTTACTTTTTTTTTTTTAAATGGATAGTAATAGAGTACAGTTAAATAATATAAAACGTAAGTATATTTATGCCCTGTTAAAAGATGTACTAAGTTCGCAACCTATTTTAAATAAAACTGTACAGCTGGCTAGTTTAACTGAACTCTACAGCATACGCAATTCAAGCACTATGGAGTGGAAACTCGCCGGCCTTGGGGAAAATCGGAAATGGATCAAGAGCTTGTTGTTAAATTTCCACTGAATTCGTTTAGTTTCGGATGATTTCCGATTAGACAAGGAAAAAAAAAACTAAAGGGAATTCCCGATGCGTATTTTTTGTTTTTAACTTGATAGAAAATTTTCAAAGCGGCGTAATAATTGTAATTTTGTAGTGTGGGAAAAACTGAACCATGAATAGTTATATAATCTCTCAGATGTCTATGATCTATGTCACTTCAATTTAAGAAGGATGAAACAAAAAAAAATTTCCTTTTCTTAAAAAAATTATATTAATTTTAACTTCCTTATTATAATATATATTAAATCGATTTGGGTTCTGTGTTAAATCGAAAGTAAAGAATTAATACAACAGTATTGCAGTTTAAAATACAATCATGAAAAAAAATCGGATCTGCCCGAAACCAAACAAAAAAAAATAACTCCATGGAAAGGTTTCGCAGGGTACAGCTAGTGCATTATATCACCGTTTATTTGTCTTTGTGCGCGTCTGTTTGCCAGCATCTATGTCTACCATACGTTTTCTCCCTGTGGCTATCCGTGTATCTCTGTCTCTTTCCGTATCCCCATGGTGAATTGATCTAAGTAACCAAAGTAAGTGGTATCCACCTGTTTCCCGCCCATACTACCGCCATACTGCCACTATACTACCACCATACTACCGCCATACTACCACTATACTACCACCATACTACCGCCATACTGCCATTATATTACCACTATACCACCCCATACTGTCATTATATTACTACATTCTACCACCATACTGCCACTATACTACCACCATACTACCGCCATACTACCACTATACTACCACCATACTACCGCCATACTGCCATTATATTACCACCATACCACCACATACTGTCATTATATTACTACATTCTACCACCATACTGCCACTATATTACCACCATACTACCATCATACTGTCATTATATTACTACATACTACCACGATACAAACATTTCCCAGCATACCTCTAAACAAGTAAACTGCGCAGGTCACTCTGGGCTCTGTAACAACGAAAACTAATTTGCATATCACACAACACCGTACAACTACTCTAACAGTCGTGTAGCTGCGTCTAGGTTTTCAAATTCTCAAGGGATTTTTTTTTTTTGGCTTTTGTCCCCGAGTCTAGGTTACCTAGACTTGGGATTACAGATATCACGGGTCACGTTGACCCAGTGAACATTGGAGCAATAGATTCGTAATGAACATTGGGGCAATAGATTCG
>JAGDYQ010000010.1:8868884-8886384 GCA_021962125.1 Bulinus truncatus | reverse complement strand
ACACACACACACACACTCAAACACACACACACACACACACTCAAACACACACACACAAACACACACACACACTCAAACACACACACACACACACTCAAACACACACACACACTCAAACACACACACACACACTCAAACACACACACACTCAAACACACACACACACACACTCAAACACACACACACACTCAAACACACACACACACTCAAACACACACACACACACTCAAACACACACACACACACTCAAACACACACACACACACTCACTCAAACACACACACACACTCAAACACACACACACACACTCAAACATACACACTCACTCAAACACACACACACACACACTCAAACACACACACTCAAACACACACACACACACTCACTCAAACACACACACACACTCACTCAAATACACACACACACACACTCACTCAAACACACACACACACACTCAAACACACACACACACACACTCAAACACACACACACACACACACTCAACACACACACACACACACACTCAAACACACACACACACACTCAAACACACACACACACACTCAAACACACACACACACACACTCAAACACACACACACACACTCAAACACACACACACTCAAACACACACACACACACTCACTCAAACACACACACACACACACTCAAACACATACACTCAAACACACACACACACACTCACTCAAACACACACACACACACACTCACTCAAACACACACACACACACACTCAAACACACACACTCAAACACACACACACACTCAAACACACACACACACACACTCAAACACACACACACACACACACACACACTCAAACACACACACACTCAAACACACACACTCAAACACACACACACACACTCAAACACACACACACACACACACTCAAACACACACACACTCAAACACACACACACTCAAACACACACACACTCAAACACACACACACACACACACTCAAACACACACACGCTCAAACACACACACACTCAAACACACACACACTCAAACACACACACACTCAAACACACACACACTCAAACACACACACACTCAAACACACACACTCAAACACACACACACTCAAACACACACACACTCAAACACACACACACTCAAACACACACACACTCAAACACACACACACTCAAACACACACACACTCAAACAAACACACACACACACACACACCTTCTTGGCGTATGTCACTTCATTTATTAATGTCCCTCCCCTCCTTACCCCCTCCCCTCCCCTCCCCCCCACCATGTTTTTTCGTTTGTTTATCCAAATTTCGTCCAAAACTTCAGTCCTTTCATTAGTCATTCCATCTCTTCAGTTTCACAGTCTTCAGCCAATCAGAACGTATTCTCAAAACTGTTCGGGCTTCGGTCAGGCCCAGATGTGAAAGACAAAAAAAAATTGAATAAATACGTCATAGTGGAAGGCCCGGGGCCCATTCTTATAGACAGGCAAACTACCACGCCCACTCCACCCCCTTTAGCCACCCCTTCCCCAACCCCGATACAAAATTAGCCATTTCAACTATTACGTTAAATGAGAACCCCCCGAAAGTTAGTTTAAACTGATGCCCCCAAACATCTAAGGATCTACCTAGGGCCCCCCAAACATCTGAGGAAATATATCTATCTAGGGCCCCCCCAAACATCTGAGGAAATATATCTATCTAGGGCCCCCCAAACATCTGAGGAAATATATCTATCTAGGGCCCCCAAAACATCGGAGGAAATATATCTATCTAGGGCCCCCCCAAACATCTGAGGAAATATATCTATCTAGGGCCCCCAAAACATCTGAGGAAATATATATATCTAGGGCCCCCCCAAACATCTGAGGAAATATATCTATCTAGGGCCCCCCCCCAAATACCTAAGAACGTCTCCAGTTACAGGGACTGTCAACGTTATTGATAGAACTATCACAGTGTGCACCAGTATTCACACGTTGCAACAGAATGCATTTGTTATGTTGTTATGTTTAAAATTCCCCAAAATAGATTCACTTCTGTTTACCTCTATATGCCGGTACTTCTATGTTTCGTTAGGTCTCTCTGTATGGTATTGTTTTTAAATAAACAGCTTGAATTTCAAAAGGTATTAAACATCAGAGGCATCATGGCTGTCTCGAGTCGGAGGCAACCTGAGCACATGTAGGGGCCTATGTAGCCCCATCGGTTTTCATAGCCAGCTATAAAATTTACCTTTCAGTTGATGGAGAAGGGGGGGCAGGTTTTCATTGAATGTCAGGAGCCCCGTTTAGACGGCGTAGGTATAAAAGGGAATGTGAGCCTGGTATTAATACGTTCTCTCTCTCTCTCTCTCTCTCTCTCTCTATCTCTTTCAGTGCCGAACCTAGGAATTTGGGGGCCTGGGGGCTTGGTTTCTTTTGGGGCCCCTGTATTTTGACATTCGAAACCATGATATGAGGTAATGTACTTAATATTTAATGTAAAAAAATGTTCGGGGCCCCCCCTCAAGCAGAGGCCCGGAGGTACTTTCAGAATTTGGACCCCCTTCCCCTACCCAAATTTTACCTCTGCTCTCTCTCAAACACTCTCTCTCTCTCTGTCTCTCTCTCTCTCTCTCTCTCTCTCTCTCTCTTTTCTGTCGTTCCATCTATAGACAGACAATGATGAGACATATCAACAAAATAACAGACGGGTAGGCAGACAGATAATTAGACAGAGGTGTAAAGAAAGATATCACTAACCGGCCCGATAGTGTTGTTACTATATTTAAAACATGAGCTCTAAAAAAAACCCTTGACTCGTAGTGCAATGTTTATGGAACTATTACCAGTTTACTCCAAAAGATTCGGAACAAAAAGGCAAAAACACATTTGTATCCTGGAGCTAACAGGATACACAGTTCGGACGAGTTGAACTATGACCTCTGACACAAATAAGGCTCCTTTTTTTTATATATATAATTGTGAACATTATTGTTTTTGAAGTGGGTTATTTTTCTGTCATGTTGAATCGTTTTTTAATCAGAGGTACAACTGGGGTATCTATTTATAGACTGCGCGTGATATTTGTGTTGAGTGTATGACAGAAGTATTTGGTAGTTCTGATGATAAACAGAAATAATCTTTGGGGGGGGGGGGGGGGGGAGTCTGGTGGTTTGACTCGATGGTGGGTGTATTATGTATTGAATGGATCATTTCTTTCATTCAACCTTTGAATTATCGAGTCCAGAATTGGTGATTCACTCTCAAAATTAAAAAAAACAACTACAATGTTTTGTTCGGAACATCCGGAAAAAAAAAGATGCGTTCTGCACTCAGTTTGGAAATCCTCTCATCGTTTGTCGACGAATTCATACTCTTTCAAAAAAATATACACTGCCGCGATGGTTCTAGGTCTGGGACGAATTTTATGAGTGTGCCGACAAATTTTACATATTTATAATAAACGGCTGGATATATATAATGTAATGCTATACGCATTATTACAGCTGTAATTTCTGTATTGACTTCAAAACTATACAAACATGTCAAGTATGCTAAAATTATGTTTTATTCTTTTTCTTTTGTGGTGAGTGGACTCCTTAGCTGGCACAATGGTCGCGAAACGGAGAAACTGTTTTCTTAGTGGCTCACGAAGAGTTTAAAATTTGCGAACTACTGCACAAACAGAAATGGGGACACACCCCATCATCACACCTCACTCGCGCGCGTGCGCGGAGCCACGTCCCATTAGCGTAAAAAATCAGTGGGTATTCCCTCTGCAGAGTGGTAATTAGTTTCAATGGGGGAAATAACTCTAAAGTCTTTTGAGATTTATCTCCCCCATGTGACATAACTTCAATAGATGTTAATGAATAAATATCTGTGTGTTATCACATGAGCTTAATAAGCTACAGTTTTAAGTCAGAATAAGGACACAGAAAGAGAGAGAGAAGAGAGAGAGAGAGAGAGAGAGAGAGAGAGAGGGAGAGAGAGAGAGCAGTGAAGTTAGGTGGATCTGTTAGTAAACACGATAATCATGTGATAACAATATAATTCATGTTAACTCAACAACACGTGTTTGTTGACATATCAGAGACTCTCGGACCACGCCCACATGGTACAAGCACGCGTATCTCAATTTAGAATGACTGTATAGTTTTTTACCTTACATAATGGATGTCATGAACACCCCCACAACAATCAATTATGTGTATGTATACCAGTAGCGCGCTTTGGGGAGGGGGGCGTGGGGGGGGGGCTATAGTCCTCGGCCCAGCGCCTTATGTGTGAAATGAAAGTTTTTGAAACGATACTAGAGACTGGCAGCTACAGTTGAAGGCCCCCAGGGTTTTTGACACGCGCCATGGGAACAATTGCGTTTAACAACAATGTGTAAGGGCATTACAGACCACAAACTGACTCCACCTCATGCAGAGACACAGACAAACACTATTCCATGGGCACATACAGCCAGACATACAGACGCACATTCCAGACCCTGTCATGCAGACACATATACAGACCACCGCAGACCAGACCAGAATTTGACACACTTACAGACAGACACGCACAGACACATCCAGACACACATACAGGCAGACAGCTGAACACACATCGACCCCACACCTACAGACCAAGGTGGCGGATCGCGAGGATTTGACTGAAGCGTCCCGCGTCCGTCCGCGGATTTCTATCAATGATCCGCGTCCGGAGTCCGCCAGAATCTCACAACATTGGATGTGGACCAGATTTCCGTGCGTCCGGCATAGCTGAAATTTAGCTGTTTAAATGACTTGAAATTTTTTATGGCAACGCTAAAGAAGATCCGCGTCAGTCCGTGAGTCCGCAACTTAACCATACGAAGGGTTTCGCTGTCAGTTCGCTGATTCCGGAAAAGATCACGGATCCCGTCCGCTGGAGGACCACGCGTCCGCTGTCCGCTCATCTCTGATACAGGCCTACACACCCAGGCCACACACTACCCGACACACTATAGACACACATATAGACACACACACAGACACGCATACAGACACACATACAGGCAGAGACACACATACAGACACACATACAGACACACATACAGACACACATACAGACACACATACAGACACACATATAGACACGCATACAGACACGCATACAGACACACATACAGACACACATACAGACACGCATACAGACACGCATACAGACACGCATACAGACACGCATACAGAAACGCATACAGACACGCATATAGATACACATACAGACACACATACAGACACACATACAGCCACACATACAGACACACATACAGACACACATACAGACACACATACAGCCACACATACAGACACACATACAGACACACATACAGACACACATACAGACACACATACAGACACACATACAGACACACATACAGACACACATACAGACACACATACAGACACACATATAGACACACATATAGACACACATACAGACACACATACAGACACACATATAGACACACATACAGACACACATACAGACACACATATAGACACACATATAGGCACACATATAGACACACATATAGGCACAGAGCCGCTCTTACAGACTACCGCCAAGAGTCCCCCCCCCCACCCAGCACCAAATGACCCCCTCCCCCCCCCCCACACACACTTGCAATACGAATGTCTTTAAAATATGTCACTTGCTTTTTTTTTTTATAGGTAATGTGTCTAAGTTGTCTCAGTGGGCCCCAGTGTCTCAGAGGTAAATATTCATTCCTTATTGGAACCTCCAGTCTAGCTAAACGGTTCTAAGATTTCTTTTTGCGACTGTACCCCGAAGTGTTGCCAAAGTATGATCGAGGTCATCCCGCGTAAGTTCGAGAATAAATGCAGTGGATTCCGCTTAATTGGGACACCGCTTAGTTGGGACAGCCACTTATTTGGGACAAATCTCAAAGAAACCAAACCAAGCTTCTCAATGGGTAATACCGTATGTTCTGTCAAGACAGCCGCTTAATTGGGACAAAAGCCTCTTGGTCCCGATGTGTCCCAATTAAGCGGAATCGATGTATACCTATTTTTTTTCATAATGAAATGTGCTTAATAAACTTTCTTAACCGGTATCTTGGGCACCTGCGCCCCCCCCGCACCCCTGCTTAACCTTGGCCGCACCCCCTTCGGGGTACTCGTAGCACCGGCTGAGAACCACGGATCAGCCATATCGATATTTTTTGTAAACATAATGAGAACCTTTAAAATCACAGTCAGCAGAAAATGTGTTGTTGTTGTTGTTGTTTTTTTAATTGTTTGACTATCTTATGGGTAGCAACAGTGAAAATCCGCGGGCCCACGACGGGTCTTTAAATTTTTTACAAAAGGGGGTGAATCAATACAGAATGGCGGAGTGTTTAAATAAAATAATACAAATTAAAAGCTTTGATGTCATTGCCGTGTATCGGAAGAGAGGATGAAAGCGCGGACCCGGGGTCAAATAACCTGGGCGGCCCATACATGGGCCCGTGAGCCGCAGTTCGCCACATGTGTCTTGTCTGGCCACAACATGCTTCGTGTCAGGAGAACGTCTGCTGAGAGGTGAATAACCAGACGCCGAGGGGGTGGGAGGTGACATCACATGTTTCTGTTTCCTTGAATGCGATAGGCGCAATTCTCTGAAATGATGTGCACACACACACACGCGCTAATGCACACGCACGCAAGCACACACCTCACTCACATACAAGGAAGGACGTGTACCCTGCACTGGCTCACACCGTAACCTTGTAACATAATTATTTTTTTTTTGTTTTGTTTACGCGCACTTAGCGAACAGAACGGGGTGATGTGAGCGTCATGAAAACGAGATAAATGCACTACTTTTTTTTTTATATTTAAATACCGTATTCTAATGTAAGCAAACAATCCGGTATTGCGAAATATAAATATCTGGCATTATTTGTTAGTTTTTCTGCATGTCTCTGTATTGCGAAATTAATGTCTGGTATTATATTTTTTTGTAAGTTTTTCTGTATGTCTGTCGTTAAATTTTAACTTATTTTTTTCATCGGGTTGAAATAAATAAAGACATACAATTATATGTGTAATCTACATCCTATTATATCTTATTGTAAACAATAACACCCCTTTTATGTATCAACACATAGAATGTGCCAACCGTGTTCCAATACCGTACACACACACACAAATAAAGCCGTGAAGATGCCGCCCCTGGCTTGCGGTAAAATTAGTTCAACCCGGATTGGACCGCCTCTCTCATGCGCAACCATACGCCCCTATATACGCCCCTCCATACGCCCCTTCATACGCTTCTCCATACGCCCCCTCCATACGCCCCTCCATGCGCCCCTACATACGCCCCTCCATACGCCTCTCCATACGCCCCTTCCATACGCCCCTCCACACGCCTCTTCATACGCCCCCTCCATACGCCTCCCCATACGCCCAAGATCTATTACCCGCTGCATGAACACAATTAAAATAGACACAAAACATACACGCACCGACTCAGGCGTCGCCCGAATGGTCTTCGTTGGCTATGCCCACCCATATCCACCCACGGCCCCAGCGCCTCAGGGGGTATTTTTTTCACGGTCTGATCTAAGGTGTCAAGGATCAAGGATTAGGGAAACTAGAGAGAACAGCTAAATCATAAAAAAATCTTAAGATTATGATAACGGCTCGCGCTCGTTTCGGCCTCAAAAAATTGGTTCGCTGCTCTATAATTGAGGGGTCACAGATATATATATATATATATATATATATATATATATATATATATATATATATATATATATATATATATATATATATATATATATATGCGCTTAGAAACTGTGCTCGAAGTGAGTACTGCACACGTCCGCCGCGTGGTTTTACGCCGCGAAACCATATTTCACGATAATACAACCGGAACCCTTATCAGCGAAACAATAGGCCCGCAGACCAGACACCGACCACTTGAAGACCACTTTCAGATGATGTTTGGCAAACGGGACATCGTCAACTGAACGCTGCCCAAGACTCGTCGTCGTCCCAACGCGCGCCATTGGTCAACTGATGTGTAGACTCCGGTGTTTGATTGGCTGGTTGACATGTCCAGCGGGTTCGGCGGTGGTGGTGTTGGTGGTGGTGGTGGGGCGGGACTGACTTTCGCCACTAACGGTGTTTATATCCAACCTCCTACACGGCACTCCACCCCCCCCCCCCCCGGTGTTTCACTCCATAATGGACCGGGACGAAATAAACAAACATAAAAAAAAAACATCTATTGAAGACGTGATTATTTGAAGTCACGACTAAATAAAAGTTGGCAGCTACTGGGTCTGTATATGTCACCCACTCGTGTGACTGCGACAAACAGCAGGGCGGGTGTGAGAAGGGTGGGTGTATGTATATATGTGTGTGAGGTTCAATAGGGAACCATCTCAAGGTCAATAGGGGACCATCTCAAGGTCAATAGGATCATTTCCCCTTCATTTTATTCAATTTGTTTTTCATTTCAAACAACATGCCTTAGTAAACTAATATTGAAACAACATGATATCATGACATCAGCTAATTTTTTTTATTTTTATTTTTAAAGGAGGGGGTGGGGGGGTAGGCTAATAGTTGTACTGGCTGGTTGGGGGGGGGGGGTCATTCAAATGAGGCAAGCACAAAACAATAAGTCATTATGAACATGGGTTTATTTCCACTTTAAAAAAATAATGAAACAAAAGAAACAAACAAAGAGAGCTATGTGTTGTGACTCGATGAGTTAGTGAGTGAATCGCTCTCCTTTCTTGACTCAAGACTCTAGGATATCACGGCTGGGAAGTGCTGCACGGCGATTGGTTGATATTTCTACCAATGGTAGTGTAATTTAACATTCGTTATTTTTTGTCATTTTTTTTATTTTTATTCTTTCTTATCTTTTTAATTCTTTAATATCATCCGACTTTGTGTGTAGGGTGGGGGTGAAATTGGGGGGGGAGGGGAGGAGTTAATAGTATGACACATCAACGTATTAACATATCTGATCAACTCACTCTCATTAGTCAACAACAATAAAATGTAGGTCCAAGTCAAGTGCATTGTTTTGATATTGTTATCATCAGTGCAGTAAATAAACAGTCACGACAGACTTGCAGAATGGCGTTTATTTGCTTGGGCCAGCATAATAGAAAATTTAATTACACAGTGTACACGCACAAACCTCGTTTTTGATCACCCCCCCCCCTTCAATAGCCGCCATATTTGCTGTGCAAAACTTATGATATATTATTGTGATACATTACTGGATCATTGTTTAAGTAGCATCTCCTAATACATAATATGCACAAGAGTCATTGAGAGAAATTAATGTCAATTAAGTTTTTCAAACGAACCCGAAGTTTTTATAAGCCATCAATCATTCAATTTCCCAATATAATATTTTAATAGTTTTGACTTACGGAACATTAGCCATCAAATCATTCAGTTCCCAATCTAACGTTTATAGTTTGACTCATAGTAACAGTAGCCGTCAATCATTCAGTTCCCATGTATAACGTGTATAGTTTGACTCATGTAACATTATCCATCAATCATTCAGTTCCCAATATAACGTTTATAGTTTTGACTCATGTAACATTAGCCATCAATCATTCAGTTCCAATATAACATTTATAGTTTGATTCTTGTAACGTTAGCCATCAATCATTCAGTTCCCAATATAACGTTATAGTTTGACTCATGTAACGTGTACTATCAATCATTCAGTTTCACAGCTAACGTTTATAGTTTGGTTCATGGAACATTAGCCATCAATCATTCAGTTCCCAATATAACGTTTATAGTTTTAGTTTCATGGAACCAGAAGTCTCCAGTTTAAATACCTTGATTCTCTCGCTTTACCCTAATAAGATCTTTATACGACTTCTCATTTATCCATCTGCTTATTGGTATGTTCGCTATATCTTTTCACATGTCTCTGTTCTCTGCGCCTGCTCCAGTCATACTCAGCACATGTATATTTGGTGCTTATGACAAAGGAGCAAATCGGTTTATAATAATGTTCATCAGTTGCCTTTAATGGAATTGATGGGTGAGAAAACTCCCATGTACATGACTAAAACCACACCTGTACCTCTTCTAAACAACCCCGTTCTATACATAGCCTTAGCAGTGACGTCATATTGTTGTTATATGGTTCGTCCATAGGTCACTATTGGTCAGTTTCTACTTCTCTTTACAGCTATTGGCTCATGGCGTAGTTGTTATCCTTGCTCATCGGTACTGATATTGACTCATGGCGTGCTGTTATCCCTGTAGCCTCACTCAGGTACTGATATTGACTCATAGCGTAACTGTTATCTGTATCTCTTCATTGCCTGATATTGACTCATGGCGTACCTGTTTATCTGTACTCACCAGTGGTGCTATTGGACTCGTGGCGTGCTGTTATCTGTACTCACCAGTCCTGATATTGACTCATGGCGTGCTGTTGTCTGTACTCATCAGTACTGATATTGACTCATGACGTGATGTTGTCTGTACTCACCGGTGCTGATATTGACTCATGGCGTGCAGTTATCTGTACTCACCAGTATCTTGGGACCAGGGACGAGGCGTGAGTGTTGTCTTTATAACTCTTAGAGAAAAAAATATTTTGATGTTTTTATGCTGTATACAAAAGGCAGAAACGAACATAGATTTATAAATTTGTCATGAAATCATTAGACAAACAACATATACGGTATAAATATCTATATATATATATATATATATATATATATATATATATATATATATATATTTTAACTTGTAATAATTTTATTATGAATGATTATTCTAAATATATTCAATAAAAACGGTACCATTATATAGCACTTTCTATAAATATGACTATGACCTGGGACACTCACGCCTCGTCCCTGCTAAATGTCAATCTGTCTATCAGGCAATCTTTTTTTTAATCTTTCTGCATACAGTTTGCAGATAAATCGAAGACGCCCTGGGGGTCTAGGAAAGTGGGATCTAGGGATGGGGGCCGTTGAGGAAAAAGGGGAGGGGCGTAATTATGGAATACACACACTAGAAGCTTAACTTGCTAAAAAAAAATAAAGGGTGCACATTTTTATTTAGGAAGTCATTTTGTTTTTAATTACTGGAGAAGACCGGTGAACGTCGGTGAAGGGAGACATATTTTTTTCACTGTGTGTGCTTGGAATGTAGGTCATTTCGCCATTTTTGAAGTGGGGAGACAATTCATGTCGTGAACATTGCACGGGGTTGTCTAAGTGGGACTCATTAAGTTACCAAATAATAATAATAATAATAACAACAATTTTTTTTTAAAAGTCACTTATTATATGAAGTGTTTTTTTTTCTCTACTGCAGGAGAAATATAGGTCATGTTGACATTTTGATCAGTATCCGCGAATCCAGAAAACTGTGCACCATATCTCATTGGTATGTCACGGGTACAATTTGTGTGTCAAGGTATGAATATGTATCATGGTTCACGGCACAATTGTATGTGTGTGTGTGTGTGTGTCACAGTACAATGTGTGTCACGTAGCAATGTAGTTGTGTCCCAGTACAATATGTGTCACGTGGCAATGTGTGTGTCAAGGTATGAATATGTATCACGGTCCACGGCACAAGGTGTGTGTGAGTGTGTGTGTGTCACAGTACAATATGTGTCACGTGGCAATGTGTAGTGTGTCATGGTACAATATGTGTCGCGTGGCAATGTGTGTGTGTGCCATATTTCAATAGATGCACCACTTTACAATGTCAGTGTCGCGGTTTTACACTGTGGTAGTGTATGTTACTGTGAAATATATTTGTCACGTGGCAGCAAGTGTGTCAATGTGCTGTATGTGTGTCATGAGGCAGTGACATGTGTTTGTCACAGTAGAATATTTGCATGTGTGTGAGTCACGGTACAATGTGTGTGTGTGTGTCATGGTACAATGTGTGTGTGTGTGTGTCACAGTACAATGTGTGTGTGTGATGGTACAATGTGTGTGTGTCACAGTACAATGTGTGTGTGTGTGTCATGGTACAATGTGTGTGTGTGGGTCACAGTACAATGTGTGTGTTATGGTATAATGTGTGTGTCACACTACAATGTGTGTGTCTGTCACGTGGCAATGTGTGTGTGTGTGTGTCATGGTACAATGTGTGTGTGCCAAGGTACAATGTGTGTGTGTCACGAGTACAATGTGTATGTGTGTCATGGTACAATGTGTGTGTGTCACAGTACAATGTGTGTGTCTTGGTACAATGTGTGTGTCACAGTACAATGTGTGTGTGTGTGTCATGGGTACAATATGTGTTGTGTTATAAAGTTACAATGTGTATATGTAATGGTATAATATGTGTGTGTCACGGTACAATGTGTGTGTGGTTTTTGTCACAGTACAATGTGTGTGTGTGTGTGTGATGGTACAATGTGTGTGTGTCATGGTACAATGTGTGTGTGGGTCACAGTACAATGTGTGTGTGTCACACTACAATGTGTGTGTGTGTGTCATGGTACAATGTGTGTGTGTGTCACACTACAATGTGTGTGTATCACGTGGCAATGTGCGTGCCACTTAACATCATGTGCGACACGGTACAATGTGTGTGGCACGGCGTAAATGTGTGTCACGGTACAATGTTTGTTGGGGGTGGGGGTCATGTGGCAATGAATTTGACACATTTCAATACACTGACATATATCAGGACCGCCCATGAAAGTCTGAGACCCCCCACTCTCTTCCTCCCCACCCACCAAGTGGCCCACGATTATCTCCTGAGAAACACAGCACCTCCCCAACTTCGGGGGGGGGGGGCTACATGTCTCATTGGCGCGACAATAGTTCCAAAATTATTTTTTTTTAAATGTTGATTGCCATTTTAATTCAATCGGGGAGGTGGGGGTGGGGTGGAATTTACGGGGTGGGTGGAGTACTTTGACACTGCAAAGCGTTCCTCAGGGGCTGCCCTTGTACTTAGATAGGTCATTACCTGATAAATGAATCACGTAATAGGTGCATTACATGTAACTCTAAAGGTGGGGGGGAGATTGGGGGTGGGGCTTGGGGGGTGTCTTGAACAGAGTGTGTCATAAGTGACATGGCTGCCAGCAATACCGAGCAGAGAGAGAAAGAGAGAGAGAGAAAGAGAGAGAGAGAGAGAGAGAAAGAGAGAGAGAGAGAGAGAGAGAGAGAGAGAGATGTGTGTGTGATATCTGCCAGACTGAAAGACTTGTGTTACCCACAGACTGATTTATGTGTAGGCATGTTAGAACTCGTGGAATTTAGTTACTCCATGTAACATACTTGCAAACATACAAACATACAAACATACAAACATACAAACATACAAACATACAAACATACAAACATACAAACATACACACATACATACATACATACATACATACATACACACACATACATACATACATACATACATACAAACATATACACATACATACATACATACATACATACATACATAATTACATACATACATACATACATACATACATAATTACATACATACAGCACATACACACACACACCACATACATACATACATACAAACATATATACATACATACAGACATACATACATACATACATACATACATACATACATACAACACATACACACACACACACACACATACATACAAACATATATATATACATACATACATACATACATACATACATACTTACATACATACATACATACATGCATACATACATACATACATATACACATACACACATACACACACACATACATACATACATACATATAAAAACACACATACATACATACATACAAACATATATACATACATACATACATACATACATACATACATACATACATACATACATACATACATACACATAATACATACATACACATACATACATACATACATACATACATACATGCATACATACATGCATGCATACATACATCTTACGTACATACATGCATACATACATACATACACAATACATACATACATACATACATACAAACATACATACATACATACAAACATACATACTTACATACATACAGTGTATGTGGTATTCGTTTGAAATCCTGAGCCGGTCTTACGTCTGTAGGAGACGTAGGCAAAAAGAAAATGATTTGAATGATGCCGATTATCAAATCTTAGACCCCCACCCACCCCATTAATCATCAAAACTGAGTCCCCTGTGATATTGTTGGGTTGCAGGTTAAATACATAAAACCGCCATAGCTTCAGACGTCGATGCAAAATGGTAGCAGACTATACATATTTAAAAATAAAAAACCGACAACATGAAAAACGAATTAGTTAATATTGATGAAATATTGCAGACAAACCGAACGATGTAAATCATATGTAAATGAGACTTAGGCAATTTAACCGCTTTTTTTTCTCTCTTAATAACAGCAACAAATAATAATAAACAACTTAGATGTGACATTTCTTGTAACTATTTTTAAAAAAACATGATTTGTTTCGGATTATCAACAATCTGAATAACGTTTCTGATTTTTAAATTTTAATAATTTTATTATTTAAGTGTACGATATTTATTTTTCAATTATTATTCCGATCTGACAATCCACTCCAGATCGATACCCGTTCAATACATTCAGTGTCGGCAATGGCTGCCATAAAAAGAAAAAAGTGGGTGTTACAAAAGAAATGTGAGTGAGTGAGGTAGGGGAGGCTTGTAATAGGTGGAAAAGCAACAAGGCGATTGTATGAACGCAAAGCTTACATTCTTTTGACAATCTATCAGATCTTGCGGTATCATTAATCTTGCTTCCCTATTTCATTGTCGATTGTTTGAACAGATCTTGGGGGTTTTTTTTTTCAGGGGTGGGGTGGAGGGGGGGTAATTCAAGGGTTCACCCTGGATCATAGTGTCATCAAAATGTCACACAAAATGTCACACCCTTTTCATGATAGTAAACAAATGTACTTTTAGTATATATATTGCTTTTGTGTAGTGAATGATGTTAACCTCAATAAGCCAATATACGTCGAATAAAGGACAATATACGTTGAATAAGACAATATACGTCCAATAAGACGAGATACTTCTAATAAGACGATGGATACTTCCAATAAGACGAGATACTTCTAGTAAGACGAGATACTTCCAATAAGACGAGATACTTCCAATAAGACGAGATACTTCCAATAAGTACGAGATACTTCCAATAAGACGAGATACGTGCACTACCACGAGATACGTTCAACAAGACGAACACTACAATAAAGCTAGAGTCAAAATAAGATGGTATACCCTTACTTTCACTTAGACAAATGCCAAAAACAAACCTTTTCACTTGTGGAATGTATAGTTTTTAAGAACGATGTATAGTTTATAAGTACAATGTATAATTTCTAAGTACAATGTATAGTTTATAAGAACAATGTATAGTTTATAAGAACAATCTTATAGTTTTAAGGGGATAATGTATAGTTTTTAATAACAACGTATTGTTTTTAAGAACAATGTATAGTTAATAAGAACAATGTATAGTTTATAAGAACAATGTATAGCTTATAAGGACAATTTATAGTTAATAAGAACAATGTATAGTTTATAAGGACAATGTATAGTTAATAAGAACAATGTATAGTTTATAAGAACAATGTATAGGCCGTCGTACAGCTTCAAAAAAAAGATACACAAATCTTAGCATAGAACTGTACCTAACACAGTTTCATCGGAGTGGTGTTTTGCTTATGGGTGGATGCCCTGCGGACTTGGGGGCTTTACATTTGGGAGGTGTATGGAGGGTGGAGGTGGGGATGACACCCGCTGCTGTAGACTTGAACAAGTCCGAGAGAACCTCGATGAGAATGAGTCTCTCTCTCTCTCTCTCTCTCTCTCTCAAACTCTACGTTCCTCAATTCTAAGGAAACTGCCATATAGGCCAACCCCATCTTTGCCACCCAGTGCCCCCCCAGCCCGGGGCATTCAATAATACATGGACCGTGGTTTCCTCAAACTCCCCCCCCCACCATGGCTCCTGTGGAATATTTTGGCCTCCATCTTGTGTAGCCATGGCTGTTTTTTTTTTGCTTACCCGTATGTGAATATTCAATTTAGCTATAAATAGATTTGATAAAATACATTACGTCATTCATCAAGACTATCCACTCTTGTGTGTGTGGGGGGGAGGAGGAGAGAAGAGACTAATGTGTATTTTTTTTATTTTTGAAAGACAAAGTAAATCTAATAACAATTATGTTAAGAAAAGAAATGCGGACTTCTGAGATGTGCTCACTTTTTATTGGTCACTTGAGACGGCAGACGACCAATGACGATGGGACGATTTTCGTCAACATCCTAAATGACTGAGGTGTCACTAGAAAAACAATTTAACGACACTCGAGTTGCACAATTATCTTTTGTTGTTGTTGTTTATACTCATTGTTATGATTGTTGCCATTTATATATATATAAATATTGTTGGTGGTTGTTAACTTTCTTGTATGATGTAATCAAGACACTTTATGTCAAGGACATTTGTGAAAATAAGATTTCACTGACTTTCATGCCGTTTCTTTTTTTTTTAGAGGGTTTTTCTTTTTTTTTCTTTTTCTTTTTTGTCCGAGGCAAGGGGCGAAATTTCCGGGGCCTTTCACCGACAGGAGTCTTCAGGCCCCTGGGCAGGGCTAGTCACGCCTCGCCCCGAGCTGAAATAATATTTTCAAAGAAAGTTGATTGGCCATCTCGGTCCGTGCCTCCTGCGAACTCGCCTGCTAAAACTCGCCGGGCCCCTGGGATTCGCCCCCCCATCTCGACGGCACTGCTATTAATGCCACCGGTTGTTGTAAAATATTGGGACCCCCTTATACTCCTTGTTAACTCGGGCACATATCGGTTGCTTCATTCAGGACCTAGCCCCGATAATCAGACTAACACTGCCCTTCGGGGTGATGCCCAGCCTTGCGAATTGTGGCGCCCCAATTTAACGGAGGCTTGCGAGGCCCCTCTTCTAACTTTTTTTTTACAACAACAACCTATAATTCATACTATGGCATGTAAATTGCAGGGCCCCTCTTCTAACTTCTTTTATTTCTTACAATAACAAACTATGAATCTATTACTATACATGTAAATTGCGGGGCCCCCTACCGGGCGCGGAGCCCAATTTGGAGCAATCGGCCAATCGGCCTAAGGCCGGGCCTACGAAAAAAAAAAAAAAGAAAAATAACAGGGGGTACCCTTTCAGAGGTGACCTTCCTATAAGGATGGCTCTGTAATATTATTAATAATAACAGGGCCGTATTAACACATCTGCCAGTTCGAATCTTTCCTTGGCTCCTGTCGATCATTGGTTGGCGTAGTATCACGTGGGTCTGCAATGTCCATTGCCCTTAGGATTTTTTTAAGTTCGAGTGTACTGGACCGCTGGTTTCAAAAGCTCACCAGCAAATGTCCAGTAAAGAATTACCAAAAGTCTATTGCGTCTTCGTTTCCCATGTAAAAAAAAAAATATACATTCAATAAA
>JAGDYQ010000010.1:8862847-8868384 GCA_021962125.1 Bulinus truncatus | reverse complement strand
AATTTTTATTCATCAAGTCACTATATACAATTTCCTTTTTCCATTCCCAAGGTGAATTTCTACAAACTTCATGGCCGATTCTAAGAAGAGGACGCGCAATATTTAATAATATTTTTAAAAAATATAAGCAGGACATCTTTCTCTTGCTCCACTATCCCCCCCCCGCCCCTCCCACCCCCTCCCCCGCCATACAATATTTACTGAACGTGCTTTGATACAATGGCAGCTTAACGGTGGCGTTCAACTCCGTACCAGCAGAATTTAATATTTGGTTCACGGACGAATACGTTTGCAATTTTTTTTATTCAATCAGGACAGAGGCTACACAGCCTACAAGAGAACATCTTCTGAGCACCTCAACACTTGAAGAGATAACAGAATGTTATGATGTTAGTTCTTCAACCTCTTGGTCACAAAACAATGTCTCCTTCTAATTACGTTGTTTCTTAACACCCACTCAAATGAAGTTCAAAGGTCACAGTTACAAAAAAAAACACTTTCTCGTGAGAATGTAAATATCCCATTATGACGTAATGTATTCAAATTTTTATAAACCAAAAATTGCTTCCAGACCAATGCATTATTTAAATCGCCCCAACCTGGGCCTCCAAAATGGAGAAGTGTGTGTGTGGGGGGAGGGGTCAAATCGGGCAGCCCGAACACGTTATGGGCCCCATCTTCGGGCGTCGCATTTTAAAATTTAATGTATCTAGTTATTTCGCTGCTTAATTTGTCCCGAGGGACCCCAATAATTGATTAATTTTTTTTTTCAGTGCCACCTTCACAAGAATTCCAAGCTCCGACTATGCCCCCACATCTTTTAAAAACAAACACACAAACGTACAAACACACATCATCATCATCATCATCATCATCATCATCACTAACTTAAATAGAAGAAAGTCCGTATCGCTGACAATTCTGAAGTAGCAGCTTTCTAAATCAAGTCAAGAGATTTCCGGTAAATCTTAAGGAGCATTGTCCTTGAAGAAGTCACAGGGCGAAGTGTACATATGTTGTTGGTTCGTTTCACTGTTTTACAAGGTGGTGGTGATAGATGATACGCCAATTGGGTACAACAACCGACCGACCTTTTTACACCAACACTTTCAGTATATGAATCAAAGCGGCGGTTGGTTTTTGACGGCCCTAAGCGAAAGTGAATATCGTGGGAGATGGGGTGGGCCGGGGGAGGTGACCACGTGACGGTCAGTTTATGGATGTGGATACCTGATAATTATTATAACAGATTTAACGCAGTTTTCGGTTATTAATTACTACTATACCACTGGGGTAACTATCGTAACTCTGTAACTAGCGTAACTCTGGAACTAGCGTAACTTTATAACTAGCGTAACTTTATAACTAGCGTAACTCTAACTAGCGTAACTTTTTATAAATAGTGTAACTCTAACTAGCGTAACTCTGGCTAGCGTAACTCTGGCTAGCGTAACTTTGTAACTAGCGTAACTCTCACTAGCATAACTCTGAATCTAGTGTAACTCTAACTAGCGTAATTTTGTAACTAGCGTAACTGATACAGTCTGCTATTTGTATAGAGTATTTGTTACAATCTGCGGTATAACGAGGTTGGCAGTTGGCAGTTAAAACTTTTCACAAATAACGAAAAAATGTATTTACCATTTTTTAATACTTTTTTTTTTCAATTCTAAAAATTTTTTTCCAACATAGGGGTGGGGTTGGGGGGGGGGCTACTGTACCACAGAATGTATTCTCCAGATCAACATCAGTCTTCTATAACGGCAAATCTATTGCGGTGATAGTTTTGTTTTGATACTGTGTATTTAATGTATTAAAATTATCATATTTTAACTGAATTCCATTTTTTTTCACGTGACCTTGAGCAATGTCAACGAAGACAGCCCCTCGGTTCAAGGCCAGTTACAAAATGGAAGAGTTTTTTTGTTTTGTTTAAGTACTTTCGGTTAATGGGCGAACTTCTGGTGCGTGTTTTTCCGGCGGCCGCAATATATGGAGATAAATAGCGTTTCCGTTTTATGGGACGGACGTTATTTTAATTATATTTTGTATTTGTTTATTTTATGTCATGTTGGTAGATTTGTAATTATAAATGACAGACATTTTGTCTTGTTTTTGTGTGAAATATATTCACCAAGCTTCGCTGTAATCAGACAATGGCTTACCAGGATCTCATTAGTCCTGGTTTTTTATTTTTGTTAAATCTGTTGTGCTTATGTAATGTCCGCATTGTCAGAAACAAAAAAAAAAGATCTTTACATCAAAGGCGTTGTAATGTCCATCACTGGTGAGGTTACACCAAGGGCATTGTAATGTCCATCACTGGTGAGGATACATCAAGGGCATTGTAATGTCCATCAATGGTGAGGATACGTCAAAGGCGTTGTAACGTCCATCACCGGTGAGGCTACATCAAAGGCGTTGTAATGTCCATCACTGGTGAGGCTACATCAAAGGCGTTGTAACGTCCATCACCGGTGAGGCTACATCAAAGGCGTTGTAACGTCCATCACTGGTGAGGCTACATCAAAGGCGTTGTAACGTTCATCACCGGTGAGGCTACATCAAAGGCGTTGTAACGTCCATCACTGGTGAGGCTACATCAAAGGCGTTGTAATGTCCATCACTGGTGAGGCTACATCAAAGGCGTTGTAATGTCCATCACCGGTGAGGCTACATCAAAGGCGTTGTAACGTCCATCACTGGTGAGGCTACATCAAAGGCGTTGTAATGTCCATCACTGGTGAGGCTACATCAAAGGCGTTGTAATGTCCATCACCGGTGAGGCTACATCAAAGGCGTTGTAATGTCCATCACTGGTGAGGCTACATCAAAGGCGTTGTAACGTCCATCACCGGTGAGGCTACATCAAAGGCGTTGTAATGTCCATCACTGGTGAGGTTACACCAAAAGCGTAGCAGTATCCACCAATTGTGCATTTTTGGGAGCGCCGTATCTACATCCAGGGCAGTTCTTATTGACAGGAAAACTGGGTGGATGCTTAGGGGGCAACTTTTTCAAAGGTGTTCCCTGCCTAGACTTAAACTAACTTTACCAGCCACAATGAGGGACACTATGAGGATTAGTCAGTGGGTTCGGCGGCTTGGGGGTGGGGATGGGGGGAGGGGTGTTCTTGAGGCCTCAGTTTTCAAAAATGACTTAATGGTCCATTATTTGCAAGCGATTAGTTTAGGGACCTAAAATGACACTATACTAGTTGCCCCCAAATGTCATTTTGTCAAATTACCCCCCCCCCTCCAATTCAAGTTTGCCTTCGACTTAGTGGACCACATGACTGAAAACGTACTCTTAATAATTCGTTGGAATAAAACTTATGAATTTTCAGATCATTGAAGTTCGATAGGTTGTGGCGACCGCTGCTCTAAAAGTATGCAGAAAAAAAAGTGTTATTGGCAATCTGACTTTTGCCAAGCATATTTTATCAACTTTAAAACAACAACATTTTCGTTCGTTCAAGTCTGACCTAACAGCCTCTTGGTATGACTCAAGGACAGGTAATCCAGACGGGTGGACGTAACCAGAGTTAATGTCCTTGTTTGTCTCTTTGCGAGTTGACAGTGTAGTAAATAGCCGGAAACTTTGGTCCGAATAATATTTTCTATTTCATTTCGCATTTTTATTATTTTTTTAAAAATATAATTTTATTTTGATATATATATTTATTTGCACATACTTTCGTTAGTTGATATGAACTTTTAACTTCAATGCAAAAATATTTGATACCGAATTGAAAAACAAACAAAAAAAAAAAGAGGGAGCTTGACATATTTGATTAGATAAAAAAATTGTAAACATGGCAGCGGGCGTAAACAGTATCTCCGGGGTTGGAAATGGGGGGGGGGGGGGGGAAGAAGTTACCTGTACAACGAATTTTATGGCTTGACTATCGGGAGGTCACAAGGCTGTCTAATGAGACGTAATTCATGGCAAAAAAAAATTAATTCGGCCTTTGAATGTGTTCCGGGCTTAGTACCTGAGGGGGGGGCACCGTAATATGAGTGATTTTCGTACAACATTAAACATACAGTTAGGGCTGTGGGCCCCGAGTCCGTCCATGGCCCCAGGCCCCACTAGTTTAACTGTATAATACTAAGGCCTTCATATGAACGTGGACTGGAATCCAAAGGCGCTGGTTCCATAGCGCCCCCATCCCCAGTTGCAATGTTCCCCAATCCATCTGGTATTTTCAAATATTTTTTTGTTCAAGTTTTCGTGTTTTGAAAGATCCCCTCGTGCTTGTTCCATGACTAATGCACCTTCAAGATATTTTCTATGGAAAGCCAAGAAATGTGATATATATATATATATTTTTCAAACGAATGGTGTCGTTGTAAAGGCGCTCAGACTGAGCATCGAAATGTAGCACCAAAATGTAGCACCGAAATGTAGCACCGAATCTCAGAATGGTACTTTCGCGCTGTAGAGATGAAGTGCAGACCATCAGAATGGCCAGTCTGACTCCAGGGCCGGTACTGAGGAGGAATGACGAGGAGAGAACTGAATACTGACCACAAGCGACATCACAGACAAAGGCGTTGTGGAATACTGACCACAAGTGTCAACAGAGACAAAGGCGTTGTGGAAAACTGACCACAAGTGTCAACAGAGACAAAGGCGTTGTGGAATACTGACCACAAGTGTCAACAGAGACAAAGGCGTTGTGGAAAACTGACCACAAGTGTCAACAGAGACAAAGGCGTTGTGGAAAACTGACCACAAGTGTCAACAGAGACAAAGGCGTTGTGGAATACTGACCACAAGTGTCAACAGAGACAAAGGCGTTGTGGAATACTGACCACAAGCGTCATCACAGACAAAGGCGTTGTGGAATACTGACCACAAGTGTCAACAGAGACAAAGCCATTGAGCGTGCAGAGAATGATTTTAACAAGGGTTGACAACAGAGGTTTTTGGAACTAGCTGTCAGTATATAGAACGTTTAAAGTAGTGGTCACTATAGAGAATTTCAAAAACAGTGGTCACTATAGATAATATCTAAAGAAGTGGTCAATAGCGTAAAAATCTTTGAAATAATTAATATACCGAACATCTAAAGTTGTGGTCACTATACAGAATGTCTAAAGTAGTGGTCACTATAGAGAATTTCAAAAACAGTGGTCACTATACATAATATCTAAAGAAGTGGTCAACAGCGTAAACATCTTTGAAATACCGAACGTCTAAAGTTGTGGTCACTATACAGAATGTCTAAAGTAGTGGTCACTGTACTGACCATTTACTTTAGTGGACACTATAAAGAATTCCCAAAGTAATGCTCAACAGAAAGAGCGTTTAAAAGTAGTGGTCAATGTAATATCGCTTGGACTAGCTGACTACACTTGAGTGCAGTGAAAAGTCATTTTCAAAACAATGACCGCCGGTGAGATAGCAAGTAACAGGAAGTAGAAGTGACGCGCGGTTTAAAAAAAAAATTTCTATTTCTTCTAATGACGTCAGGGTGATTGTCTAAAGTTTGACCAGACAAACGGCTTAAAAAATATACCTATCGTACCCGT
>JAGDYQ010000010.1:8837847-8857847 GCA_021962125.1 Bulinus truncatus | reverse complement strand
TCTTATGTTTTTGTAAACAACTGTTAACTGTTTACCTCGTTGCCGAAATACACCCCCCCCAAACACACACACACACACATGAACACACAAACATTTACATTCCGTCACTCAACCACACACACACACACACACACAAATGCAGACACATACGAAAACCCATAGATTGTAAATCGTGACGGAGGATTGTTGTTTATGTATGTTACAGTCATTTACACCACGTGAGTTAACAAACGTACACACACACGCACACACACACACGCACACACACACACATACACACACACGCACACACACACACATACACACACACGCGCGCGCGCACAACAACGTCAGCAGATAGGACCCTCAGACACATCAAGAACAGTCATAAACAAAAAATGATTTCACCTTTATCTCTCCCAAAAGTTTGTCAAAAAGAGATTTAAAAAGACATAAATTTACCTCAACACCGCAATGGAAACAGATTTTGTAGCGCTGCATTGTCTGTTTATTGATTTATATAGGTCATGGTATTTTTACACACGAACAATATTACTGTGGGTGTCGATGTAATAATAATGTAATACGTGAAGTCATTTAATAACACCCTTACCCCTTTACAAAAAAAAAACAACCGGAGCCCCCCCCCCCGGAGTGAAATCTCCCTGTATACGGTGCCGGCCCTAAAGTTGCTGGCGCCCTGTGCAAACCAAACGTTCATGCCCATTTATATTTCACACTTTTTTTTTTTAATTCACAGTTAAAAAATAAAAGTACCGTAGTGGCGCTCAATAACAGAACCATTATTGAGGGGGAAAGGGGGGGGGTAGGCACAGACACTTGGGGAGGGGGGATCCAAGCTGAACGTACTTGGGGGGGGGGGGGCTATGAGCGAATAACGTTGTTGATGCCTCCGCTTGAGAATCTTGAGCTTTCATCTGAGCACAAACTTTTCCATCATTTTAGATCGGGGGCCCCCCAGACCAGGGCTCGGGCTCGATTTACCGCCGGGGTTTCTCCCGGCACTGAGAACTGTCATCCCCGGCTCTGCTTTAGCTAATATATCCCTGCCGGGGATGAGACCATGGACATTTATCCCCGGCTCTGCAGAAATTTTTTGTCATCCCCGGCAATGTTTTTTTTTTCTTAAATCGAGCACTGCCCCACACAGTTATTCATATGGTCAATTCCCTGTGACGGGCCTGATTGTTAGCGACGCAGGCCTGACAGCTCACCCACATCACCTCTGTTAAAACCCATAAACACCTCGTGAGCAACAAAAGTAAAGTAAAGTTCCCTTAGCCCCAGCGGGCCATCGGGGCAGATGAAGTGTAGAATTCATCTGTTTCTATAACCTCGGCATATAAAGGGATTGTGTGGTTAGCACAACGCCCAACCGCCTTTACTTCCCCAACTTAAGTCATGTACCCATTTAAAGATGGGTGGACTTGTGGAACGACTTTACACCTAATTTCACCTGGAAAAAATTCCATGGGCCTCACCAAGGATCGAATCCAGGACTCTCAGGTCGGCAGTCGAGTATCTACACCCCTCGGCCATCCGTCCCACTCGTGAGCAACAAGATGGTACGGAATGTTTTGTTTTTTAATTTTTTTTTTATTAATTAGAGATTGAAACTAATGGGGCTCTTCAATCACCCCACCCACACCCCGGGCCACGATGGACATGGAGGCACCACGGGAGTCTCTGTGTTGGTGTCTCAACGGTTTCAGGACCCCCCCCCCCACCCCCTCCTGGACCTAGCATTGAAGCCCGCCTCGACACCAACACGGTTTTTGTTTTCATTGATAAAACATTTTCATCCCGTTCATCAAGTTGTAAATAGTTTTTAATTCAAATACTAGACAGTAGTTGTCAACAGTCGACCAATGAGAGCGATCTACATGCTGGTATATTCTGACCTCTGACCCTTTCCGCCCCCCCCCCGCCCCCACTGAGCATGTCAGACGGATGATAAGAATGACGTCTTTGTCTTTTAAAATAAGTAAAGTTCCCTTAAACCCCTTAAGGGCTCATCGGTGCAGGTGAAGTGTATAATTCATCCGTTTCAATAAACTCGGCAGCTTCTGACTCGCCTCCCCAAATAAAGGGATTGTGTGGTTAGCGCAACGCCCAACCGCCTTTACTCCACCAACATACAGTCAGGTACCCATTTAAAGCTGGGTGGACTTGGGGGCACTTACACCAGGACCCTAGGTTCTTACTGAGGCTCGAACCCAGGACTCTCCGGTCGACATTCGAACGCTCTACACCGTCCCCCTTTTTTTTTAAATAGGCCTAAATGAACCTCTTATGTTTACAACGCGGGACATTGAAACGATATTTAGCTTTACGATAATTACAAAAAAATTCTACAGCCGGACTTTAAAGATGACCAGTACCTGTGTACTTTCTAATGCGGCCCCACGAAGTGCCCAGTGCAGTTTAAAGTCCAATTAACGATGATGTGTTCATCTCTCTCTTTTTTTTTTGCATCCCCTTTATAACTAGGTGTTCAATAACTTCGGAGCTACTACGTAGGGCGTAGAAAGGTTACTGACCTCAATGGGATTTGAACTCGTACTTCAACAACATGCAGATTGGGTGAGGGGTGTTCACTCAACAACAGCGCCGCAGAGACACCGAGATTAGTTAGCGACAGTCCCTGTTAAAGTAAAAAGTGTAAATGTACTTTAAGTGCAGTTTTATGATTGTAAATTAACATTTGGAGGCGCAACCCTCCACCTCCCCATCCCCCACCCATCACAATATGTGTCTCCATAAGTAGCCCAGTTAGAGGCATCCACAGCTAGAAGCATACTCATATAGAGGCCTGATCAGCTAGAGGTAGCCCAGCTAGAGGCATCCCAGGCTAGAGGCATCCTCAGCTAGAGGCATCCTGAGCTAGAGGCATCCTCAGCAAGAGGCATCCTGAGCTAGAGGCATCCTCAGCTAGAGGCATCCTCAGCTAGAGGCATCCTCAGCTAGAGGCATCCTCAGCTTGAGGCATCCTCAGCTTGAGGCATCCTCAGCTAGAGGCCTCCTGAGCTAGAGGCATCCTCAGCTAGAGGCATCCTCAGCTAGAGGCCTCCTGAGCTAGAGGCATCCTGAGCTAGAGGCATCCTGAGCTAGAGGCATCCTCAGCTAGAGGCCTCCTGAGCTAGAGGCATCTTCTACTAGAGGCCTCCTGAGCTAGAAACAAAAGAACTCAATAAATTTAGACTAGCCAATTCCGTCCCGATTTAACATAAACAAATTGTGAAGTTAAAGATATATAGAAATAAAGAAACTCGCTATTTAACATAAATTACACATATAGATTTAATTACTAATATAAAATCGATCACAGTAATTGTTAAGAATGAATAATTACACACACTGAATCTGTCTTTTTTTTTTTATTATTTTTTTAAATTTTTTTTTTTTCAATTTTTTTAACAGGTGTGTCGCAAAAACCAATCAGATTTGTTTTGTGTAGGGGGGTAGTCTTGAATCGTATTACTTCGAGAATCCCCTGACCCGTGGGGACAACGTTTCCTGAACTTGTTGTACGGAGAGTTTCATCCACGTCATGTGGGCTGGTTCCTAAAATTGATATTTTCCCGCATCATTGGCCAGATCTCAGCAGGCTCACTTGGCCATACACCGGGTCAAAGGTTATTGATTGTGCTATTCACCTATTGATAAACTGCATCGTACATTGATATCGGTTGTTGTAAGGTTAAAGCCAGGCATAGGTTGTTGTATGGTTAAAGCCAGGCGTAGGTTGTTGTATGGTTAAAGCCAGGCGTAGGTTGTTGTATGGTTAAAGCCAGGCATAGGTTGTTGTATGGTTAAAGCCAGGCATAGGTTGTTGTATGGTTAAAGCCAGGCGTAGGTTGTGGTATGGTTAAAGCCAGGCGTAGGTTGTTGTATGGTTAAAGCCAGGCATAGGTTGTTGCATGGTTAAAGCCAGGCATAGGTTGTTGTATGGTTAAAGCCAGGCGTAGGTTGTGGTATGGTTAAAGCCAGGCGTAGGTTGTTGTATGGTTAAAGCCAGGCGTAGGTTGTTGTATGGTTAAAGCCAGGCATAGGTTGTTGTATGGTTAAAGCCAGGCGTAGGTTGTTGTATGGTTAAAGCCAGACATAGGTTGTTGTATGGTTAAAGCCAGGCATAGGTTGTTGTATGGTTAAAGCCAGGCATAGGTTGTTGTAAGGTTAAAGCCAGACTTTCCTTACACCAGTTAATAATGTCCGAGTAAAAAAATACATCTCATTACTTTAAATGACTTGACTTGACTTGACTTAATGCCTTGAACTCCTTGCGGAGCAGATGACCTCTGCAACCACTCTCCATCGAACTCTGCCTTGGGGATGCCTTTTTCAATTCCTCCCTATGTCTGTTTGCAGATTTTTCATCTCCTGCTTGCATTACTTTAAATGCGTCTTAAGATTTACATCTTTTGTTGAGATATGTCATTGTTGTAATCATGAGATATGTCATTGTTGTAATCATGAGATATATCATTGTTGTAATCATTAGATATGTCATTGTTGTAATCATGAGATATGTCATTGTTGTAATCATTAGATATGTCATTGTTGTAATCATGAGATATGTCATTGTTGTAATCATTAGATATGTCATTATTGTAATCATTAGATATGTCATTATTGTAATCATGAGATATGTCATTATTGTAATCATTAGATATGTCATTATTGTAATAATTAGATATGTCATTATTGTAATCATTAGATATGTCATTGTTGTAATCATGGGATATGTCATTGTTGTAATCATGAGATATGTCATTGTTGTAATCATGAGATATGTCATTATTGTAATCATTAGATATGTCATTATTGTAATCATGAGATATGTCATTATTGTAATCATTAGGTATGTCATTGTTGTAATCATGAGATATGTCATTGTTGTAATCATGAGATATGTCATTGTTGTAATCATTAGATATGTCATTGTTGTAATCATTAGATATGTCATTGTTGTAATCATGAGATATGTCATTGTTGTAATCATTAGATATGTCATTGTTGTAATCATTAGATATGTCATTATTGTAATCATTAGATATGTCATTGTTGTAATCATTAGATATGTCATTGTTGTAATCATGAGATATGTCATTATTGTAATCATTAGATATGTCATTGTTGTAATCATTAGATATGTCATTGTTGTAATCATGAGATATGTCATTGTTGTAATCATTAGATATGTCATTGTTGTAATCATTAGATATGTCATTATTGTAATCATTAGGTATGTCATTGTTGTAATCATGAGATATGTCATTGTTGTAATCATGAGATATGTCATTGTTGTAATCATTAGATATGTCATTGTTGTAATCATTAGATATGTCATTGTTGTAATCATGAGATATGTCATTGTTGTAATCATTAGATATGTCATTGTTGTAATCATTAGATATGTCATTATTGTAATCATTAGATATGTCATTGTTGTAATCATTAGATATGTCATTATTGTAATCATTAGATATGTCATTGTTGTAATCATTAGATATGTCATTGTTGTAATCATGAGATATGTCATTGTTGTAATCATTAGATATGTCATTGTTGTAATCATTAGATATGTCATTATTGTAATCATTAGATATGTCATTGTTGTAATCATTAGATACGTCATTGTTGTAATCATGAGATATGTCATTATTGTAATCATTAGATATGTCATTGTTGTAATCATTAGATATGTCATCATTGTAATCATTAGATATGTTATTATTGTAATCATTAGATATGTCATTGTTGTAATCATTAGATATGTCATTGTTGTAATCATGAGATATGTCATTGTTGTAATCATTAGATATGTCATTGTTGTAATCATGAGATATGTCATTGTTGTAATCATGAGATATGTCATTGTTGTAATCATGAGATATGTCATTGTTGTAATCATAAGATATGTCATTGTTGTAATCATTAGATATGTCATTATTGTAATCATTAGATATGTCATTATTGTAATCATGAGATATGTCATTGTTGTAATCATTAGATATGTCATTGTTGTAATCATTAGATATGTCATTGTTGTAATCATGGGATATGTCATTGTTGTAATCATGAGATATGTCATTGTTGTAATCGTTAGATATGTCATTATTGTAATCATTAGATATGTCATTATTGTAATCATGAGATATGTCATTATTGTAATCATTAGGTATGTCATTGTTGTAATCATGAGATATGTCATTGTTGTAATCATGAGATATGTCATTGTTGTAATCATTAGATATGTCATTATTGTAATCATTAGATATGTCATTGTTGTAATCATAAGATATGTCATTGTTGTAATCATGAGATATGTTATTGTTGTAATCATTAGATATGTTATTATTATTGTAATAGTCATACTTGACTGTACAGTCATTTCAAATTACCACCAAAAACAAAATGTCCTTACTTTAAACCGCCCGTTTAGTCATTTAAAAAAAAATTGTTTCAAAAACAACTTTCTATTTGTAAACAAAATAAAATAAAGTCACAAAAATATGGGCGGCAGAGTAGGACAACAACAATATGTTTGTGTTTAGAGTGAAGTCAACATAATGGGGTGTGTCGACCAAAGCTGCCAACTATTGAAGTGTTCTCCAGAAAATGTATCAAAGATATCCAGATCATTTAAAATTGTGCTTCAAATAACCCAAATTATATATCTAAATGACACAATTAACCAGATGTTATTATTTGATAGCATGTCACCACATCTAAATATCTCTACATACACAAAAAATATCTACATCTGGATTTTTTTTTTAAATCCAGATTTGGCAGCACTGCTGTCAACTTAAAATCGTTTGATCATAAAAAAAAAAACAACAGCTTGTGAATAAAGTGACCGAGATGTTACGGGGCAGTGTTGTAAAACGTTTTTATTTTTGTGTGCAGTACTCCACCTAAACCTTTAGAAAATTATCATGATCCCCCCCACACACACACCATAATGCAGTGGCGTCGCTAACCGCTAAGGGAGGGTCATTCTCCCTTCTCGTCCCAGGAGGAGCCTATATTTTTTTATAGGTGATAATTAAAAAATCAAGTTTCCACCACAAAGTGAATGTTTCAAAATTTCATCGTTTGCTCTGTCTTGTGCTGGCACTTGTTATGTTCGAGAAATATTCACCTCACTCCAATAATGAGTAATAATCATCAACGTAGTGTCTGGAGATTGGGGAAGGAAATAACTGGCGCAAAACAGTTTTGAACAATAAAATATTCCAACTTAGAACAATCCACATTTTGTTTCCAATAGGGTTGCACTTTTAATCATTTTGATTTAAAAAAAAAACAAAAGTAAGGAATTCGACCCTAACCCCCACCCCTCCAAACCCCCACAGTAGTCCAACAGCTCCCTACTCTCTAACCACTTCTACCACCAATGCATCTTCAATTTTTTTTTAAACCATGTACCCAATCCTAGCCCCTTCCCCCAATGACCTCCCCCTAGTATATGCAAGAGCTCCTTGGCGATGTTTGAAAACCACTAACCGTCCCCTCCCCCCCCCAAACCCCGTCCCCCCCCCTGCCCGTGTCACACCTCACTAACTCCCACTATTCATACGTCTGTTGACGACGCTGCACACTTTAAACGCAAGACGGCATGGGGGGGGGGGGAGACGCGCGAAGAATAGAACCTGGGGGTCGGGGGAGAGGGGGGGGCATTAAATCAACTGAGATCTATGTCTCGAGCTGTGTACACAACACGGCGATCATGACTAAACAGAGTGTTGTCAGAAGCCACTTAACCAGAGTTGGAACCTCATTTTTTAAATCCGCCATTTGAAATGCGCTCTTATGCCTCGAAATGCACAATAAAAGCTGCTTCAAAAAAATGACAAGGGGACGGGGGAGATGAAAAGATGTGGTTTGTTAAAGTAATAGTCGATGTAGCTTGGTGAGTTAAACGGAAAAAAAAAAGAATGTATCTACTGTCAATCTGTCAATCTATTTGACAACTCTCTCTCTCTCTCTCTCTCTCTCTCTCTCTCTCTCTCTCTCTCAATATATATATATATATATATATATATATATGTGTGTGTGTATTTTTATTTGCCTGGCTGGCTGGTCGTGAGTTTGGCTTGCTCGACAGGAGGTGGCAGGTTCAAATCCAACTAGGGGTCTAAATTTTGGCCGCCACCCAAGCCCCTCCCCCCACCTTAAGCAGTCACCTGCATTTTAGAATGAGGGGGTGGGAGGGAGGGAGTGGGGAGCATACAAAACACAACAACACTGTGTGTCAACAGCCGCGGCGTATGTCCAGTAGGGAAAACGAGAAAAAACAGATAAACATCTCATATTCCGAGTAACTTAAATAGAGTCTTTTATATCTGTGCCTCATATATATCTTGCTGATCTCTGCCTGTGTCATTGGTTATTCAAGTCTGTTAAAAGTTCAACTATACAATTGGGGGGACCGACATACCTACTTGATGTTTTAATTTATTCCAGCAATTTTTAAGAGAATAACAGCATAAACATTAGACTTAAAAATTCAAACAACATTTTTTTTTTCTCTTCAGAAATAAAGTATCAAATGCACAATGTGTTCTGGTAAACTACTTCAGTTGTACGTTTTGCAAATGGCATTCATTGGAAAGTGAGTTAAAAAAAAAATCAACTTCTAAGGAACATACTGTATAGAACGAGATGATGAATGCGATTGATTTATATACATCGATCAATTTATATACATTGTGATTCAAATTACAGTAATTTTATAAAATAACGAAGGTGGCTGGTTCATAACCTATTGACCCCATTACGTGGTGGCTCCACAGTCAAGGTACAGATGTACTCATGTAAAATATATTGATTAAGGTTCTGCTCTTTCAAAAAAAAAAAAGTAATATTTACTTCATAATAACCTAAGAACAGAGGCGTACCTAGAGTGGGGTGAGGGGTGTCTCAATTCGAGAGTCCCCCCCGGGCCCCAGCTATATGGCTATCGGGGGGGTGACCCAATTTTTTTTTACATTAAATATTAAGTACAATATCTCATGTCACGGTGTCGAATGTATAAAATGTAGGGGTCCCCAAAGAGGTTAAGCCCCCCGGGCCCCAAAATTTCTAGGTTCGGCACTGCCTAAGAACGACTTTTATCGACCTCAAGCGTGGCCGCCCACTGCGATTTATATATATATATATATATATATATATATATATATATATATATATATATATTTTTTTTTGTTAATTTATTGGTATTATTTCTGTATTTGATAGAATGATCAGAATAGGCAAAGGAGTCGTGGAGGGAACTGGGAGGGAGGGGGAGGGGTGGTATGTGGTCAGTATTGGATTAAGATGTAAGCAAAAATAATCCTTAGCTGTGGACATCAAGGGAGAAAAAGGGGATGGTGCGGCGGGCACACCCCAATGTGTAGTTATATATAGATTGAATCACACTTTTTTATTTTTTAAATGGGTCAAAATTGAATGAAAACTTCGCGAATCCCTGTAGAACAGACATGGGGGGGGAGGGGTCCGACTAGTTAAATGTCTTATCACTACCACTACTACTGTGTGTTAGAAGCAGATTTGTAGAGTAGAGTTGATTGTGAAAATCTGGTACAATACTTTGTAATATATTCCGGGGGCGAGAATGGGTGGGGGGGGGAGAACGAGGGAGGGCGCCAAATGTAGTCAGTGCTTAGGGGCACACACACACACACACGCACACACACAAATAGACTTAATCCGGCAGTGGAGTGGTGGTTGTGTGTGAAGTCCCAGTAAGGTTGAGATCCTATAAAAATGGGACTGTTGTTTTATGGTGCCCTTCTTTGATCCCCACCATAGCTGACCGATGGTGCAATGGTTATTGGATGCACCGCGGGAGATATAGCGGGAGGGAGGGGGGGCTTGAGCCATGACCTGAAATATCGATTGGCCCTCACCGGAGATCGAATTACAAGAACCCCTCTGGTCAATAGTCGGGGCGCATTAGGAACTCAAGACCCCCCCCCTGGCAATATCAAGGGAGGACCGAGCCTGGCGGTGTAACGTCATGCGGAGCTCTTGTTACGGAAGAAATAAATAAATGACCTAATCCCGTTAATCCGCAACTTGACACTCGGCTGATGGCTTCACGCCTGACACACATACAGATCTGAACGTCTCTCTCTATGTCTCTCTTCCCTACTCTGTCTCTCTCTCTCTCTCTCTCTCTCTCCACTCTCAGGTGACGGGTAGACACAATCAGACAAAGTGTGACATTTGAGTAGAGACAACGCCCTGGCAAGAATGTCACGTTAGGTCAATCGAGTTGTGTGTGCGTGTGTGTGTGTGTGTGTGTGTGTGTGTGTGTGCAGCTTTCTCCGTAATTGAAATAAAGGGAAATCGCAAGACCAGGCTTTAAACAATCCAACATCGCAGTTGGTAGATGAATTGGGTTGGGGTTTTCGGTTTTAAACAAGGGGTGGGGATGCAGTTAAGAATTTCAAAACTGAAGTGATTAAAGACACAAATAAAAATGGGGTTGATTTAGCAGTGTGGCTATATTGGGGCTTACTTATCGCTAATTCACTGCTTATGGTTACATTTTTTAACAAAGGGGGGAGACAAAACACTGAGTGTTTTGGGGCGATTGTTTTAGATGATTGTTGATAGGATTGTGCTTTCGTTATGAGAAAAGTATTTACAACCGGACGAGTTTTATTGAATTAAATGAGAAATGGTTGATCGAACGTTTTGTATGATAGAAATAATCCCAGACTGGACATTGCTGGACATTGCTGGACATTGCTGGACATTTTAAATTTATGCCAGATTGAGGATTTTATTGTACATTTAAAAACAAATAAGTGGACTGATGGCCGATTGGTGTAGACACTTGACTGTCGACCTGAGAGTCCTGGGTTCGATCCTCGGTGAGGCCCATGGAATTTTTCCAGGTGAAATTTGGTGCAAAGTCGTCCCACAAGTCCACCCAGCTTTAAATGGGCACCTGACTTTTAAGTTGGGGAAGTAAAGACTGCTGTGCGTTGTGCTAACCACACAATTCTCTTTATACGCCGAGTTTATAGAAACAGATGAATTCCTACACTTCATCTGCCCTGAAGGGCCCGTTAGGGCTAAGAAGGGGAACTTACTTTAAAAACACCAAGTCTTTATATACATACAGGTTTCAAACCGTCGGACTGTATTCCATGATGCCAGGAATTCTGACAACACCCAATACCTTTCTTGGTGGTTAAACCATTGTTTCAGATGAGATGATTTCCAGGATCGTTTAAAATTTTAATGGGTCGGTTTTTTGTATTGACCTCCTTTCATCTCCTCCATACACGTGGGTGCAATGTCAATTGGGACACCACGAGGACTTGGTAGAGCCCAAAGCTGTGAATACTATTTTTTCTTTTTTTAAAAGTCATAAACAAGGGCAGTAACTGTGCGGAACAGCAGTTCATAGGTCAAGTCATCAAACACGAAACAAAAACAATTTAAACAGATCCAACTTTTTTTTTAATAATCATCTCCCCACCCCCACTCCCTCTCCTTCAGTAAAAACAGATGAATACGACATCTCGATCACCCACGTCATCTTTAGCAAGGGCAGCCCCGGGGGGTTGAAGGGGGGGGCTATGAGCTGAGGAGGGAGGAGGGACTATTAAAAACAATTTCGTCCAATGGTTTTTTTTTTTTGTACTGGATAGGAAGGGGTGGGGGGGTTGCTGGTTGAGTGCTGGTGGGGTGGTGGGGGTCCGGGGGGAGGGAAGGAAACAGTTTGAGAATCAACTACGCGTTAGATTTTTAGATGCGGACTTATTTTGGGGGGGGAAAATGGGCAATACGCCTGGCCCTTGAAGAGTATCATGTGCGGGGAGGAGGGAGGGGGTGTGGCGAGTGTTTTAGTTGACACACACAGGTGACCAGAACGTTTTGAAAGGCCCCCCCCCTAGACTCATGGGCATGCGGGGTGGGGAGAGGGGAAAGGGGCTTCTCACTAAAGTGAACTTATCAATGAGTGTTTAGAAACTCGTGTAGACTTAAAGGGAGAATACGTGTCTTGTGTTGCGGTTGTGGTTTGTTCTGGTTTGTTGTAATATATGGTTGCATTGTGGTTGTGTTGTGGTTTGTTCTGGTTGGCTGTGGTTGTAATATAGTTGTTGGTTGTGTTGTGGCTGTGGTTGCATTGTGGTTGTGGTTGTGCTTGGGGTTGTATTTTGATTGTGTTGTGGTTGGTTCTGGTTGGATGTGGTTGTGTTGTGGTTGGGTTCTGGTTGGTTGTGGTTGGGTTCTGGTTGGTTCTGGTTGGTTGTGTTTGTGGTTGTGTTGTGGTTTGTTCTGGTTGGATGTGGTTATGGTTGTGTTGTGCTTGTGCTTGTGCTTGTAGTCTTCCAATTTTGAATGTTCACGTCAGAGAAGAGATCACGCTGATGGTAGTGATGGTAGTCATGGTGTTTAGGGTGGTATAAGGAAGGGGGGAGGTGCTGTGTTCGAGGCACGAAGAAGGAAAAAAAAACAACAACAATATGATGTGGTGTGAGAATGGGTGGGGTTTGGTGTGATGGCTGTTAGAATCGTTTAATATTAAGAGAGCATGTTGACATGATGTTTGAGAGAAATACAAAAGCTATACGACTTGACCGGAGATTGAACCAGGGACCTTCAGGACGACAAGTCGGGCGCTTTACCATCCGTCCGTCCCCCAAACTTCCATCAGGTCTCGCTCTCCATCGCTGCTGTCCATTCTGGCATGTTGTTCCCTGATGTTTGTTTACATACATGATACACACACTTCTCCTTGTTTTGTTTTGTTTGTTTGTTTTTTTTTTGTCATTCAACGTAGTTCAATACGGTGCCGTCATTGCAAGACATCGAATCATGAATTTCAAACATTACTGTGCTGTGTGCTATTAGAGTCATGGGCCAGGCTTTTGATTCTTCGTTTTTTATTTACGGGTATCAGTTGTTGTTGTTGTTGTGGTTGTTGTTTGTTTGTTGTTATTTCTACAAATGATGTCAGAAATTGAGTGAACGCATGACATCACGGAAGATTTACGGATAAATATTTGCCTAATCATAAGCTTAAACTAACGAAGGCAAAACAAAACGCCTACTTGTAAATACAAAAATACCCCAAAAAAAAACACATCACATTCACAGTGGACCAGTTTGATACATAACGAATTGCTTGATAAATTTCATTTAAACCTTTGAAGAAGTAGGGGTTTATTTTACAGGGGTAGGTTAATGACCCTCCCCCCCCCCCCCCCCAACTTTCCGCTTAACTCTTTCGGATCTCGGGTCGCAACAGATGCGGAGTTTACCATAGAATTGCCTAGATAAAAGAATAGATAGAAATACCGATAGGTGCTTATATCCAAACAACAAGAAGGGTTGGAGTTCTGGTGGTGTCTCTAATTGTGTGTATGTTTAGTGGGATGTCTGTAATTGTGTGTATGTTTAGTGGGATGTCTCTAATTGTGCGTATGTTTAGTGGGATGTCCCTAATTGTGCGTATGTTTAGTGGGATGTCTGTAATTGTGTGTATGTTTAGTGGGATGTCTCTAATTGTGCGTATGTTTAGTGGGATGTCTCTAATTGTGCGTATGTTTAGTGGGATGTCCCTAATTGTGCGTATGTTTATTGGGATGTCCCTAATTGTGCGTATGTTTAGTGGGATGTCTCTAATTGTGCGTATGTTTAGTGGGATGTCTCTAATTGTGTTTAGTGTGATGTCTCTAATTGTGTTTAGTGTGATGTCTCTAATTGTGCGTATGTTTAGTGGGATGTTTCTAATTGTGTGTATGTTTAGTGGAATGTCCCTACAGTATGGCGTGGGTCGTGGAGACAATTTAACACAGGATTCAATTGGAATTTTTGCTTTCTGGCACCGTTTACAGCGGTCGCCATAGAGATGACCTTAGCTTCAAATTTCTCTCTAAAGAGAAATTGAGGAAGGGGCACAGAAGTTAAATCAATAAATACATTTCAGCACCATTAGTTCCACATTGTCACCACACAAATGTGGCACGACAGTTTCTTTATATAAGTATAATGGGACCCCCCCACACACACACACACACACCCATTCCAGTACAAATATTCGAAACATGATGCTATAGGGTCCGTAACATAAACATTGCCCTGTGGCATTGAAATATCTTTAAGTGCCGACACCCCCACCCCCTTTCCAAACACCAAAACAAAACAACAACAAAATAAAAAACTGAAGTACAGCTTCTTTCCATATCCAGAGTTAAAGTGCACTGGCCATGGAGGCAGGCAGAGTTTGTACCACACACACACACATATATATATATATATATATATATATATATATATATATACTAACAGACAACAATATGTTCAGATTCAAATAAACAAATTGTACGTTTGACATAAAAAAATCGTTCGTAGTCTCTGTATTTTTTGTTTCGTTTCAATAGAACTAAAGAAGTTATTGTTTTGAACAATAGAATAAAAAGAAATGTCAACACTCACGACAAAAAGATTCAAAGTGAATCAAAATGATTTCCATCAATAATATTTACATGAAATAGCACCCCCCCCCCCGTTGAGTTCACAGGAGATAGCGGGTGTGGGGGGAGAGATTGGGGGAGGATTCTAGCAACAAGTTCAGTCGTCGGGGCAAATAGTCACGATTCGCCTTGTACATCGTCATTACAGATGGTGACATTACAATCAGATCATTACTGATGTTGACGTTACACCTCCAAGTAGGTCATTACAGATGGTGACGTTATAATCAGGTCATTACAGATGGTGACATTACAATCAGGTAATTAGAGATGGTGACATTACAATCAGGTCATTACAGATGGTGACGTTACAATCAGAGTCATTACAGATGTTGACATTCACAATACGGTCATTAGAGATGAGTGACGTTACAATCAGGTCATTACAGCAGATGGTGGCGTTACAATCAGGTCATTACAGATGGTGACGTTACAATCAGGTCAACTAGATGGTGACGTTACACGATGAGGTCATTACAAATGGTGACATTACAATCAGGTCAGACATACAGATGGTGACATTACAGTAAGCTTTCAAATGTCTACAAAGGTTCAGCCTTGGTAGACGACATTTCGTGGTATCGACCTGAGTGTGATTGAAGTCCATGAGATCATACAGTTTGATATCAAAAGGTCACAATTACAAAAATCTTGATCCCTAGTACATTACAGGCCTAGTGCTTGATGCCTCAGATCGACTACAAACACACGGTTTCTAAGCTTACAACTTTTTTTCCCCAAAAAAAACGTCCATCTCACAGCTGATCTCCAATTGCGTGGATTTCACCTTAATCCCTGAAGATGTCACATCACACACAGATCCCTGAATGTCAACTTCATTCTTGAATGTCACCTTGATTCCTGGAATGTCTCAGCCGTCACACAGCTTGATCCCTGAATGTCACCTTGATTACTGAATGTCACCATCTCTGAATGTCTCAGTCACTGAGCTTGATCCTGAATGTCACCTTGATTACTGAATGTCACGCTTGATTCTTGAATGTCTCAGTCTTACAGCTTGATCCCTGAATGTCACCTTGATCCCTGAATGTCACCTTGATTCTCTGATGTCAGTCTTGATTCTGGAATGTCTCAGTCACCTACAGCTTCTGATCCCTGGAATGTCACCTTGATCCCTGAATGTCACCTTGATCCCTGAATGTCTCAGTCACAGCTTGATCCCTAAATGTCACCTCAGTCCCTGAATGTCACCTTGATCCCCAAGAATGTCACCTTGACTTCCAAATGTCACCTTGATCCCTGAATGTCACATTGATTCCTGAATGTCTCAGTCACACAGCTTGATCCCTGGATGTCTCCTGATCCCTGAATGTCGCCTTGATCCCTGAATGTCACCTTGATTCCTTAATGTCTCAGTCACACAGCTTGATCCCTGAATGTCACCTTGATCCATGAATGTCACCTTGATCCTCTGAATGTCTCAGTCAGCCACTGCTTGATCCCTGAATGTCACCTTGATCCATGAATGTCACCCTGATCCGTGAACAAACCAGTCACACAGCTTGATCCCTGAATGTCGCTCTGATCCCTGAATGTCACCTCGATTCCTGAATGTCTCAGTCACACAGCTTGATCCCTGAATGTCACCATGATCCATGAATGTCACCTTGATCCCTGAATGTCTCAGTCACACAGCTTGATCCCAGAATGTCACCTTGATTCCTGAATGTTTGTGTCACACAGCTTGATTCCCCCAAAAAAAAATTTTACAAACAAGATAGAAAGACGATTTACTATAAAAAATATAAACCGACACCTGTTCTGTAATCCGTTTCTTTATTTATAAGTACATTTATAATTTCCCATTGACTGTAATGTAAAGAAAACAAAAATTTGTTCTAAAAACAGTATGTACTTTAAAAAGAGTTGACCAAGAGCCGTAGCCAGCTATTGTGCCGACCTGCGCGAGTTACAATGCTTTTTTCCGGCGCACTCCGCCAAAATCAGAGAAGTGCGAAACAATCAACAGCGCTCTTTTTCGGCGCCCCTTTGCCAACTCGGCGCCCTCTGTGGCCGCCCAGTTCGCAGTACCCTTCCTACGCCACAGTTTTACTTTAAAAAACGTTTTTTATTTAAAGCTAATTTTATTTTTTTTTTTAAAGCTTATTTAAAATTTGGAAGGTCAAGAAGAAATAATATGTTCGTCGCACATTTAAAAAAAAAAACACAACATTTGGTTTAATTTATTCTTTTTATTCCAACTACATTTCGAGGTCACCATACAAAACACGCCTACAAACTAACTAACAAATAACAGAACGACTATACCACCTGTAAAGTCAACAAAATCTGAATCATCATCATCTTCTCCTGAACGAATGACGTGGAGTCACTCGACCAAATCCTCACGATAACCGGCGATAGTGTCACCAGCCGAATAAAACAGAATTAACAAATAAAATGAAATTTTAAAAAAAGCTCGCCCGGTTAGCTTTTTTTTTTTGTTATGCGGTTTGAATAAAGTGTGAATAGATTTCAATAGAACCATCTCAATGGTCTTAGATGGTAATCTCCGAGCAAATTGACTTCTTGCATGAAATACTCAAAGGGAAACTAACCGCGATGCGACATTGAACAGACCTATATATTTTTACAACAAAAAGAAATTCTGTACAAAAGTACACATGTTATAGTCTCCAAAGCAAACAATTTTTAAAAAAAACTTAGAAAAACAGGGGAAGAATCAAATAATAACATGTGTTTTAAATAAAAATAACAACACAAGTCTTAAAGCTGTTTGTGGATGAGAAGGAGAATAACAAGCCGGACTAATAATTAATAATAGTGTGCGCGTCATGGACGTGGTATGTCGACGGAATCGGCTTTTAACGGGGCTGGGGTTGGAGGAGGTAAGATTATGAGAACCTTCAGATTGATATGGGTTCTATTTTTAGATGTCGTAATTAAATATGATCTAATACAATGCGGGAGAGAGAGAAAGAGGCACGGAGAGAGTGAGAGAGAGGCACGGAGAGAGAGAGAGGTACGGAGAGAGAGAGGGGGCACGGAGAGAGAGAGAGAGAGAGAGAGAGAGAGAAAGAGATAGCAGGAACCACAAGGCGAGAGGTGAGGAAAAATAGGAGCGACCCTTCCAAATCCGACCCGTGGTGGAGGCTTCCGAGAGAAGAACAGGCACTAATAGCCCAGTTCCGAACATGGGCACTGTCCGATTAGGGCTTATTTTGGGAGCATGAGACTTGAATACGACTCCCGGTGGTCGCCACTGCAGAGAGGAAGAGGAAACAGTGGATCATTGGCTGAGCGAGTGTCCACGTCCGGACGAGTCAGGGACCCCAAGGGCACATCGGGCTTTATGGTACCTTCCAAGACCCAAGGGACACAGCAGGTTACATCTCACGAGCCCTAGGTGGGCTAAGTCTCGGCTCGTAACCATAAGAGAGAGTTCTAAGAGAAAGAGGGAAGGAGAGAGAGAGAGAGAGAGAGAGAGAGAGAGAGAGAGAGATTTTAAAAATCCTCAATCTCATAGTGGCTGCTGAGCACGGGCGTCGTTAGGAATTTTTCCAAAGGGTCGGGCAAAAATGTTCCAGGGGGGGGGGCAAATACCAACTTTATGACATTTTTTTAATGTAGAGGGGAGCAAATGCCCCCCCCTTATATGACGTTTTTTCAAAATAGTAGGTGGGGGTCAAATGCCCCCCCTTGCTCCCCTCTTCCACGAATACGCCGTCATGTTGGTGAAGTGTTAATTTCTTTCGCCTCGCCGTGCTTCAAGTCAGTGGTTTGAATCCCGACGACGGCAGTAGTTATCTGTGCTTGTGCTTTAAGAAACAAGATACGTAACAACAAACAATAACCGTATTTCCGCCGTACTACCTTTCATGACTAGTGCACTTAAGCCATACTAAGTTGAGCTTTTTATTGATTTATTTTTTAAGTTAGAGGAGGGGGTGCAAAAAGAGGATTTGAATGTCACAGATCACCCAAGAGATGGTTTCAGAGACCCTAAAAAGTATCAAGACTTAGAATATTTTTTACTGGAATGGGGGGATCTCCTTTACGGTGGCATTGGGTCAGAGGGCGAGGTGAGAGACTGGGCTGGTTGACTAGCGGTGTCTGCCCTTAAAAAATGACCTTGGTTACAATGACAATATTGGGATAATTGTCTAACATTCTGATGAAGCAACAACTCTCGACTGTCTGGACACTGGACCTGAGGTTTACAACTCTCGACTGTGGTGGACACTGGACATGAAGTTTACAACTCTCGACTGTGTGGACACTGGACATGTAGAGGTTTACAACTCTCGACTGTGTGGACACTGGACATGAGTGATACAACTCTCGACTGTGTGGACACCGGACATGAGGCTTACAACTCTCGACTGTGTGGACACTGGACATGAGTAAAGACGGCTGGGTGTTGTCCTAATCACACAATCCCTTCAGTTTCCGAGTTTACAGAAATAGGTGAATTATCCGCTTCATCTCTCCAGGGAACTATTACAGTTAAGATTTTTTTTCCAATGGAAATGAAAATCAAACACTTATATTAAAAGATGTGCAAGTGAAAATGGGTTAATTATTAAAATAAAATGTAAAGAAGCATTGCCGCCGGGGTTCAGACTTAAAAGTTAAGTATATTTGCCTTGTTGAATATTTACATAGTTGATTTTTAATTTTAAAAAAAATGTACAGAATATTTACTTTTTTTTTTTTAAATGGATAGTAATAGAGTACAGTTAAATAATATAAAACGTAAGTATATTTATGCCCTGTTAAAAGATGTACTAAGTTCGCAACCTATTTTAAATAAAACTGTACAGCTGGCTAGTTTAACTGAACTCTACAGCATACGCAATTCAAGCACTATGGAGTGGAAACTCGCCGGCCTTGGGGAAAATCGGAAATGGATCAAGAGCTTGTTGTTAAATTTCCACTGAATTCGTTTAGTTTCGGATGATTTCCGATTAGACAAGGAAAAAAAAAAACTAAAGGGAATTCCTGATGCGTATTTTTTGTTTTTAACTTGATAGAAAATTTTCAAAGCGGCGTAATAATTGTAATTTTGTAGTGTGGGAAAAACTGAACCATGAATAGTTATATAATCTCTCAGATGTCTCATGATCTATAATCACTTCAATTTAAGAAGGATGAAACAAAAAAATTTCCTTTTCTTAAAAAAATTATATTAACTTTAACTTCCTTTTTTATTATAATATATATTAAATCGATCTGCCTTCTGTGTTAAATCGAAAGTAAAGAATTAATACAACAGTATTGCAGTAATAAAAAATACAAACATGAAAAAAAAAAATCGGATCTGCCCGAAACCAAACAAAAAAAAATAACTCCATGGAAAGGTTTCGCAGGGGTACAGCTAGTGCATTATATCACCGTTTATTTGTCTTTGTGCGCGTCTGTTTGCCAGCATCTATGTCTACCATACGTTTTCTCCCTGTGGCTATCCGTGTATCTCTGTCTCTTTCCGTATCCCCATGGTGAATTGAT
>JAGDYQ010000010.1:8822847-8832847 GCA_021962125.1 Bulinus truncatus | reverse complement strand
TAGGTCCCCCAAAGATCTGAGGAAACATATCTATCTAGGGCCCCACCAAACATCTGAGTAAATCCATATCCATCTAGGGCCTCAAAACATCGGAGGAAATATATCTATCTAGGGCCCCTAAAACATCTGGAGTGAAATATATCTATCTAGGGGCCCCAAAACATCTGACGAGAATACATATATCTAGGGCCCCCCCAAACATCTGAGGAAATATAGTTCGACTCTTAGTGGGCCCCCCCAACATTCCCAAGAACGTCTCCAGTTACAGGGACCGTCAACGGTGTTGATAGAACTATCAAAAAGTGTGCACCAGTATTCACACGTTGCAAACACAGAATGGTAATTTGTTATGTTAAACAGTTAAGTTTGGAAATTCCCTGTAAAATAGATTCACCTTCCTGTTTACCTCTATATGCCAGTACTTCTATGTTTCGTTGAAAGTCTCTCAGTATGGTATTGTTTTTAAATAAACAGCTTGAATTCTCCAAAAGGTATTAAACATCAGAGGCATCATGCCTGTCTCGAGTCGGAGGCAACCTGAGCACATGTAGGGGCCTATGTAGCCCCATCGGTTTTCATAGCCAGCTATAAAATTTACCTTTCAGTTGATGGAGAAGGGGGGGCAGGTTTTCATTGAATGTCAGAGCCCCGTTTAGACGGCGTAGGTATAAAAGGGAATGTGAGCCTGGTATTACCACGTTCTTTTCTCTCTCTCTCTCTCTCTCTCTATCTCTTTCAGTGCCGAACCTAGAATTCTGGGGGCCTGGGGTTTGGTTTCTTTTGGGGCCCCTGTATTTTGACATTCGAAACCATGATATGAGGTAATGTACTTAATATTTAATGTAAAAATGTTCGGGGCCCCCCCTCACAGAGGCCCGGAGGCACGCTGAGTTCGATCTCCCCTCCCCCCCACCCTAAGTACACCTCTGCTCTCTCAAAAACACTCTCTCTCTCTCTGTCATCTCTCTCTCTCTCTCTCTCTCTCTCTTTTCTGTCGTTCCATCTATAGACAGACAATGATGAGACATATCAACAAAATAACAGACGGGTAGGCAGACAGATAATTAGACAGAGGTGTAAAGAAAGATATCACTAACCGGCCCGATAGTGTTGTTACTATATTTAAACATGAGCCCTAAAAAAAAACCTTGACCCCCGTGTGCAATGTTTATGGAACTATTACCAGTTTACTCCAAAAGATTCGGAACAAAAAACAAAACACATTTGTATCCTGGAGCTAACAGGATACACAGTTCGGACGAGTTGAACTATGACCTCTGACACAAATAAGGCTCCTTTTTTTTATATATATAATTGTGAACATTATTGTTTTTGAAGTGGGTTATTTTTCTGTCATGTTGAATCGTTTTTTAATCAGAGGTACAACTGGGGTATCTATTTATAGACTGCGCGTGATATTTGTGTTGAGTGTATGACAGAAGTATTTGGTAGTTCTGATGATAAACAGAAATAATCTTTGGGGGGGGGGGGAGTCTGGTGGTGACTCGATAAGGGGTGTATTATGTATTGAATGGATCATTTCTTTGATTCAAACTTTGAATTATCGAGTCAGAAGTGGTGATTCACTCTCTAAAATTAAAAAAAAACAACAATGTTTTGTTCGGAAATATCCGGAAAAAAAAAATACGTCACCGACTCAGTTTTGGAAATCCTCTCATCGTTTGTCGACGAATTCATACTCTTTCAAAAATATACACTGCCGCGATGGTTCTAGGTTGGGGACGAATTTCATGAGTGTGCCGACAAATTTTACATTTATAATAAACGGCTGGATATATATAATGTAATGTATACGCATTATTACAGCCGTAATTCTATATTGACCACAAAACTATACAAACATGTAAATATGCTAATTATGTTTTATTCTTTTTCTTTTGTGGTAGTTTTTTCTTAGCTGGCTGGTCGCGAAACGGAGAAACTGTTTTCTTAGTGGCTCACGAAGAGTTAAAATTTGCGAACTACTGCACAAACAGAAATGTAGACACACACACACACACACACACACACGCGCGCGCGCGCGGAGCACGTCCCATTAGCGTCAAAATGGGTATTCCCTCTGCAGAGTGGTAATTAGTTTCAATGGGGGAAATAACTCTAAAGTCTTTTGAGATTTATCTCCCCCATGTGACATAACTTCAATAGATGTTAATGAATAAATATCTGTGTGTTATCACATGAGCTTAATAAGCTACAGTTTTAAGTCAGAATAAGGACACAGAAAGAGAGAGAAAGAGAGAGAGAGAGAGAGAGAGAGAGAGAGGGAGAGAGAGAGAACAGTGAAGTCAGGTGGATCTGTTAGTAAACACGATAATCATGTGATAATAATATAATTCATGTTAACTAAACAACACGTGTTGTTGACATATCAGAGACTCTCGGACCACGCCCACATGGTACAAGCACGCGTATCTCAATTTAGAATGACTGTATAGTTTTACCTTACATAATGGATGTCATGAACACCCCCACAACAATCAATTATGTGTATGTATACCAGTAGCGCGCTTTGGGGAGGGGGGCGTGGGGGGGGGGCTATAGTCCTCGGCCCAGCGCCTTATGTGTGAAATGAAAGTTTTTGAAACGATACTAGAGACTGGCAGCTACAGTTGAAGGCCCCGAGTTTTGACACGCGCCATGGGCCCAACGCGTTTAACAATAATGTAAGGGCATTACAGACACAAACTGACTCACCTCACATGCAGACACACATACAAACACACATCCAGACGCACATACAGGCAGACATGCAGACGCACATTCCAGACACACATGCAGACACATATGCAGACACACATAGACAGACTTGAAGACACACATACAGACAGACATGCAGACACACATCCAGACACACATACAGGCAGACATGCAGACACACATCCAGACACACATACAGACCAGAGGTGTGCGGATCTTGAAATTTAGCGTCCGCGTCCGTCCGCGGATTTCTATCAATGATCCGCGTCCGAGTCCGCAGAATCTTACAACATTGGTCTGTGGACCAGTCCGTGCGTCCGCATAGCTGAAATTTAGCTGTTTAAATGACTTGAAATTTTTTATGGCAACGCTAAAGAAGATCCGCGTCAGTCCGTGAGTCCGCAACTTAACCATACGAAGGGTTCGCTGTCAGTCCGCGGATTCGGAAAAGTCTGCGGATCTGCGTCCGCAAGCGGACGCGTCCGCTGTCCGCTCATCTCTGATACAGACACACATACAGACACACATACAGACACACATATAGACACACATATAGACACACACACAGACACGCATACAGACACACATACAGGCAGAGACACACACAGACACACATACAGACACACATACAGACACACATACATAGACACATACAGACATATATACAGATACTTCATACACAAACGCATACAGACACACACATACAGAAACACATACAAACACGAACATACAGACACCATACAGACACGCATACAGACACATGCATACAGAACTACACAGCATACAGACACGCATATAGATACACATACAGACACACATACAGACACACACGTAAAAGCACACACATAAATACACATATACACACAACAGAGACACACATAAACAGACACACACATACAGAGCACACATACAGACACACACATACAGACACACACTACAGAGACACATACAGACACACATACAGCCTCACACATACAGACACACATACAGACACACATACAGACACACATACAGACACACATACAGACACACATATAGACACACATATAGACACACATACAGACACACATACAGACACACATATAGACACACATACAGACACACATACAGACACACATATAGACACACATATAGGCACACATATAGACACACATATAGGCACAGAGCCGCTCTTACAGACTACCGCCAAGAGTCCCCCCCCCACCCAGCACCAAATGACCCCCTCCCCCCCCACACACACTTGCAATACGAATGTCTTTAAAATATGTCACTTGCTTTTTTTTTATAGGTAATGTGTCTAAGTTGTCCTCAGTGGGGTCTCAGTGTCTCAGAGGTAAATATTCATTTCTTATTGAACCTCCAGTCTAGCTAAACGGTTCTAAGATTTCTTTTTGCGACTGTACCCCGAAGTGTTGCCAAAGTATGATCGAGGTCATCCCGCGTAAGTTCGAGAATAAATGCAGTGGATTCCGCTTAATTGGGACACCGCTTAGTTGGGACAGCCACTTATTTGGGACAAATCTCAAAGAAACCAAACCAAGAAGCCAATGGTAAATGTGTATGTTCAATTGGGACAGCCGCTTAATTGGGACAAAAAGCCTCGGTCCCGATGTGTCCCAATTAAGCGGAATCGATTGTATACCTATTTTTTTTCATAATGAAATGTGCTTAATAAACTTTCTAACTTGCGGTATCTTGGGGGGGGGGGGGCACTTATATGTCTCCCCGCACCCCCTGCTTAACCTTGGCCGCACCCCTCGGGGTACTCGTAGCACCGGCTGAGAACCACGGATCTAGCCATCGATATTTTTTGTAAACATAATGAGAACCTTTAAAATCAGGTCAGCAGAAATGTGTTGTTGTTGTTGTTGTTTTTTTTGTTTGTTTGACTATCGCATGGGTGGGCAATGTTTTTAAACCGCGGGCCCACGACGGGTTCTAAATTTTTTTACAAAAAGGGGGGTGGACTAATAGCAGAATGGCGGAGTGTTTAAATAAAATAATACAAATTAAAAGCTTTGATGTCATTGCCGTGTATCGGAAGAGAGGATGAAAGCGCGGACCCGGGGTCAAATAACCTGGGCGGCCCATACATGGGCCCGTGAGCCGCAGTTCGCCACATGTGTCTTGTCTGGCCACAACATGCTTCGTGTCAGGAGAACGTCTGCTGAGAGGTGAATAACCAGACGCCGAGGGGGTGGGAGGTGACATCACATGTTTCTGTTTCCTTGAATGCGATAGGCGCAATTCTCTGAAATGATGTGCACACACACACACGCGCTAATGCACACGCACGCAAGCACACACCTCACTCACATACAAGGAAGGACGTGTACCCTGCACTGGCTCACACCGTAACCTTGTAACATAATTATTTTTTTTTTGTTTTGTTTACGCGCACTTAGCGAACAGAACGGGGTGATGTGAGCGTCATGAAAACGAGATAAATGCACTACTTTTTTTTTTATATTTAAATACCGTATTCTAATGTAAGCAAACAATCCGGTATTGCGAAATATAAATATCTGGCATTATTTGTTAGTTTTTCTGCATGTCTCTGTATTGCGAACACGTCTGGTATTATATTTTTTTGTGGGTTTTTCTGTATGTCTGTTTCGTTAAATTTTAACTTATTTTTTCCATCGGGTTGAAATAAATAAAGACATACAATTATATGTGGCAATCTACATCCTATTATGTCTTATTGTAAAGCTTAATAACTGCCCTTTTACTGTATCAACACATAGAATGTGCCAACCGTGTTCTAATACCGTACACACACACACAAATAAAGCCGTGAAGATGCCGCCCCTGGCTTGCGGTAAAATTAGTTCAACCCGGATTGGACCGCCTCTCATGCGCAACTCCATACGCCCCTATATACGCCCCCCTCCCGCCACTAACCTTCATACGCTTCTCCACCCGCCCCCTCCTTACGCCCCTCCATGCGCCCCTACATACGCCCCCCGCCATACGCTACTCTCCATACGCCCTTCCATACGCCCTCCACACGCCTCTTCATACGCCCCCACCCCCCTTGCACCGCCTCCCCATACGCCCAAGAATCTATTACCCGCTGCCTGATACACAATTAAAATAGACACAAAACATACACGCACCGACTCAGGCGTCGCCCGAATGGTCTTCGTTGGCTATGCCCACCCATATCCACCCACGGCCCCAGCGCCTCAGGGGGTATTTTTTTCACGGTCTGATCAAGGCGTCAAGGATCAAGGATTAGGGAAACTAGGAGAGAACAGCTAAATCATAAAAAAATCTTAAGATTATGATTAACGGCTCGCGCTCGTTTCGGCCTCAAAAGTTGGTTCCTTGCTCTATAATTGAGGGGGCAAAGATATATATATATATATATATATATATATATATATATATATATATATATATATATATATATATATATATATATATATATATGCGCTTAGAAACTGTGCTCCAAGTGAGTACTGCACACGTCCGCCGCGTGGTTTTACGCCCGCGAAACCCTAACTCACGATAATACAACCCGAAACCATGATTAGCGAAACAATAGGCCCACAGACCAGACTCCGACCACTTGAAGACCACTTTCAGATGATGTTTGGCAAACGGGACATCGTCAACTGAACGCTGCCCAAGACTCGTCGTCGTCCCAACGCGCGCCATTGGTCAACTGATGTGTAGACTCCGGTGTTTGATTGGCTGGTTGACATGTCCAGCGGGTTCGGCGGTGGTGGTGTTGGTGGTGGTGGTGGGGCGGGACTGACTTTCGCCACTAACGGTGTTTATATCCAACCTCCTACACGGCACTCCACCCCCCCCCCCGGTGTTTCACTCCATAATGGACCGGGACGAAATAAACAAACATAAAAAAAACATCTATTGAAGACGTGATTATTTGAAGTCACGACTAAATAAAAGTTGGCAGCTACTGGGTCTGTATATGTCACCCACTCGTGTGACTGCGACAAACAGCAGGGCGGGTGTGAGAAGGGTGGGTGTATGTATATATGTGTGTGAGGTTCAATAGGGAACCATCTCAAGGTCAATAGGGGACCATCTCAAGGTCAATAGGATCATTTCCCCTTCATTTTATTCAATTTGTTTTTCATTTCAAACAACATGCCTTAGTAAACTAATATTGAAACAACATGATATCATGGACATCAGCTAATTTTTTTTATTTTTTATTTTTAAAGGAGGGGGTGGGGGGTAGGCTAATAGTTGTACTGGCTGGTTAAAGGGGGGTCATTCAAATGAGGCAAGCACAAAACAATAAGTCATTATGAACATGGGTTTATTTCCACTTTAAAAAAATAATGAAACAAAAGAAACAAACAAAGAGCTATGTGTTGTGACTCGATGAGTTGGTGAGTGAATCGCTCCTTTCATGACTCAAGACTCTAGGATATCACGGCTGGGAAGTGCTGCACGGCGATTGGTTGATATTTCTACCAATGGTAGTGTAATTTAACATTCGTTATTTTTTGTCATTTCTTTTTTATTTTTTTATTTTTCTTATCTTTTTAATTCTTTAATATCATCCGACTTTGTGTAGGGTGGGGGTGGGGTGGGGGGGGGGAGGGAGGGAGTTAATAGTATGACACATCGTAGTATTAACATATCTGGTCAACTCACTCTCATTAGTCAACAACAATAAAAATGTAGGTCAAGTCAAGTGCATTGTTTTGATATTGTTATCATCAGTGCAGTAAAGGAAACAGTCACGACAGACTTGCAGAATGGCGTTTATTTGCTTGGGCCAGCATAATATAAAATTAAATTACACAGTGTACACGCACAAACCTCGTTTTGATCACCCCCCCCCCTTCAAAGCCGCCATATTTGCTGTGCAAAACTTATGATATGGTATTGTGATACATTACTGGATCATTGTTTAAGTAGCATCTCCTAATACATAATATGCAAAAGTCATTGAAATTAATGCAATTAAGTTTTCAAACAACCCGACCGAAGTTTTTATCAGCCATCAATCATTCAGTTCCCAATATAATGTTTATAGTTTGACTTACGGAACATTAGCCATCAATCATTCAGTTCCCAATATAACATTTATAGTTTGACTCATGTAACATTAGCCATCAATCATTCAGTTCCCAATATAACGTTTATAGTTTGACTCATGTAACATTAGCCATCAATCATTCAGTTCCCAATATAACGTTTATAGTTTGACTCATGTAACATTAGCCATCAATCATTCAGTTCCCAATATAACATTTATAGTTTGACTCTTGTAACATTAGCCATCAATCATTCAGTTCCCAATATAACGTTTATAGTTTGACTCATGTAACATTAGCCATCAATCATTCAGTTCCCAATATAACGTTTATAGTTTGGTTCATGGAACATTAGCCATCAATCATTCAGTTCCCAATATAACGTTTATAGTTTGGTTCATGGAACCAGAAGTCTCCAGTTCGACTCCCTTGATCCTCTCACTCCCCGTAGGATCTTTCTCGACCTCATTTATCCATCTGCTTCTTGGTATGTCCTTCTGTCTTTTCACATGTCTCTGTTCTCTGTGCCTACTCCAATCTACTATTGTATATTTGGTGCTTATGAGAGCGAATGGTTTATATGTGTTCATCAGTTGCCTTTGTGGTGTTGATGGGTGAGAAAACTCACATGCGCATGCCTAAAACCACACCTTCCCCTCTTCTAAACCGCCCCGTTCTATACATAACCAGCGGTACGTCATATTGTTGTTATATGGTTCGTCCATAGGTCACTATTGGTCAGTTTCTACTTATATTTGCAGCTATTGACTCATGGCGTGTTGTTATCTGTACTCATCAGTACTGATATTGACTCATGGCGTGCTGTTATCTGTACTCACCAGTACTGATATTGACTCGTGGCGTGCTGTTATCTGTACTCATCAGTACTGATATTGACTCATGGCGTGCTGTTATCTGTACTCACCAGTAGTGCTATTGACTCGTGGCGTGCTGTTATCTGTACTCACCAGTACTGATATTGACTCATGGCGTGCTGTTGTCTGTACTCATCAGTACTGATATTGACTCATGACGTGATGTTGTCTGTACTCACCGGTGCTGATATTGACTCATGGCGTGCTGTTATCTGTACTCACCAGTATCTTGGGACCAGGGACGAGGCGTGAGTGTTGTCTTTATAACTCTTAGAGAAAAAAATATTTTGATGTTTTTATGCTGTATACAAAGGCAGAAACGAACATAGATTTATAAATTTGTATAAATCATTAGACAAACAACATATACGGTATAAATATATATATATATATATATATATATATATATATATATATATATATATATATATTTTAACTTGTAATAATTTTATTATGAATGATTATTCTAAATATATTCAATAAAAACAGTACCATTATATAGCATTTTCTATAAATATGACTATGACCGGCAACACTCACGCCTCGTCCCTGCTAAATGTCAATCTGTCTATCAGGCAATTTTTTAATCTTTCTGCATACAGTTTGCAGATAAATCGAAGACGCCCGGGGGGTCTAGGAAAGTGGGATCTAGGGATGGGGGCCGTTGAGGAAAAAAGGGGAGGGGCGTAATTGTGGAATACACACACTAGAAGCTTAACTTGCTAAAAAAAAAATAAAGGGTGCACATTTTATTTAGGAAGTCATTTTGTTTTTAATTACTGAAGAAGACCGGTGAACGTCGGTGAAGGGAGACATATTTTTTTCACTGTGTGTGCTTGGAATGTAGGTCATTTCGCCATTTTTGAAGTGGGGAGACAATTCATGTCGTGAACATTGCACGGGGTTGTCTAAGTGGGACTCATTAAGTTACCAAATAATAATAATAATAATAACAACAATTTTTTTTTAAAAGTCACTTATTATATGAAGTGTTTTTTTTTCTCTACTGCAGAGAAATATAGGTCATGTTGACATTTGACAGCATCCGCGAATCCGAAAACTGTGCACCATATCTCATTGGTATGTCACGGTACAATTTGTGTGTCAAGGTATGAATATGTATCATGGTTCACGGCACAATGTATGTGTGTGTGTGTGTGTGTCACAGTACAATGTGTGTCACGTGGCAATGTGTGTGTGTCCCAGTACAATATGTGTCACGTGGCAATGTGTGTGTCAAGGTATGAATATGTATCACGGTCCACGGCACAAGGTGTGTGTGAGTGTGTGTGTGTCACAGTACAATATGTGTCACGTGGCAATGTGTGTGTGTCACAGTACAATATGTGTCGCGTGGCAATGTGTGTGTGTGCCATATTTCAATAG
>JAGDYQ010000010.1:8770347-8817847 GCA_021962125.1 Bulinus truncatus | reverse complement strand
CCCCCCCCCCCATCTCGGCGGCACTGCTATTAATGCCACCGCTTGCAAATATTGGACCCCCTTATAATCCTTGTTAACTCGGGCACATATCGCTGTTCATTCAATCTAGCCCCGATGTTCAGACTGACACTGCCCTTCCATGCTTGCCCAGCCTTACGAATTGTGGGGCCCAATTTAACGGAGGCTTGCGAGGCCCCTCTTCTAACTTTTATTTTACAATAACAACTATAACTATTACTATACATGTAAATTGCGGGGCCCCTCTTCTAACTTTTATTTTACAATAACAACTATAACTATTACTATACATGTAAATTGCGGGGCCCCCTACCGGGCGCGGAGCCCAATTTGGAGCAATCGGCCAATCGGCCTAAGGCCGGGCCTGCAAAAAAAAAAAAGAAATAGCAACAGGGGGGTACCCTTTCAGAGTTGACCTTCCTATAAGGATGGCTCTGTAATATTATTAATAATAACAGGGCCGTATTAACACATCTGCCAGTTCGAATCTTTCCTTGGCTCCTGTCGATCATTGGTTGGCGTAGTATCACGTGGGTCTGCAATGTCCATTTGCCCTTAGGATTTTTTTTTTAAGTTCGAGTGTACTGGACCGCTGGTTTCAAAAGCTCACCAGCAAATGTCCAGTAAAGAATTGCAAAAGTCTATTGCGTCTTCGTTTCCCATGTAAAAAAAAATATACATTCAATAAATTACCAATGTTGAAGTTGGTTGGGGAAGGTAAAAGTATATTATATATTAACAACGAATACGGAAACACACACAGAGAGAGAGAGAGAGAGAGAGAGAGAGAGATGGGGAAAACAGAGAAACAGAAAGTAAAGCATACAGATGTATGGATAAACAGACAGTCAGGCGGACAGATAGATAGATAGATAGATAGATAGATAGATAGATAGATAGATAGATAGATAGATAGATAGATAGATAGACAGACAGACAGACAGACAGACAGACAGACAGACAGACAGACAGACAGACAGACAGACAGACAGACAGATAGATAGATAGATAGATAGATAGATAGATAGATAGATAGATAGATAGATAGATAGATAGATAGATAGATAGATAGATAGATAGATAGATACTCAAGTTTATGTTTTCTTTCTAATGCTTGAAGTTTAAAATTGTGCACTCTTTTTTTTAAAACACAGTAGTAAGAGACATAACTCGGTTTTAATATAATTACAAGCAATTATTCATGTTTATGTCCCTTTTACATCCAGCATAATATAAAATTGTGTGGTTCCCAACTGTTTTAGATCGCAGCCGATTTTTCTCTCCCTTGCTCCGTCTCACTCTGCAAGCTTCACTGTGTGAGCGTATTTTGTTGTGTAGCTGTTGTGACTGTGCAGTAACTCTAACAATAAACACATTAAGAAATAAAAGAGAGAGAGTTCCCTCCCTATCTTTAAAAAAAAATATTGTGTCAAATGTTTTAACACAACCCAAGAGTCAAGCGTAGCACTGCAAGCGGTAAATCTGTTCGATACAATGTACTACGTCTATTTCCGCGAATTTCTTACAGAGAATGATAGAAAGCAAAAAGGCAAACGTAACTGGATGACACCACACAACCTGGGGGAGGGGGGGGGGGGGCTCAGAGAATGAATTGAATTTTTTTGCTTAAAATGTGCATTTGTGTGTGTTTGTTTTTTTTTTAATTACACGATTGTAAGTTTAACTTAACACATAATTATTGAATAGAGTTAGAGGCCATCCATAAAGTACGTCACACTCCAGGGGGGGGGTGTAAGAAAGTGGGACAGTTTGTATGACAGGGGGTGGGGGGGAGCAGGCCAAGTATGACGTCACATTGTTTATATATGTTTAATTTTATTTGGTGATTATATTTGAATATTCCATACTGATGGACTCAGAGCTTCAGAAAGAGCAGATGCAGATGCTCATAAATTTCCTGCATTGTTTGTGGCACAAACTCTCAAATTTGATGACATTATGCCAAGATCAACAGGAGTTTAAAAGTACAACTATATGATCTTTATCGTCTATCTTTGCAGACCAGCTTACATGTTCGAATTTGCAAAGTGTGTCACTTATACTTTGCCTCACAAACAATGTTGAAGAAACATACAGGACAATACAGAGCTCGGTCGCAGGAGAATGTGCCAACCCAAAATTTTCCAGAATCAACTCAGATAAAACGCATCCGTCCTTTGAGAATCGCTGCTAGAAGGCAAAGAGAACTCATGGCAATTATTGGTAGAATGGAAAATGCACATTCAGAGGATGTTGAGTGGCTAGATGAGGATGAAGTTGATCTGTCTGCAATTATCCTTCCAGGAAACAATGATGGGAAAAGACTTATGTCAGTCGTAACTATGGATGAACACTTCACCATGGATGGATGATGTCTAGTGAATATTTTTTTTAATTAAGCATAATTCACAGGCCCACTATAAACATATTCAAAATAGCACAAGAGCTACTCACATAATTTGTCAATCTAGTCCTTTTTTTAGTCGCATTGTTTTGTTTCCATTTTTATTATTTAATCACTGGTTGAGGTCAAGTCTCGCTAATCTACTTCTTATCCTGTGTCAATAGAATGCATACTCTGAAGATTATCTCAAAGTTGACCTCACCCATTGTAAATGAAAAGGTAGCAGATAAATGATGTTTATTATATAATTGTCAAGTCTATGTTTATTGCAGGGCTCGATTTACCACCGGGGATGCAGGGGATATCCCCGGCACTGAGACTTGTCATCCCCGGCTCTGCTTTAGCTAATATATCCCTGCCGGGGATGAAACCATAGACATTTATCCCCGGCTCTGCAGAAATTTTGTTTCTTAAATCGAGCACTGGTTTATTGTTCCATTGTGAAAGTTATACTTATCATTAAAGCTGTTTCAAAATAATTGTAATAAACATCGATTCTCTCCTCTTCTCTTTCCTTTGTCGACAGCCCCCCTCCCCCATTCTATTTAATGTTAAAACTAGTTTTAAATTATAATAATTATAAAAGGACGCATCAAGTTAGACGGTATGATTATGTTATAATCAGATAATCTAGCTTGTTGTGTACTAAAGAACTTAAATCATATTTCATATGTAATTATTCAGATTGGGCCAAATTTTTATTTGGACTATTTTGGTTAGCAGATCAAAGCTGTCACTAATATATATCTAAGTAAAAAGTGTGGTTATTAAGATGTAAAAAAAATGACACAGTAAAAGGTTTTTTTTTTTAAAAAAAAAACGTTCTTTAAGACGTCTAAGTCAATCAAGTCCAGCTCCAATTTTTTATATCAAGGGCCAACAGTTTCCTCCAGTCCACGTACTAGGCATTGGAAGTTTGTTATCTTTTTTAACAGGAGAAATCCAAGTCCATGTACACAAAAGTTTTGCCGTCTTCTGTATCGGCAATGGCAATGCCAACCATCAACAATCAGTTGCTTTGCCTGTTGATTTGGGCATGTTTAACTATTTCTGTTCATGCTTTTATCGATGGCTTATACTGTGGTACCGAAAATTGTTACGAAGGTCAGTATCGGTTTCAAAATACAAAAGAAATATGGAAACCAACAGCCTGTGTCAACAAATTGAAAGACCGGTTAAAACTAAAAAATATTGCTTTCATTCTCACATTCACATGATTATATTTAGACATTTAAGCTAAAACATTCTAGCTACACTAACACGAACATATGATAATTGTTGAGAACACTCCTCCCACACTATAAATGATTCTTTCATATCACATATGACATGTCTGGTTATGTCATAATTGGTGTTAAACTTAGGGACAGGCTACGCTTACATCAAGACGTAATTCGTATTTTTTTTTTCCGGATTACGTCAATAGATATTTCTCCACACCCTAACACCGTCCCTAACCTTATCCCTAACCCCTAACCCTTTTTGTTTACGCAGTGGCCACGGTAACATCAAGACGTAATTTTTATTTTTTTTTCTGGATTACGTCAATAGATATTTCTCCACACCCTAATACTGTCCCTAACCCTAATGCTAACCCTAATATAATTGCCGGTACCTGAAAAAAAATGAGAAATAATAGAATGGCGCTTGATGTAATCGTAGCCACTGCGTTAAACTTAAGTCTTGGCAATTTTTTAGTGTGAATCAAACCAAATTGAAAATCGATAGTAAAATTACTTGCCAATAATCCTAAGTTACTTTAAAATATTTTCTTTACCTTAATCTCATTCATTATATTCAAAAGTAATTTTACTACCCATTTTGTTTGATACACACTAAGACCTTTGCATTAGGATATGATAGAATCATTTATCTCATGTGAGCAGGCTTGCAGAGCCTGCATTTTTTTTTCCAGCTCCCACAAATTTTTGGAGGGTAAACAAGATTTAAAACGAATACAAAAAGATTCCCCATTAAAGATTTCTTGTGGCAATGTGCATGCACATTATCATTTAAATGCTGTTACTTTTGTGGCGTGACAACATTTCAAATTGTAGGAGGCAAACGATCAAACGAATTTGGAATTTTAAAGCTAAAAAAAATTCTTCTGTAAAAAAAAAAAAATTGGGAGCCGGAACCGCCAGATTTTTCGGCTCTGGCTCCAGCTCCAGCAAAAAGTAATGGCTCTCCGGCTTGGCTCCGCAAGCCTGCATGTGAAGACTGTCATTAACAATTACCAAACTTACTATATGTTTTAATTTGTAATGCACTACAAAAAAATACAACTAATTTAGCTAATAACTCTAGTCTAAGTGACCATGTCCTATGCTAAAATGATTTAATTTATAAAGAAAGAATATCATATGCCCATGCACAGAATGTTATACACCCATAGATTGAATGTCATTCTCCAATACATTGAATGTCATACGCCCATACATTGGCATGTTTGGCCGATAGAAAGTTTCATTTTTTTATATTTTAGTATTTTGATTAATTAATGCCTAAAAAATAAAGTATTTTAACTGTAACTAGAATATGATAATATTGTTAATTATTCTTATAATATTCACAATACATACTTCATTTATGTGTAGTTCATTACTAAGCTTCAAGTAATCACAACAATAATAATATTAATGTGTCGTATGCCACTTGCATTCCTAAATAATGACAAAACACAATGCCTTGTAAGAAAAATAAATGCACTTTAATATGTAATATTTACAGATGGCGAATCCACAAGATAAGACCAATATAAACTTCATCTTACTATAACATCAATGACTGAATCACTCTCTTCTATCTGAACTCTGGTCCGAAAACCTGTTAACAACCTATCTAATCACAGTATATTCTGAAACCCTGTTATCAACCTTCACAACTCCTTGAATTTCCTGAAATTCTCAAAATCTTTGAATTCCCCATGAACTTTTTGAACTCCCCCTTTTTTTTGTTAATCACAGCATTATCACTTTTATAGACCATACCAGGTTATTACATGGGTGTTCAAAGTGTAAGTACCAGGTTATTACATGGGTGTTCAAAGTGTAAGTGCCAGGTTATTACATGGGTGTTCAAAGTGTAAGTGCCAGGTTATTACATGGGTGTTCAAAGTGTAAGTGCCAGGTTATTACATGAGTGTTCAAAGTGTAAGTGCCAGGTTATTACATGGGTGTTCAAAGTGTAAGTGCCAGGTTATTACATGGGTGTTCAAAGTGTAAGTACCACAAGTGTATGACAAAATTTCATTACTCGTATTAATGCATGCTTGACCCTACAAAATCAGGTCACAAGCACACTAATACAATACAATAATCAAACAAGGAGTGATAACTAGGGATAGGACATAAATGTAGTTCAAGAATTGAAAAGCTAACAAGTTTTCCCCTCTTTTATGCAGTAGTGCTAGTTGCTGAGAAATTGTAGATATGTTAGCAAACCCAGAGTATGCTTCAAATTATTTCATGTAACTTTAAAATGGCGACACAATTTTTGCAGAAAAAAACAATTTATAATAGAGTGACAATGTTTGATAAAATTAAACTTTATTTACATAGGAAAAAAATCCTCATGAAAACATGATTTTTTTTTTCATGCACTATTTCTAGCCATGTGCTTGTCAAACTTGAGAAGATCTGATAAGGAATTTTATTTTATAATGACTTCTTTTAAACAAAATTATTGAAAAGATTTAATAGAAAACGTACGTAAATGATGTCATTTAACTCAGAATTCTTAATAATCCACTGGGTGGGAGTGGAATTAATAATTTTCCCATGCCTTTCTTATTGTTGACGAATATATGGAAATAGAAAAAAATAAAAAGGGTATTGATGCCCATATAAGGCAAGGGGTGATCTGTCATAATTATTCAGTATTCTTTTTTTTTTTTCAGTTCTTGATGTCACAAGAGAAGCCACAAGGGTAAACTTTTTTTTTCGATGTCCATTTGACGGACTCAATTAAACTGTCCTGAAAAACCTAATAGAGCAAGACGCTTGTGTTTATATATATTTTACTACCATAATTTCTTTTTTAACTTTTAATTGAAATTTTAATTTTTGTATCTTATTTTAAAATTCAATTTAAAAGTCTGCTTTATAAATATAATTATACATATATATATTGATAGGGAGAAATCACAAAGGCATATAGGAAACTAGCTAAAAAATGGCATCCTGACATGCACAAGAAAGAGGTTGGTTTGGTTTCTATTTTCTATTCATTGTTACATTTTTTTAATTACTGAGGAATAATTTATCTGTCTGGGACAAAAAAATTTTCACCAGTTTCTTAAATTACTGTTTGTTATTTTTGTGACCTTTTTAGGATGACAAGGAAAAAGCTACTGAAATGTTTTTAAAAATAGCTAACGCTTATGAGGTAAGCATGTGATTTCCTTTTTTTTAAAATGTTGATGCTGTGTCTGTTAGCATTTAGTGTGGATTAAATTAACAATGATTATGCCTTATTAATTTCAAAAATTGTGTAGAATATAGACAATAAACTTCCTTTGCCTCAACTTTATAAAAAAAAATTTCCTACAGACATTACGTGATGAGGACCAGCGAAAGGATTATGATTACATGTTGGATAATCCAGGTGATTTATTTTGTTACTTTTTGAATAACTTTACACTGTTATGAGCTGTTTTTTTTTTTAAACAAATATTTTCTTAGGTATGATGCAGTAAATGTGTTTACTTTTAAAGAGAAGTCACATAACAAAGTTTCAAAAAAATAACTTAGAAACATTCATGATAATTCATATTCGCCCATATACAAAAGTAAATTTTTTTGATATAATCTTGGGAACCGTACCACGTTTTGATGGGGAAAAAATGAACCCTGGCTTTTTTATCACTTAAGATGCAGAGGAGAATGCAAATCTTGCCGACTACGAATATTATTTTACATGATGATGGATTCATTTATAACCTATATTTTTGATATTTCAGATGAATATTATTCTATTTATTACCGCTATTACAAGAGGAGGGTGACACCCAAGGTTGACGTTCGCTTGGTCATTGCCGTCACCATTACTGTTATTTCTGCCGTGCAGGTATGTGATGCATCAGTATTTTTTAACGCATTTTACAACATGCTTTTCCGCTATATAAAATTTTCAAGCCAAATTTTATGTATTCTTTTTTTAATTTCATTGTTCACCTAACAACTGTTTGATTTTATATATTTTTTTTAAATCCTGCTAGTTAATGTTTATCATATAGCTGGTGTCATTTGCATTATGTATTTTCTTTTTCCTTTATTTTTGTTCCCAAACTTTCTTAGTACTTCAGTGCTTGGAACAATTACAATACAGCTTTGAATTATCTGTGCAAAGATCAGAAATATCGTATTAGAGCCTTGGACATTGCAAAGACAGAAGGTTTACTTGAAAACAAGAAGAAAAGCAAAAAAAGTAAGGTAGGGTCATCATTTTATTGACATTTTGAAAGGTCATATCTGATTCTGATAACAGATTCTTCTTGGCAGTAATAGTAGAAAGCAAATAATATAAAAAAAATTTTTATTTTAAACTGAATATCCTATAAAAATGAATGATATTTTATGGCTTTGCACTTTGTTTCCCCATGTGCTGTAATCGTTTTGTTTTGTTATTGATTTTATTTTTGAATATGCTTTGTATACTCTCTCAACATTAGAAAAAATATAAAATTATGTTCACAGTGTTTCCACTCAGAATAGGCTATTGAATGTTTAATATTAAATATAAATTTAAACAATTACTAATCAAATATATGCATTTATTTATTCTAACTAGAGAAAATCAAGTGGATATTTTCACTGTACATTATAAAGACATTTTACACCTCTGGTATTGCTTATTTTAGTGCGTCACATAACATAGTAAATTGTGGAGAATTTTTTCTTATTTTTTTATACAGGAAGAAATTAAGGAAGAGGAAGAAGCTACAGTTAGGAAAATTATTGCAGACAAAATGGATATACGGTAATTATTTTTACAGCATCCAGTCCAATATTTACCAGCACGACTAGTAAAATATATCTTTTTTTTTTTCTAAATAAGACTAAAAGCTCTTGACAAGCAAATACCATTAGTCAACTGCTGTAACTCTTGAAATCAAACTATGTACAGACTAATCCACTGTATTATGAAACAAAAGACTTATTTATGGGTTTAAAAATCAAAGATAATCCTCTAATTTTAAAATTAATTAAGTGTAATTAGATACCAGGCATATAAGTGTGTTTATTTCAGTGGTGGCCAAAGGTGGCCCTTCAGTGAGTTTTATGCTGCTCCCAGAGCACCAGATTTCTATTACTTAATTACTTTAAATCACTAAATTTAGATAAATTAACTTAAGTGCGACGCTTTTAAAGTATTTTTTACTACATAAAAAAACCTAGACTTCAGCAATCATCAACTCATGAGCTGCCACGTTGGTGCATACCAACATTTTATGGTCCATATCACTTGACAGATGGGGCCTGTACATTCATACATCCCTAAAGCAACAGGCACGTAATTATTTTTTGAAGTTAACACTTTTTTTTACTTTTTTATGTCTCAGAGGCGGCTATCAAAAGCCAAAAGTGACAGACATCCTCTGGATTCAGCTAGTTCTACTTCCGTACCATATAGCCGTGTACATTGTGTGGTGGGTCAGGTGGGTGTGGAGGTTCACTATAAAACGTGAAGAGTACGGGGAAGAAGAGCACCTGTACCTGATTAGGAAAAATTTAGGAATCAGTCAGTGTCAGTTTGATGTAAGTTTATTTATATTATTTTTTTTTTTTTTTATTTAAAATGTTCAGTGAGTGTTTTGTCATGTACATGCTGAGGAAATGCTTCACTGGCCATACAGCAAGTTCTAGACCAAGGATGGGAAATGCATGGCACATAGTCTAAAATTGGCACGTCAAATACATTTCCTGGCACTGCCAAAGGAATTTTAAAAAAAAAAAAAAACTATATAGGTAATACTACTTGAAAAACATAATGTACAATGGCAAGTTAATTTTGATTTGCTTTTTATTTTACCCCTTTGATAAAATCCTATTAACAAATACCCTAGTACTGATAATAAAATATAATCCTCTTTCTGATTATAAAATATACCCATGTTTTTATTATAAAATATTGTTCCTGCTCTAGATTGGTGTCTCCATATGTGGGACTCATGATTTCACTTCTGGTTGTGAAGAGAAGCAATTCTAAATTTCAGTCCTCCATTTGTATGTTTTGAAAATGTGTTTACCCAATGACTTCTCTAGTGTATTCTTCCTAAAACCTTCTTTTTTTTTTGTTTCGCTTCTTCCTAAAAACTTCATTACGGCTTCATTCACTGAACAGTTATATTTTTTTAGCATTGAAAAATGATGTGTACATGTTACAGGTATGGTCATGGCAACACTGTTCTAAAGATTTGATGCTTTATTCATTATTCTACAGTGTATTATTTTTTCATAGATGAATTTGCCTTGACTGAATTTTATATTTCTGTCCACATTATTTAAGTTACTGCTAACATGTATGTAACCAATCAACAAAATCAATATTTAATTAATGAGCCTTTAATGAAAAGAGTAAGTTAATCAATATTTAATTAATGTATGAATAAAGTAATAAAGCCAGAGTCTACGAACTAGGGTGCATTACCGGTGAGATGAGTCCTCACTAGACATGTATTAAAAACAAGTAAAAGTGGTCAAAGCAAATGAACATTTTTTTTGGTTTAATAGGCTACAAATTTCTTCCTATCAGGGTGATGGGTTAAAAAGTTTGCAAACTATTTCATTGGAGTCTTTGACCTATGGTATATAAACAATATTCAATAATTTATGTATTTCCTATATCTTTTAAAATTATTTTAACAAAAATCTATTTCAGTCTTGTTTGAATAAAGAATGCAACTGGTTATTAATTAGGTCCCTGTTAGTCTTGACCCTAAGAACTATAAATGTAGTTGCTTTTTTTTACATCCTCACCATGGCAAGTGTGCACTAGCTATGGAGGCACTATTAAGGACATAGGTACATGAGTGGGGCTCACTGGGATTTGAAGCCATAATCTACAGTCACCAATGAAACCGACATATCACTAAATTACAAGATATTGTCTTCACACTTGATCTAAGATGAAAACGCTGTTTGAAAAATAATTGTGTATGACTGATTGTGTCTTTCAGATGCTACAAGATCATGAACTTGAAGAGTATAAACAACAAAAACTTTGGATCAAAGAGAAATATATCGTATGTGATACAGTCACTACTTTTCCTTTATTTTTTTTTTTATGTACCGTTTATTTTTCAAATTATTTAAATTGGTTTTTTTTTTTGTTTTTTTTTTATAATTTATTTTAATTATATAAATAGTTTTATTTTATTCTCTTCTTGGAACAGGAGTGGAAGGCAAGAAAAGAAGAAGAAACAAAGTCAAAGCTTGCCGAAAATAACCGCTACAAGATGTACAGGAGATACATGAAAAAAGGTGGTGCTGGACAGATGACCTTCGGTCCTGATTGAAATACATCGACTCGTAACTTCATCTTGGTGGCTAGGTTTTCGGCAGCAGTATGTGCTTTACATGGAAACCAAGCTTCGCATTGCAGGGTGTGGGATCGGTGGTTGTTGCTGAAGGCTGCTCACTGAAATAAAACTTACATATTATTTTTTTTTAAAATACCTCCTGAGTTTATCAAATATGTCCATGTAAAAGATGTCCATGACATGGTTTAATTTGGTAATTGTTGTATTAAATCTCAAGCTATTGGATTGCAATTACAGGCGTGTAGTCGCATGAAATTGAACTTATGAAAAATTCTCAGTTTGTTAAAACAAGAAAAATTTTACTATTTATTAGTAATAATGTATACTGAGTGATATCAAATTTATAGCACCTATACATTTATCATTGACAGTTGTAAAAATTTTGTTAACATGCTCAGATCCTAAAGAATTTAATTTTATCATATATTTTAAGTTATACAGCTGCCAAAGAAAATTTTAGCTCTGTTGCCGTTAAATAAAATTGTCATTGTGTTTATCAAGTTTGTACATTTTGCTATTATTTATCCTGGGTAAACCGTTTGAAAAAAAAATGTCCTGCTTTGATTGAGGTTGATCACAAAGTTATCTTTCCAATTTTGGGGTAAAATATGTGGCAATAATTCTAAAATGAGGAACAGGTTTATTTTCCTTGTCACATGTATGGGGCCGGTCAGTTGTTGTGTGGGGCCTGTCAGTTGTTGTATGGGTCTGTCAGTTGTTGTTGTATGGGGCCTGTCAGTTGTTGTTGTATGGGGCCTGTCAGTAGTGTTGACTTTGTTCTAACACCACTGTGCTATGATGCAAAGTTTGGTATGGGAAGCCTATCTTGAATTGTTCTTTTAAATTAAGTATGCACTGAACTAAAAAATTATTAATTAGAGATGTCTTATTTGTGCATGTATATTTAATCTGCCAAATGATGTTAAACCCTTCAGCTGTTTGCTTTTTAGACATAAATCATTCTTAAAGGTGTTTGGGGGGGGGGGATTGATTGTGATTCTCTGATACGATTCACTCTAGATGAGGAATTATTTTTGCTGCAGACTTTGCCTTTAAAATCTTTTTTGAATGCTCATGAAATTGTTGAAGTACAACTTACAGTTAATCTTCATTTGAAAGATATTTTATTAAGGATTTATTATCAGAAACAAATTAATTCTTCATCACTAATTTGCTGTTAAATGCGATCTTTAATTAAAATTGTCTGGCTATTTCTATGAGAAAAGTATTGCAAGATTTTAAGAGTTATCCTGGTCTGCATTTTGATAATAATGACAGGATCAGATAAAAATGTTTGATCATGTACTAAATGAAGCATTCTTTAACAATTACAGGTTTGAATGCCTGAAGCATATTTAAAGGAACTAATTTTATGGATGGAAATTACAGGTTTGAATGCCTGGAGCATATTTAAAGGAACTAATTTTATGGATGGAAATTACAGGTTTGAATGCCTGGAGCATGTTTAAAGGAACTAATTTTATGGATGGAAATTACAGGTTTGAATGCCTGGAGCATATTTAAAGGAACTAATTTTATGGATGGAAATTACAGGTTTGAATGCCTGGAGCATATTTAAAGGAACTAATTTTATGGATGGAAATTACAGGTTTGAATGCCTGGAGCATATTTAAAGGAACTAATTTTATGGATGGAAATTACAGGTTTGAATGCCTGGAGCATGTTTAAAGGAACTAATTTTATGGATGGAAATTACAGGTTTGAATGCCTGGAGCATATTTTAAAGGAACTAATTTTATGGATGGAAATTACAACGAAGATGTCATGGGCATCTTTCCTGACACTTTGTTTTGGTATTTTATGTGCATATCAATTTGATTTGCAAAGTATTATTTCTTCTATAACCACACAATTTTTATTTTTATTGACCTCTGTGAGAGTCAAAGCACCACTTAATGTTTTCAGTTCTAAACAGCTAATGAACACAAACATTTGGTTTTATCAATGGTGCCGGAAGTATGTGAAACATGTTCTCATTGTCAATTGTAGTCTTAGTAATTCATCAAAGAGATGCTGGTTAGAGCTGTACAAATGTTGTTAATAAGACTCATTCAATGGTAATTTAGACTTGCTCATCAATATAATCGTGAAGTCAGCTTTCTGAAAATCGTAGCACTTAATTCCCATGACATAAGTACTGTTATTTTTTTAAAAACTTACAAAACTGTTGTAGCAAGAAACCTAAATGGCTTTTCACTCTTATAAACTTTGCCTTATTGTATTATTGCACATTTTTTTCAACATTATACTTACTATAAAGATCTGATGATAAAAATATTTTAAGTGTACGGGCCCTAAACAGATGTTACATGAAAGTTTCATAGTGAATAGTTTTTAAAGTATTTTCAGTTCAACGTATGCAAAGAATATATATATACATTTATATATGATTTGCATCTCATTAAAGTGATAAAAGTCTGAATGCCCCTCCATACTTAATTTATTGGTTTCTGTTACGAATCCTTTGATGAAAAATTCATATTTGTTCCTGTTCATTTTCCTCTTTTAAAATGAGTATATTTTTTTATGATTTATGACAAGTTCTATTATTGTAATTAGTTTATGTGTATAAAATTTTGTTTATATCTTGCAATTATTTGTTAAACTACTACTTTCTTTTTCTTGTATTGTGTCCCGGCATATTAAAAAGTAAAGTTCCCTTAGCCCTAAAGGGCCATCGGAGTAGATGACGTGTAAAATTCATCTGTTTCTGTAAACACAGGATGTAAAGATAGGTAACCCTTTTAAGTTGGGTGGACTTAACACCAGAAATTCCCTCTTTTCTCACCAAGGAACCCAACACTCTTGGGTCCACAATCGCTCACACCAGTCATCCCTACCTCCACCAGTCTGAAATATTACCTTATTAGGAATATAATAAGAGAAAATAAAAACTAATCAATGTATGAATAACCTCACAGATGTAAATAAAACAATACAGTACATGTAAAAACAGACAAAGACACAAACACAATTTTTTTTCTCAGTAACAAACAAATATCAGAATTGTTGGAGTTGCAACATTTTATTCTCTCATTCTCATGCTAAAAATTATATTATGATCAGATATATTTAAAAAAAAAATAGATTGATAAGATTAACAAATGGTTGGGCTTAAAATGAAAGAAGTACAGAAAGTCTGAAAGGAATCAAAATGATTCAATGATCATAGAATAAATATCAACATCACTAGCCTATATTATTATTGTGTATTCTGGAATTATCAATGATGTGGCTAAGTTAAAACTAAAAATAATGGTTACCATTTGTTTTCTACCACTCTCAATTGGGGCATAACACAAAATAAATAAAATGTAGAAAGGAAAATTATTTGTGAAATCCTTTGAAGCACACCTTTATTAGGAATATTTTTTTTTTTGCTTTCCTTATAAAGTCTCAAACCTGAATGAACTATTTGTTGGTACCTTTTGACTCAGGTCAAATTTAGGTCATGAGACCGTACCGAGAAAAAAAAAACACTCATTCAAAAACATCTTTAAAAAAAAACACAACAATTAACAACAACATTTTGAGGCTTGCATCCAGAACACAACCAGAAAACAATGAAGTCATTATTTCATCCTTTGTACAATGACGGCATTTAAAAGATTGGCTTGCTCCAGCGTCAGAGTTTCATCCTGTAGCTCCTTATTGGGAAATGTTGTCATTAGGCAAAAATTGGCCTGTGCATACTGTGGGTTAGATCTGGATTTTTGGTTAGGTGAAAATAACACATTCTGACGATTTTCCAACTATGTAATACAAACAAAAAAATGGCTGAATGCAAGTGAAAAATATACATCTCAATATAAAGGTACTGTGAAATTGGTGAAATGTACATCGCAGATTCAAATTAAGCAAACTGTAATGCTGTTCTTTCTACCCATTTATAATTCATTAGCATTCATAAAATTCATTTTTTAAAGTACCCCGTATTTGGACAAAAATATAACAGTATTTATTTACTTCTCAAGACTAATGTATTCTTATGATTTCTTTTTAACTGATACATTTTTAGTCTGGCAACATCAATGTTTGAACATTAATTTGTAATTAACCATGGTTCAAGATTATTTTATACCAAAGAAAAAAAATTTAAGTATTATTACGAATTCTAAAGTAAAACAAAGTTCAGAAACATGTAGAGAATGTTGGGTGATCAATAAACAAAAATCTTTCCACATCAACACAAGTTATTTCACTTTCATGAATAATGCTCAAATAATCAGTATTAAAAATAAAATTTGTCAATAATTACTGGAATAAAAGATAATAACTTACTTATATATTAGAGTCGCTAATTAAAGCAAATTTAATGCATTTAAAAAATTATGCAATTGAATTTTTTAACACAACACTACGTTAGTTTTACCCAAAGGTTAATTCAATAGATGATCCAATTTGAATAACAGAAATTGATCAGAACAACCAAGAAAGAAAACGTCAGTGCAAGAACTGTTAATTTACATGAAATCATTGCAGCTAGATGACCTTGAAACAATAGACTGTCAATTCTTAATCCTATTTTCTGAACTTTAATGATACAATTAGTCAATTTAAAGATGCAATAAGTTGTAGAAATACAAAAAAAACAAACATTTATATGGAATTATTTCACATTTTGGCCATTGGCAAGACGCTATTGAATTCCTGGTTTCTACTTTCAATTTAACGCAGATGTGAGACCGCTATTATTTATATATATATTTCTGCCCTGTTCAGTATTGTTTCATTGTAATAACATATATTTGAGTTGCTACCAAATACAATGATATTTATTTTTTTTTTAAGTGCCTGATCAAATCACCTGAAAAACAGTGATATAATAAAGATATGTTTTTCTTTTTATGTCTCAAAAGCAGTTTTCAATGCCCAACTTCTTTATTTAAAAAAAAAATCAGAATTCAAGAGTTTAAAGGATACGCTATTATATGTTGTCTTATATCACTTATCCTATGAGTGTTGTTCAACTTCAGTACCATCCTGAGCAGACAAAATATCAACAAATACATGTAGTTATTCATCATTGTCATCACTTATGAATCTTTAGATTTTTAAAGATTTAGAAACAAGAATTGTTCATTCATCATATTCAGATAATCTTTGTCTTTGTTCACAACCAATGTTTTAAAGCCATTTATTTTTAAGTCTAAAATCAAATTTATAAACCTAACCCTAATCAAATACCATAATATTGAAACAAGAATTTGAGTGGCTCTTTAAAAACTGAGAAAAATGTAAATTATAACTTATGAGCCAAATCAACGTTTTGAAATATCCAGTATGCTGGATTAGAAACAGATATACATACATTAATTTCAATGTTCACAGATGGATTTAGTTTGCTAGCCAAGGTCCTACTGTATAAATACTAGAAATATTTATTCCAGAATTATTTATTATTATTATTATTTATATTCTCTTTTTTTAATAAAACTTTCCATAAAAACTAAAAAGAATCAAAAAGTTACCTTTTCCCATCGGCTAGACGTAATTGCACATTTGTCACTGGTTTACTGTCATCCACTGTTGGAGGAGGTGGGATTCTGTCACCTGCTGGAGGCGTTGATCTCATCACAGATGGGGCTGGGCTGAAAGAGTTTGGTTCGTTGCTGGTGACAAGTGATTGACATTGGCATGAAATAAAAGAAAAGTGAGGGAAAGATGAGAGGGAACAAAGCAGGTTTTTTTTTCTTCTTTAACATGCAAATCTCTAAACAGTGTAAGAGAAAAAAGGGAATTTCCTTTACACCTACATGAATCACTGTATCAAGCTAACACACCGTAAATAATAAAGATATTTTGAAGTTCCTAATCAAGGCATGGGCGTCGCTAGGAAATTTTCCGTGGGGGGAGGGGGGGGTGTCAAAAATTTTCCGGGGGGGGGGGGGAGTTGGGGGCAAATAACAACTTTATGACATTTTTTAAATTTAAGGGGGGGGGGAGCTAATGCCCCCCTCTTATATGACATTTTTTTAAAATGTAGGGGGGGGAGCTAATGCCCCCCTCTTATATGACATTTTTTTAAATGGTACGGGGGAGCTAATGCCCCCCTCTTATATGACATTTTTTAAAATGTAGGGGGGGGAGCTAATGCCCCCCTCTTATATGACATTTTTTTAAAATGTAGGGGGGGGAGCTAATGCCCCCCTCTTATATGACATTTTTTTAAAATGTAGGGGGGGGGGGGAGCTAATGCCCCCCCCCATGAATACGCCCATGAATCAAGGTGAAAAATGTGTTTAGCAACAACGAACAGGTCTTGAGGCCCCATTAAAAACTTAATTTTTCATCTGACAATCTTTTTCAGTAGGTGTATATTAAATTCCAAATGAAATCAGTGAAAGAAAAAAAAAATTGTAAAATGAAATAAAGAAAGAAAAATGTGCACAAGTATGAAATGTAACTTTAAGAGCCAAAAAAATAAAAAAAACAAAATTAACAAAAACGAATTAAAAAAAAAAAAAAAAAGTTCTACATGTTTTTACACTTGTTGTTGGTTTTAAAAAATTGCTGAAACAGAGAAAAAAATCTTCAAAGGAATGACAAAGTATTATCTTACTTACATTTCTAACACTTAAATTGACCTCCCTTTCTGGATTGGTGAATTTTTTCCCCACATAACGTGGACTGTAACAATAACTATGAATTCTCTTTAAACACCCCCCCAACCCCCGAAAGGCTTATTTATTTTGCAATACTGTAAGTAAGAAATTTATTACAATGTTTTTTTTTTAATTGATATAGAAGCAAACAGGACAGAATACTGAAAATTTTGTTATACTGTATTTTGTAGCAACATTTTACTGTATTAAATTTTAAAAAATAGCACATCAAGCTAAAAAAAAAAAAAAACCAGTGGTATACTTTGAGCCCACAATCTCTTTTTGCAATTCTTTTCTTAATAAATAAACATTCCCAAAAAACTAATAAGCTCCGGACTCAAAAACATTTTAATAAACTAACTTGAACACTTTTTTTTTTTTTTAAAAAATGCACTATGCACTGACATTGGGAATACACAAGAGTTAAAAAGTGGCACAAATACAGTCAAAATGAAATATTTACTACCAACTATGGTACTGTACCTGCCCAGCATATGTCCAGCCCCTGAAAATGCTTTGATGCTGATTTTTGGTTTGACATAGTCTTCCGTTCTATGGTCTTCCATATCTAGGCTGACCTCCCCACCTCTGGCTTCTCGAATAAGATCTTGGGGTACTTCACTGGAAGTTTAAATATATGTATACATGTATTTTTAAAACAGTTGTGTATAATTGTTATAAAAAAATGTAAAGTAAAAAGGCAACCACATGTGTAAAATGTCATAACTAATTAAAATGCTATTCAGAGAGATATTGGTTATTTGGGGTGAAGTTAAGAACATAATTGTCAAATTAACTTCACCAATACCTAGGGTGTAAGAAGCTCAAAAAAAAAAAGCCAGAATTCACCAAGTTGTAAAATTAGGACTTGTGGTACATCTACTTATTTTGGTGGCAGTTCCCGACCATAAATATATCATTTTAATAGAATTCGCCATATAATTAAAATCTGTAGAACAAGTACATATAATAAATGAAATGGTACGTCTCCATATAATGTAATAATATCATGTACCGGTCAGTCAAATGTTGTTTTTTTTCAATCACTATCTTTAGCTGTCATAACTAGGGGATTGGACCTTACAATAAAAAAATTATATCCTCATGATAATTCTTCAATTTTTAAGCAGATGAATTATTGAACTGATCAAATGTTTGTACCCTCTTGCAATGCTATCCAGAAACTGCTTGTTTTCTGGATCATTATAATCCCTGAGAGGACCATCATCTACGCTAAATCCATTTTTCCATAATTTTAGTTTTTTTTCAACCTGAAACGAAACAGTAAAATAACAAGGAAAATAAATGGTAAAAATAAAGGAATAAAACTCCATGAAGATAAAAAAACATTCGTAGAAAGATTTTTTTTAAAGAAGTAGAAAAATACAAAAATATAATGTTTATAGAAAAATTAATGGAAAAAAATAAATAATTTAATGATAAATAATGATAAATAGTAAAAATAAAGCTGGTGACTTAAGTGAGATATGAAATATCTTCTCAATTCTATCTCAGAAAGAAAAAAAACATCCGACAAGTACCTGTTCTCGCTGCCTAGCTTCATCGGAGCCCCTTACAATAGTTGTATCATTCTGGGTCTCCCCTAGCCTATAGCCAGCTCCAACAAACGTTGCTCTCTTCATCTGACCAGGACGGTTTTCTTCCTTTTTTTCCTCAGCACCATGTCTAGATAGAGGATAAGTTTTAACAGGAATATCATAAAGTGGTGAAGTTCTACTAACTAGCAATCAGAATGTTCATAGTATCCAGAATTAAACTTAAAATAAGAAAAAATATGTTTAAGATGAATAATGTGCTATTCAGACCACCTTCACTAACATCAACTTTCAGGAATATAAAAAATGCTTCTAAGAGGTGTTGACAGATTACAATGTTTAATAAAAGCCTTATTAAAATTGTTTATGAATCTTGTATGCAGTGGAACCTCAGGTCATGAATGCCCATGTCACAAACGATTCAGATTACAAATAACTTATACATTTTTTGTCTCAGGTAACCAACAGAGAGAACAAGGTTTAACGTTGGAGAAAAACAATGGTGTACATTACAAACGAAGGCCAAAAAAGACATTTAAGGAGAGCAGTTGTCAAAATGATGAGGAGCCAATGACTGCTTCAACGGCCTCGATCAAAGCAATGTGCAGCATGTGGGCCAACGAGATGTTGAAGACTTCATTATGAACCACCCCCCCCAAGTAAACTTGTTGCTTAAGAGCAGTAAACCTTATAAATGATAACGCAACGGCCCACTTCTAAAAGATTCTCCAGCAAATGATGCAACAAATTTCCATTGATAGTTTTTTGATGCAGAAGGTTCCCAGTTGGCTGCTAATAAACATCAACAAGAAACTCCTGAAAACCTTAAATATAATCAGTAATTCTTCAATCAGAAATGTATGAATCCACCAAAAAAAAAAAAAAAAGAATCATATATTGTAAAAAGAAATTAAGTTATTGAGGTACATACTCTTTGGCTGACTTGAACAGAGTGTCTACGAGTGTGTTAGTATTTTTCTTCTTTGGAGGACCCAGAATCTGCTGACCGCTATATATTGCAACATGGTAAACAAAAAAAATATATACTTAAAAAATTAGGCCATAATAAAGTTTTGGGGATCTATTTAGACATACTTTCGTATTAATGACAAAAAAATAAATAAATAAAACGATGAGTGAAGTAAAAATCACCTGGTGTCTGAACCACCAGCATAATAAGCCTGACCTTCTTCATCTGAAGAATCAGAGTCAACATGAATAGATTTAAATGTCTGCACTCTGAAAAAAAAATAAAGGCAATGTATAAAAATGAAAAATAATAATAGAATTTCCATTTGGAGCTAAATATTATTAAACATTTTCAGTTATGAAAGTATTAGTGTAACTGTTTTGAAAAAATACAATATAAATTATTTTGATTACAATATCCTTATTTAAAAGAACTAGCATATTATTTTGTTGTTTTTTTTCTGTATAGATGTCTATAGCAGTGCAAGATTTGTGTTTATCAGCAGGAGTTGATAAGTTCAAAGAAGAAAACAAAAATAATAAAGTATCTACTAATTATAAGTGTCTGTGATCAAAAACATCAAATACGGAGTTAAAAAAAACAGCACAGAACCAATTTAAAAAAATATTTCAATGAAATACCTTTGATTTGGATTAAATGGTGCTGAAGTTCCACCGGGTTGATTTCCTGGGGAATCAACTTGAACTGTAGCATCATCAACAGCTGAGTCATTGTCTGCACTTTCAAAGAAACTACTCATTGCCAGCTGTGAAATTTAGAAAAATAATAATCTTAGCAACCAATTTAATTATCAATTATAGTTACTTTTGGGATACAGCTGTGTCCTTTGAGATCAATGAGGGCAAGTCACCAAGACAGAGATGGCCTAACTTACCTTCTGATGGCTGTTGCAGTGATATCTCGACATAATAAATTCTCTTAAGCTGATTCTCCTAAAATAGCTGTCTACTAGTCATACAGCCATAAAGAATACCTGATGACACTATGCATTGTGCATCATTTCAAAATTAGTGAGGGATCCTACAAAAATAATTACCAAGTCAATAACTGCAAATGTCATTATTATGGAATTGGCACATCTTATGCTTTATCCATTAAAAAGCCTTGCCCCAAAATGTTGATCCTATCTTCTTCAAATCTTCATCATTTAATCGAAGCAGGATAAAAGCTACAGCTGCAAGCTTCAATGCCTGCCATTTTATTCTTAGAAAAGACTACTTGTGCAATCATAAATAAAATTAAAAGAAAGGGGAAAAGTTTATCGGACAGATGAATTCACAAGTACGACACACTTTTAAATATACTTAGAAAACATAATACATTTTTTTTTTAATTGAGGCAGTTGCTTTATCTTTTATTCTAAATATTGTGAACCTTACTCCCTAGTCTAGACTAAAGAGCCAATACTGGCATGTCAATATTGAAAAACAATCAAAGACAAAGAAAATAGATTTAAAAAACAATCATGCAATTGCAATATTTCAGTGCAATAAAAATTTGTCTTCATAAAAAAAAGTATGAGAACTTTCCAGATTACTTTTTTTCCTTTTACTAAGTTTTAGTTATAGGGTCATTCCATGTCAACTCAACCAGTTTTTTGACAATTGTTCACCTGACCCCCTCAGATCTTCCTGAAATTTTCAGGGCTTGTGGTACATTCAAAGTTGAGTGATTCCTGAAAATTTTAGGCCATTTGGTCAAAAACTTTCTGAGATATGATTTTTTTAATTTTTAGGGGTAGTAGCGAGTGCGCGTGACATTTACATTTTCGCGATATTTGAACGTGAATATTTCAAAAACTAAAAGGGCTCATGTATTAATTCCTATTACATCTGATATGCTTAGAGTTCTGATGGATGAAACCAGGGCCGCTTTATCCTATAGGCACAGTAGGCACGTCAAAGTCTAAATCTAAAAGGCTAGGCCTAAGCTTTCAGTTTCAGATATTCAATTCAATTAAGCAATTAGTTTTAGATCCCTAAATTAAAGAATAATACATATATTAATGTATTTTACAAAAAATAGTTAATTAATCTAAAGGGTCAATTATTTAACAACGTACTATTTTTAAACAATTCTGTGTTATTTATTGCATAGAAACACTCTAGTCATACAAATGATGTTGTATTAACAAAAAGTAATAATTTAAATAAATCGAATTAATGAAGTCATAATTTCAAACCTCTAGATTCCATGCTGATGAATCTAAATAAAATTTTGCCCTGCTGGTTTCTACACCAGTGACATTAATAAATTGTTGAAGTAGACTATCCCGATCCTCGTCAGCCATTTTGAAATTTATTTAAGAGTGGTTTCCCTTTAAAAAGTATAGCAGCTGTTAACGTTTATTTTTCCCGGCAGACTTTTTGTTGTCATTTTTTTTTAAATAAACTTAAGATTTTTGGTTTAAATAAAAAAAAATAATGTATGAATTCTTATTATGTTTATGACCTCTATATTAATAAAAATCGAAAACAGGTGTAGATTTGTTAAATTAACAAGAAATACGGCACTTTCATAGATAGTTTAACTTAATACTTTCTAGAGAAAAGGTACATGGTACATGTTTTACCAATTAGCTTACCAGTACTTGAGTACATTTTCGGAGTACTTCTACACCTTGTGTATTTATTACTCATAATCTTACCTGCAATTAAAAAAAAACATTTGTACTTGTACTTGGGTCTTGAGTACTTATACTCAGGGCTCAATTTACCGCCGGGGATATCCACGGCACTGAGAACTGTCTGCTTTAGCTAATATATCCCTGCCGGGGATGAAACCATAGACATTTATCCCCGGCTCTGCTTTAGCTAATATATCCCTGCGGGGGATGAAACCATAGACATTTATCCCCGGTTCTGCAGAATTTTTTTTTCATCCCCGGCAGTGTTTTTTTCTTAAATAGAAACGCTTTATTTGATATAAATGTTTCCTGGAAGACTAGGCCTATTTGGTTTTCATCCGAAGTAACCGGCGTGTCTGGAATTCCAGACAACACTAAGTGCCTCACCTGTCAATATCCTATTGTTGCATCCTATGACGGATATGTAATCCCACATAAGCCCTTCTTAAGGCCAAAAGGCTCATGTATTAATTCCTATTACATCTGACATGCTTAGAGTTCTGATGGATGAAACCAGGGCCCCTTTATCCTATAGGCACAGTAGGCACGTCAAAGTCTAAATCTAAAAGGCTAGGCCTAAGCTTTCAGTTTCAGATATTCAATTCAATTAAGCAATTAGTTTTAGATCCCTAAATTAAAGAATAATATTCCTCTATTAATGTATTTTACAAAAAATAGTTAATTAATCTAAAGGGTCAATTATTTAACAGTAGGCACTGTGCCTAGGGCCTACGGACTTTTCAAGGTCCTACGAAAGCCAGAACATAAAGTGAAAACAAGTGCATTCTTGAAAAAAAAATTAAAAAATGAAATCGGGGAGGGCCTACGACTTTGAAAGTGCCTAGGGCCTACGATGACCTTGAAACGGCCCTGTATGAAGCCACCAGCATAATACTTGACACTCAAGTTGACATAAAAATCATTTAATAGGAAATGAAAACCTTTCGTATGCGTTTTTTGTAATCCACTCTCTGTTTGTCCACCTTACTATTTAGCATGTCTGCAATAACTATCCATAAAAATGGCTCTGATACACAGAACAAAAGAGTATCATCAAGTCAGTAATTGACTTCTTTTTTATTCCCTAATCGGTTTATGTATTCAACTTTTAAGTGCTATGTTCTTGTTCTTATGGATATGCAAACTATGCCAATGCCCAAGGACCCCCCCCCCATCTGTGAAAGAAGCCCTTCACAATTCATTCCTATTAAATCTTACGCTCTGAGAGCCCCTGAGTGATGCGTTTGCCTTAGGCCCCCAAATATTTCTAGTAGCTTCTAGATATGGTCCCCGAACATCTCTGGTAGTTTGTTGATAGGGTCCCCCAAATCTTTAGTAGTTTCTGCATGGGGCCCCCAGACATCTATGGTAGTTTCTACATAGGGCCCCCAAAACATCTCTGTAAGTTTCTGAAAAGGGCCCCAAACATCTCTAGAAGATTCGGCATAGGGCCACCTCAAAAATCTCTGGTAGGGCCACCACAAACAAACATCTATGGTAGGGCCACCAAAAACATCTCTGGTAGGGCCTCCACAAACATCTCTGGTAGGGCCACCACAAACATCTCTGGTTGGGTCACCACAAACATCTCTGGTAATTTGTACATATGCCCCCCAAACATCTCTGGTAGTTTCTGCATAGGGCGCTAAAAACCTAAGAAGGGCTCCATGTGTGATCTTGTCTTATCTTTCACACTCAAAACTTAGCTCTCTCGCCCCCCCTTACTTTCTCACACACACACCCTTCCTGGCTCTGTCTCTCATACACTACTTGTTTTTATCTAGTTTCGCTAGATGTCTTTTTTTTAAAAAAATCTTCCCTAAATAGATATTTTTCACTGTATGACAATAAATGTAATTCTAATGATACCATATTAGTTTATTTTCTTTATCATTATAATATCATTACACGCTTATTAGGATTGAACGAGTGGTCTTTCTTGTTTGAGTGATTATTTCCCTTTAATTGTAACTAACACATCAACCTCACCCAGTCGTACTTCACTCTGTGTTGCAACTTAATTAAGTCTTACTTGACGAGTCTTACTTTAGGTTAGCCTACTCTTTATGATGAATGCATGTGGTTCCTCGGTGACCGTATCGGTGAATGATTAATAGTCAATCTAAACGTCCTGATCAGAAGGACTAAAATTCTACCCCCTCCCCTCCTTCCATCCCCCCCCCAACCACATTTTCCTCTCGCGTTTCGGTATACAAATGCATTATCCTGCTGGGGGTCAAATGGTCAGTGGTATGACAAAACTAGTATTACCTTTACATTTAGGTGCTACTCACTGGTCTATTGGAGATCACTGGTGACAAATCTATTTGGAGACCACTGGTGACTGGTCTATTTGGAGATCACTGGTGACTGGTCTATTTGGAGACCACTGGTGACTGGTCTATTTGGAGACCACTGGTGACTGGTCTATTTGGAGATCACTGGTGACTGGTCTATTTGGAGATCACTGGTGACTGGTCTATTTGGAGACCACTGGTGACTGGTCTATTGGAGATCACTGGTGACTGGTCTATTTGGAGACCACTGGTGACAATTCTAATTGGAGACCACTGGTGACTGGTCTATTTGGAGATCACTGGTGACAAGTCTATTTGGAGACCACTGGTGACTGGTCTATTTGGAGACCACTGGTGACTGGTCTATTTGGAGACCACTGGTGACTGGTCTATTTGGAGACCACTGGTGACTGGTCTATTTGGAGACCACTGGTGACTGGTCTATTGGAGATCAGGGGTGACTGGTCTATTTGGAGACCACTGGTGACTGGTCTATTTGGAGACCACTGGTGACAGGTCTATTTGGAGACCACTGGTGACTGGTCTATTTGGAGATCACTGGTGACTGGTCTATTTGAGATCAGGGGTGACTGGTCTATTTGGAGATCACTGGTGACTAGTCTATTTGGAGACCACTGGTGACTGGTCTATTTGGAGACCACTGGTGACTAGTCTATTTGGAGACCACTGGTGACTAGTCTATTTGGAGACCACTGGTGACTAGTCTATTTGGAGATCACTGGTGACTGGTCTATTGGAGATCACTGGTGACTGGTCTATTTGGAGATCACTGGTGACTGGTCTATTTGGAGATCACTGGTGACTGGTCTATTGGAGATCACTGGTGACTGGTCTATTGGAGATCAGGGGTGATTACTCAATTAAAAAAAAACCTCTATCACATTCATAAATCTACACTCTACACTTGAGTTAGTTCCCCCTTAAACAACACCGTTCCTCTGAATAGGCAAACTAGGGCCCCAAATACCCTAAAGTACGAACCCCTACCACATTTTCAAATATCAAATATGTATAAAAAAATTATCGTACATATGTGTATATAAAATAATGCTCGTGTATCCATACATGGACTGGGGAGGGGGGATGTCTGTAGGTACGTTTGTCTAGCACATTCAAAAACATGACCAAGTTTTTCTGCCTAGGCCACCAAAACATATAACTTTTCTCAGTGTTTTTTTTTTTGTAAAAAAAAAAAATAGGTGCCGGTACTCAGTGATGAACTTTTAACTACAAATTCGCAACTCGATGCAAACTAAATCACAACTGCAAATATACTAAATGTCTAAAACAATTTTATTTTATAATTAACCAACTTAAATCCTCTTAAAATACAAGAAAAGTAATAATTTTTTCCCCACAAAAAAGCACTGACTTTTCTACCTAGAGAACTCAAAACATGGAAATGTTTCTGCCTAGGGGGCCCAAAAAAAAAACATAAGAAAATCCTGGCGATGTTTTACTTTGGATTAACAATTCAACCAGTCCCACTATGAATGTTGATAAAAAAAAATACAAACACGTATTTATTGTCAAATGCCAATGAATCACAGTCCAGATATTTCGAAACCCTATCTTTGATTTCGTAAATACGCGTGAAATGAAATATAAATTACCTCCCCTACTGGTTGCGCATTCGAGGGGCTAGTAGAGACCCCGAGAACTAGGTCTGCCATTATGAAACGTACCTATTTTTAGGCATATTGATAGGCTACATTGTGACCATTACGATTTAAAATAGTAAATAAACTGGTCTATTTAAATGTAAACCTTAAAAACGTATGTAGATTTAACGATTTGTAGCTATAAGTTTAGTGTAACGCTAAAGTTGCAAATCGTTAACTGAAATCAAATAGATTTCATAGCTAAGCACAGCCTAAAAAAACAACAACTAAAAATACTTGTGCATGTATAAAAAAAAATGAAAATCCAAAGTTTCGCATTAACAATGATTGATATATTTTCTTAATTTACACGTATTACAAATTAAATATTTTTATTAACCAATTAATATTACTACTTATACTATTAGTCACCCGCCCCCTTTTCATATCTCATCTACTACAACTTGAAATAATTGTTAGACCCATCTGCAGTTATACTTAACGATTGGCAACATTAGCCTTACAGCTATAGATCGTTAAATCTACAGAAGTTTTTTTAATGTTTATATTTAAATAGTCCAGTTTATTTACTACTTTTAATTGAAGTCTACTGTCAAAATAAAGAGTCAGCTTCACACTGCTCAACGAAGTAAACCGAAAAAAAAAAAATCATTTATGGCCCTTGCTACTTTGTAGACCAACAGGTGGCAGGACTTTAGCAGCTGATCAAGATGGCGACTATACAGGTAGTACTTGATAGTAAACAAACAAAGCAATCTAGTAATACATGCGTCAAAGTTACTCGCAATAGTTTTGTTTTTTAGAACGATAATGGTACATTTTAAGGTATATTTACTTTATGAAACTCATGCCGTTGGATTTCTTATTAATTGATATTAGACATGACTGAAAATAGTCATTCAAACTCTTTGTATCCGCCTATTAGGCTATTTCAACCTGTCAGAGTAAGCAAACTTAACTTGCTACCAGACTACATGTCATATGCTTTTTCTTCGACTCACCAGTAATTATTTAATTTAAAGGATCAAAACACGAAATTAATTACATTACTTTACCGTGAAGATTTCAGCTTGGAATGATTCTTTTTCTATATGGATTTCTAGCATCTAACAATCAGTTAATTTTATTAATTATTTATAACTTCATTAGTTACACACCATATAGTACAGTGCCTAGGTTTTCTTTTTTAGAATTTAGGAAAAAAATGTAACCATCTATTAACAAAACAATTGAACTTCTAAATCTTTCTTATAGATGATTTTATGTGTTCAAACATTGTTTTTTTTTTCTTTCATATTTGTATTCACACTTCATTGGGACTACAGTGACTATTGTGTTTGTTAATTTCAAATTAAGTTTATAAAGTAAAGGCTAAATAATTGTCAATATTGATAATTTATTAATATACTGACTAAATAATACAGTTCATAAATATTAAACAGTATGATTGATTAATTCACAGAATTAAAATTAAGACCAATTGTTGACATATAATAATTGTTTGTTTTATTTTTAACTAGGTTAACAAAGTTAACCTTGCTGTTGTTAGACAAGAAATTTAACTATATTTAATGAATGGATGAAAAACTAATTTAATACAAAATAGGCAACACTTTGATGATCATAACATTAAAAAAAAAATCTGTGCAGTAACTGTTTTTTTTTTAGACATCTCCTTTGTGAGTATCATGATCATGTCATGTTTTGATTTTTTAGATCTATAAACAAGTTGTAATATAGTCACTTATATATAAACAGCTGTGACAATATGCATGAAGTGGATTTTTCAAAACTTCCTTGTATATGCTTTTTTTTATTTTTTTTAGCTGTTAGTGTTGTACTGTCAGCAGGCAATAATATTCCTAACAATATAGTAATAATTTTAAACAATGAAGTCAGGACTTAGATTTAGCTGGAAAGTGTGTCCATTCTGAGTGGTATCTTTTACTGGCTAGCATTTACCAGTCTAGCATTCTGTTCATTGGGTGGCAATATAGTACAAATTAAATTGACTTCATGTCTGGATACTATATTATTGAACATATGTATATATAATATAATACAGTGTTATTATTTAAGTTGAGGTGTACAACTCTTAAATGAATAATCACCTAGCTCTGAAATATCCACAGGTACATCTCTTTATCATCTGCTACACCATTAGTCATATTAATTATATTAATTTTAATTCTTTTTTTATGAATAGACCTTGTTAAAGTTTTTTTTATTTAATCTGTATATTAATGGACTCACAAATAATTATATAAAAAAATCAACAGGATTTGTAATAATCATTAACTAAAAAGATTATTATCCAAAACTGTGACAGTAAACTACTGTCATAAAAAAAAAAACATCTGGGGATACTTTTTCAATGTGAACTTTAAAATGTTTTTTCGTTCCCTTTTTTTTATAAACAATTCTTTGTAATGTAAATCTGTTTGAGTATATTGAATAATCTCCACTGAATAATAATAATAATTTGAAACTTCTCCATTTATCTAACTATATCATTTATAAATTTAGGATTTGTCATTGTTCTTTAAAGAGCCAGTCAGACCATTTGTAAATATTTCATGTTTTCTATCGTTCGTAGGCAAGGTGCTTGTATGACTTTGATGGAGATATACAAAGTGGAGAACTGAGTTTTACTGCAGGAGAAATAATCTACATTATAAGACAGGTGAGTGGTTGAAATTTTTTTCAGCAGTATGTGCCTTCGTCCGATGTCACATGCAGGGCAGAGAGACATAAGTGAAAGCAAATTTATATATATTGTACTGTGTCAGGCTTATTGACTAGCTAAGCTGCCCTAAGTAACTAACCCCAATGCCACCACTGATATAGATGATTTTTTTTACATTGAGTGCTTTAAGTCTGTTATGTATTGCCCGGCACATACTCTTAGGTCATGCCTCAGACTTCAGACAGGCAGTTTGAAATTAGGGTGGACCAGACCAGATGTACAGCATGGGATGCATTAGGCATGTCTAAAAGGATCTGCTGTCATTATCATATCACATGTTTCCTACTGACATTCCCTTTTTTTTTGTAAGAAGTTTATTGATGTGTCACATATGCTAGTTTGTGCAGTAGGAGCTACTGTCATTATCATATCAGCTGTTTCTGACATTGCTTTTTCTAAGATGGATATTGATGTGTCACATATGCTAGTTTGTGCAGTAGGAGCTTCTGTCATTATCATATCATCTGTTTCTGACATTCCTTTTTACAAGATGGATATTGATGTGTCAGGATTGTCTTCTATTTTACACTGATATTTGTGAATCAGGGAAGGTGGGTAGTCATGTGGTGAAGAGTGATTGACTGTCCACCGGAGTTCAGACCTTGGTGAAAACCTTGGGATTTTCTCAGGTCCTGGTGTAAGTCCCTAAGTCCACCCAGCTTTAAATGGGCACCTGACTTTAAGTTGGGGGAGTGAAGGCGGCTGGGCGTTGTGCTAACCACACAATTCCCTTCATATGCTGAGGTTATTGAAACAAATGAATTCTACACTTCACATGCCCCCATGAGCTCTTAAGGACTTTATGGAACTTTTTTTTGTGTGTGTGTGTGTGTATCAGACTTTTCCTGTTTTACAAAGTGAGGTTTTTTTGTTACGGGCATGTCTTTCATATTAGACTGGCATTGATATGTCAGTTATGTCCACCACACATTTATTGATTTTGATGTATCTGGAATTTCCTAAAGATTAGACTACACCATCAATTTATCAGACATGTCTTACATGCCATTGATATATCAGTTTCATCATACATGTTTAACTGACATTGATGCATTGGGCATGTCCTAAAGGTTAGACCTGCATCATTGTATCAGATGTGTCTGACTGACATTAGTGTATAAAACCAGTCCCAGTTTCTCAAGCTAACATTTATTTGTCAGATATGCCCAAAATGTGAGAGATCCTAAGTGTTGAAATGATATTAACATAGCTGGTCATATACATAGTATCAGTAAACTAGCCACTCACTAATGCAATCTCATTCAGTTTAGCACTGATGTCATGCAGACTAGTTGCTCATTAAGGTACATGTCATTCAGACCAGCTGCTCACTGACGTAATGTCATTCAGACTAGCAGTCACTTATTTACATGTCATATCCTTCATGTTCGTCTGGCATGTTTTTTGATGTAACAGTGTAAAACTGCGTGTACCAGAATCTGAGCATGTACCAGAATCTGAGTGTAATGCTCATATCTGTGAAGAAAACATTTAAGCATTTATATGGCAACATTATGCATTCCATCAGGCTGATAAAGTTATTGCCAGTGGTGTAGAGAGGGGTGGTCGGGCGCTAAAAAGGTATTGTGCCCCGGGGGGGCGTGGAGTTAAGCTCCCTAAGCCACTGGTTATTGTATATCAAAATAGAATTTTATAAACTGTGAGGTTGGTCAGAAATGATCCAGTGATTTATTTTTGTAATTAAGAAACACATTCTATACATTATCCAGGATTTACACACACGTGTGTGTGTGTGTGTGTCCACTTGTTGAGTCACTTAATCAAAATTAGACATACAAATATACCAGGGTGATGGTATGCAATCAATCATCCCATCATACACACACACACACACCCTCCCTGTCATTCATCACAACTGGTATTGTGGGGATTGAGTCCTTCATTTGCCCCAGCTAGTCCTTCAAGTGCCAGCGTCTATGAAACTCTATCAATGCTTGGTTCATTTTTGTATTGTATCTATTGAACTTTATGTTCATTCACGTTATCAGGATTATTGTACCCACATACTGTGTGAGACTACTAATATTGGTCAATTTTTTTTTAAAGATTATGTATATTTTATTATAATTGCGCCCCCCCACCCACCTATCCTAGAAAAACTAAGACACAAAAAGGGAATTTATTCTTACATTCTTCAAAGCATGTCGATGATGTTGCTGTTTTGATGATGGACATTTTAATATAACTCCAGGAATATCAGGACTGGTTATCATGTATCAATCTAACACAAACCAACAACATCTCAATTGATTGTTTTATCTCTGGTTGAGTCCCTCATATTCCCATGGTGTGAGATCCATTAGCTGAGCCTGTTCTTTATCAGCAGTTATCAGCTGTCTGGTGTTTCACGTGTGGCCAAGTGACACCATGGTGGTTGTGGTGCTCGTGTTCATGGTTGAACACCGCCATGGTGTTTAGTCTTTACATGACCACTATGGCTGAGATTGTCACCAGTTAACCCCCCCCCCCCTTTTTTTTTGGCTAGCTTGACCTCTGCACTTGAAATAGCCCCAGTTAATTACTATATCCTGTCATTTTTCTCCCTCTCTGTAGTTTGTAGACTCTGTCTTTAAGCACAAGTGCTTCATTTTGTATTTATAACTGTGAGTTCACAGTGCGTAGTCTTATTAATAGGCTAAGTGGGCACCTGCTGTCATGAAGTGTCACGTCACTCAATAGACTGAGTTAGTGTCGGCCAGACCGGAAGTTTTTTTACTCATCCAGCCAATCGACTTCCTCACTTCTGCTGCTGCCTGCTGCAGTGTGGCTGTTTTGGTTTTTATTTAATGTCGACACTGACTCATTAACATAGATTCATTTGTTTGATTAATAGGAAATATACAATTGTCGTGAACAAATCTGTGCTGTACAACCATTATCTGATTATTGTTAGCGCTGGCGTTGTTTTAATTTGGGCACGACTGGGGGAGGGGGGCGCATCCGGATTTAAAGAAGTACTGCCCCATGAGTCATGTTGACGGAGGTCCTCAAGTTGTTTGCGAGTTCTTCTTTTTATGAGCCCCATTTTTTTTTGTATCTCAAATGAGCAATTTTATTCAAGTTGTTTTAATTGTGACAACTCAATCAGAGGGAAAAATCCATTTGAGGAGTTGGGACTGTATTCAGACGATGAAGACTTCTGACCACAGAGTCAGATCTGTCAACAAATGCGCTGCTTCTGCTAAGTAGGTTTCGTACCGACAGGCTGGTAATGAGAAAAGAGTTTTCAAGGCAGATCAATTCCCGGTGTTGAGGCAGATCAGTTGCCGAAGTATTTTACCCCTAGTTTCCTATCCACCCGTGAGGCGCCCATTGTTTACTTCTGACTGGAACACACACAGTCTCCAGTGGGACACACGGCGAGTACTGGTGAAAACAACAACTGATTTACCCTTGTGTTATGTGAGTTAGGACAATGTTGGTGGATGAACGGGCGCTGTATTGAACCTCTGTGTGCACCGGTACCAACCATTCACACAGTCATTTAGCACTCTCCTGTTTATGTAGCTTTCTCTTAGCTAGTCACTTGATGGTTAAATACCACATCTCCACATGAGGAAATAGAGGAGAGACAGGGGTGGGTGTTCGGAAGGCCAATAACAGACCCCCCCCCAGCAGTTCTTCCTTCAAAAGTCGGGTTCGTTTAGGGGCGTGGCAGCAATAGGAGCACATCACTGTCACAGGCTCATCTGCAGTATTGCGGTCTAGGGGTCACTCTTTAGCTCGGTCGAATTGACGCGTGCCCCGCGTTTGAATCGTCACCGGCTATAAGTGTCGACAGGATCAACAACTTGTCCACAATCAGTCGCTTTTTTTTCTGGCGGAACGCACCGGAACGGTGTTCCGGCACCTTTTCCCCGAAAACTTTTGTCTACTGCACTATTTTCACTGTTATTTCTTCATGACACAACTGCTTTCCGTTACCTTTTTTTTTTTAAAGAAAAATAACACTGTCCACAACTCTATTGCTGTTATTATCCCGGTGGGTGGAGATTGGCCCGGGGGGAGGGTGTGATTTAGGATATAGGGATGAAATACTTCACTCGCATAGAGGAGTGGTGGGGGGTGGGTGTCAGGGTAGCCTGTGGTCCTTGTCCACCACGCTGGAACTCGATGAGCGTTTTGGTGCGGCAGGTGGACATGACTTGGTTGAAATAACTCAAGGTCGTGGTGGAGGGGAAACGAACTTCAGCGGTTCCTCCCGTCACGTCAACAGTGAACGTTTTGTTGGTCTGGGTATTTCACTGTGTGTGTGTGTCAGAGATGAGCGGACAGCGGACGCAGATCCGCAGACTTTTCCGAATCCGCGGACTGACGCTTCGTATGGCTACGTTGCGGACTGACGCGGATCTTCTTTAGCGTTATCATACAAAATTTCAAGTCATTTAAACAGCTAAATTTCAGCAATGCGGATGCGCGGACTGACAGCAAACCAATGTTGTAAGATTCTGCGGACGCGGATCATTGATAGAAATCCATGGACGGACGCGGACGCTAAATTTCAAGATCCGCACACCTCTGGTGTGTTTGTGTTGACTGACGTACGTCGCCGATATTGTCTTAGCAGTGATTTATAACCCCCCTTCCCCCACGGCCTTTCTTAGAAATGGGTCATTCTCGCGGTGCTCTGTTTTATGTTTGATATACAGGTCTGCTTATCACTTCCGTATTGCACCACCTAAATCTGGAACGGGAAAATTTTCGGCCGTCTAAAGTAAATAAACAACACCTATCACGTGACGCTTTTTTGTTCTGTGACACCCCCCCCCTTCTACCCCAAGTCGCACCCCCCCTTCCACCCCAAGTCGCACCCCCCCCCCCCCCCACAAAGGCGGTAGGTTATAAATGAACGACACACAAGAAGTTCCATGAGGTCCATATATTCATACAACACGTGTCTGTCTCAGAAAGAAATCGTGGAGTGGGGGGGGGGCGGGGCGTTTATTCAGCTTTTTCCTCTTTCAGACTGTTCTTGGCCCGGCATATATATATGTCCTCTGTGTGTGACTCCAGGTGCGTTTCTTATACACACGTGTGATTGGTTGAAAGTTTCTGTACACAAATGTGATTGGTTGAGAGGCCGCAAATGCACTGTTTCATGTTGCACTTACGAGGGCCGCAAATACCAGCCCCTGGCCTAAATGTGTGGAAACTGATATTGGTGATATTTGAGACGAAAATTTTTTTTACCGAAATTTCTGCAGTGCCCTTATTTCGCCCCCCCCCCACCATAACCGATATTGAAATGACCCTAGGGAGGGCTGGGTCATACCGGGTGACATGGAAGGACTCTTAACGATGACCTGAAAAGTTCCCCTTGGTTCTCTATGAAGGAAGATCGAACCCAGATCAGTGTTGATTCAGTTAACTGTAACTGTAACTGAAATGGCTCTAATAACTGAAAAAAGTGATTTCCGTTAAATACTAACTGAAACTGTAATTGAAAAAAACATTTTAACTGTAACTGTAATACTAATAGGAAAAAAATAATAGTAATAATAATACTAACTGAAAAATGCGCTATAAAATAAAATTCTACAAATGCGCTACAATATTACATGTATTAGGGAGCGACCGATAATCGGATCGGTATCGGACCGATATTGGCACTATGGGTTAACTATCGGACCGGCCGTTTTTTGGCTGCCGAGACATTGTTTTTTTTTTTCACAACAGAGTTGCATAAAAAAAAAATCAGTAAATAACCCAATTCTATAACCAGATCAGACAAGATTTTAAAAAAAAGGAAAAAAAAAAAACCTGTACACAGAAATTGTCACGTCTACATATCATCAGCGATATGACCTTGAAACAATAGGATTGGCATTTCTGAATTCTACTGTATGACCTTGAATGATACAATTAGTGAACATCTGTGTGTATTTTTTTGGGATGGGAAGTTGGGCGGGGGATATTACGGTAGTGGAGGGTAAACAAGACTTACGTGTGGGCGAAGTGTTACAAAATATGACAGGGAAAGGGGGAACAAGGGTTAACATACGTCATATGATTGGAACTTAATGCATGAGAAAAACACGTGTTTGGCAAGAGAAACAGACTGACAAAAAATCTAGTGATGCGTACTTTTATGAAAGTGAGCAAAAAATTTTATTAGATAACCCAACACTGTTGTTTTGTAAAAATATTTGGTTTATATACCGGTATTTTTCATATGTTTTGATGCATACGTCTTTACTAGTGATAACTGATATAGTAACTGAAAAAAATTACTAACTGTAATAGTAACTGTAAAAACAATTTAATAAAAACTGTAATAGTAACTGAAAAATATTTGAAAGGCTAACTGTAACTCTCACTGTAACTGAAAAATGGTAACTGAATCAACACTGACCCAGATCTCTCAGGTCTGCAGTCGAGCGCTTCACCGCGCGACCACCGACATTGAGATATGGCAAGATGTGCCTGGGCCATCATATATTTGTTGAAGTATCTTCAGTTTGGACTGCAGATTAACTTGATAACTAGGGGAAAAAAATTCCCGTAAATTCAACGGAAGTACAATTTGACTAGATCATGTCACCGTTTGTCGGTCGGGAAATTAGATTACGCGGCCCACGAAAATGCAGCAAACCTTTACATGTCACGTGACACTCTGTGTGTTTGTGTGTGTACGTGTGCACCGGACCATTGTTTGTGGTTTTACATGCACCGGCGGCTCTTAATCTTGAGCGATTTGCCTCGCACCAAGATTCCTGTCTCGATATTTATTGCTTTAAACAAATTTTTGAGAACCCCTTGGTTTTTTAGACGTATTGTTGACAGTTTATATATACTCCATTCCACCCGTCCTGTCCCCCTATTACCTCCAACCAAGTTTGTGATAGCCACGAGTCCAATAAGTGCATCACAACAGACAACAATGGACGATAACACATAGACCCAGATATATACATACATACGTATGTGTGTGTGTGTGTGTTTGTTCGCTATCTGTGCCAGGACTCTGTGTTCACGCCTTTAGCGTTTTGAGAACTTGGGAATACGTGATGGGGGGCGTATCACACGGCGCGTGTGTTTATATCCAACTGTCCTGGTGGTTAGTCATGGACTGAAACGTCTGTGACGCTGTGGTTGGGGGGTAGGGGGAGTTGTATGGCTGGGATAAACACTGACACCGCCCCCCCATCCCCACCTCCTCCTCATTTCCGGTGGAGTTTGCGCCCCCCCCCCTTCATTCCAGCGGAATATTTTTCTTTTTCTGTTTGAAATGTTTATTGACTGGAATTGCATAAACGCACCACCGTCTTACGATGAACACACCACCATCTTACAATTGGACACACCACCATCTTATAATGGACACACCACAATCACAATCACTGGTTCTAGTTGTTGAAGTCGGCGTTGTTTTGTTTTCCGGTAATCCCTCAGCTTCATATTTCTACGTCTGCCGTCTCATTTGAAAATAAATCACAGGCACATGGTAGTTGCGGTCCTTGTGCCATTGGATATAAATATATATATATATATATATATATATATATGTATATACACACATATTGATGTGAAACAAAATGGTCATTACAGCCCGGGGGAGGGGGGAAGGCGACGCCTTCCCAATGTAGCTGCAACCAGAGCACCAATGTTTTTATCACAGTGCGGGGGGAGCGGTGGAGAGAGAGAGGGGTGTGCATTTGTTGTGAGATTGTTGAGCGGTTCCATAGTTGTACTGCATGCTGGTTAATGCACTGTTCCTCGTGGAACCCACATAGGAGAAGATTTGGGGTGGTGGTGTATATATATATATATATATCTTGATCTAACCTGTGCCCAGCGCATTACCTCTCTTTACTACTAGTGGTGTCCCTTTACTACTCTTACTTCCCTTCTCCATCAGCCCATCACCACACCTACCGTGACCTGTTTGCCGGGGTGTTGGGCGGGGGAGGGGGAGGGCGGAGCAGAATTTTTGTCACTGATGTATGGCTCTGTTATTAAGTCATGCAATCATGGCTGAACATTCTCACCCCCCCCCCCCCCCCCCCCTCCCCACCCCCCCCCCCCCCCACCCCCCCCCCCCCCCCCCCCTCTTTCTCCAAAAAAAACCCGCCCACCCCCCCCCCCCCCCCCCCCCCCCCCCCCCCCCCCCCCCAATAGGTGGGTAGTCGTGGTCAGCTGTGGGGAAAAGTAGGTTATACCTGGGGCTCAGGGTCATCATAACGGCATCATTGGGCCCCCAATAGCTAGCCCCCCGCTGCCCCCTCCCCATGTACACAGACATACACACGACAGTGCACTTTTATTTACACAACGCGTTTCATTCATTGGGCTCTTTCTTCACAGCCCCTCCCCCCCCCCAGCCCCGCAGCGTAAAAATTCTACAGTAGGGGGCAGGCATTCTACAGTAGGGGGCAGGTATTCTATAGTAGGGGCCATGGCAATTGCAGGGTGGGCCAGGAAATAAATGTTACTAAGTAGAGCAAACAAGTAGAGGGCCTGCCCCCCATCCTTAATGTTTTCGGTGTTGTGAAAGCGCATCATGCAAAAAAAAATGTGTCTACCGTACTTAATAATCCAAACATATCTTAGTCGATCATCTATTCGTGTATTCAGAGAGAGAGAGAGAGAAGAGAGAGAGAGAGAGAGAGAGAAGAGAGAGAGAGAGAGAAGAGAGAGAGAGGCAGTGGCGTAGCGAACTTAACTCGCGCCCGGGGCAAAATACCTTTTTCGCCCCCCCCCCCCATTAATTTGAAAACCATATAATATTATATGTAAAATATACCATTTGTCGCCCACTTTGTGAGTAGCGCCCGGAGCATGATGCCCCTTGCCCACCCCTCGCTACGCCACTGGGGAGAGGTCTGGGGTCGGGGGGGTAATGTGTACATCGTGGACTATGAGATTATCCCAATGACCTCAACTGTGTGCAGTGTTTGGTTTTATTTTTTTTAATTAGTTTGTACATTAGCACCTGAATGCGTAGAAATCTGGCCACGTCTAAATTGATGAAATCATCCGCCGTTTCGAACTAAAAAAAAGTCGATCAAGACAACACGCCTATCTATCACCTTGCTGATGTCACGTGATCAATATTTGAGATTTGTGTCAACTTGAATTATTGATCTGCGCTGATGTAGATGGGGGGGGGGCGGGGGGATACTTGTGATCGGGGCGCGAGCCAGTGTGTGTGTGTGTGTGTGTTGACCGCCAGCCAACAACTGGACTTAAAAAATAAACACACACACACACACGGTCTTCAGTCCGTCGTCACTGTTTGCTACATTGATGAAGCTGATGGCTGGTAAACACATTTGGCCTATTTTTTTTTTATCAGTTAAAAAATTAAAACATGTACATTTGAAACCAAGCTACACGCGTGATAGCGACAATGTTGACGATTGGTTTATTGCCGCGTTGTGTGTCATTTATAACTCATTAATGAAATGATCCAGTCTCACTATGGGGTACTGCGCATGCGTGCTGTTTAAATATTTATGCAATACTTCAGCCCCCCCTCCACACACACATACACTTTTTTTTCATTCAGTTTTAATTGGTTCGCTGTATTGCCTGTGATCATGTACAATTGAATACAGTCACTACCCGGACATGCTCCCCACGACACACTCCCCTGAGAAATTCCTAAGAGTAGTCTGTATCCTCCCAAATGGGGCTTGTGGGGCTGTTGGACTAGTTGACACCCCTTAAAGTCCCTCCCCAGACTGCTGGACCCCCACCTCCATTACCTCCCAAAATATCGCATACATTGTCGGCATGGGCGAACGTAATATTAACTATTAAACACAGTATGGATTGGTATTTGAGTCATTAAGTAGACATGGCTGACCACAATATTAACATAGTATGGATTGGTATTTGAGTCATTAAGTAGACATGGCTGACCACAATATTAACACAGTATGGATTAGTATTTGAGTCATTAAGTAGACATGGCTGACCACAATATTAACACAGTATGGATTAGTATTTGAGTCATTAAGTAGACATGGTTGACCACAATATTGACACAGTATGGATTAGTATCTGAGCCATTAAGTAGACATGGCTGACCACAATATTAACACAGTATGGATTAGTATTTGAGTCATTAAGTAGACATGGCCGAACACAATATTAACACAGTATGGATTAGTATTTGAGTCATTAAGTAGACATGGCCGAACACAATATTAACACAGTATGGATTAGTATTTGAGTCATTAAGAAACAAACAAACATGATGGAAATGAATCCTGGGAAATTGATATTCACGGCCGCAGCCGTACTATGATGAAAAAGGGTTCAAAACACCTCAATGGCAGCATTTTAATTATGGAGGAGGGAGGTGGGAGGGGCAGGCAAATCTTGAATAAGAATTAAAAAAATTATTTCTCTAAAAGATAATTTAGGTCTGGATTATTAGCTTATAAAGCATTTAGAGTGCCATTAAAATAATGTTTATTATAAACACTTTGATTCTATTACAAACCATTTTATCAGAAAATGTAGCAAAACAAAATATTTGTTGTAGAATAAAGCAGTTGTATTTTATGTAATGTGTATTCAATAATAATAATAATAATAACTCTGTTCTTATTGTCAAATATATTTCTGTTCTGATTATGAAAATAACTTTTTTATGTAAAAAAAAGTTAATAGACATATAATGATGGCTCTGTTAAAAATGTTGTTTTAAAAATCTAATTGTGATTTTGTCTCTATGTTGTTAAAAAAAAAATATTATTGAAATTCTTTAAATTTGGTAAAATTTGTGGAATGGTTTAATCAACAAACTGGCTTCTTATCAACTGAAGAAAATAATTCATATAGCGTAATATAAATTTTGTAATCACTTTCGTAGAATGTTTACAACAGTTTTAAAAATTAATTAGAGATAAACTTTCACAATCTAAGAAAATCACCTTTTATTATTTCAGGACATTGGTGAAGGCTGGTGGGAGGCCAGGAGCGCTGATGGAAACCAGGGACTCATCCCTGAAACCTATGTGGAGGTAAACATGGGCTAGTCATCTGCCCATTAAACTAGCAGAGTATCATGATATTAAGACAGGAGGCTCCACTGCTTTGGTTTAAGATCAAAGAATAGAAATCAGAAAACATCCAATCTCAATATTTAAAAAAAAATCATAAAATGGTATAACATTTCGGGGAAGGTTTTTTCGCAACATCTGTCGTTTGATGGGATCGTAAATAATGAGTGGATCAAACTAATTAAACACTTAAACACCTGTACTAAAATTTGGTCTGGGCGAAGAGGTTGAAATAGAAAGAAATAGAACTCCTGTCTGTAAGGGCTGAATCAAGTTTAATCTGACATTGAGCTAATGTAGTCAAATACTTTATTCTGTGAATTTCAAGCTTTTGGGTATTGGATGATTCAAAATATTTAATACTAGCTGTACCCTGCAAAACCTATGCATAGGGTTATATCCCCTTAGGCTTTGATCGGCAGGCGAGGTTATTTTTTGGTTTTGGGCAGATCCGATTTTTTCATGATTGTATTTTAAACTGGAATAATGTTGTATTAATTCTTTACTTTCAATTTAACGCAGGACCCAATTCGCTATTATTTTATTAGATAAGAATGTAATACTTGATAAGTGAATTGAAATTGTCTGTGTAGGAAGTTGACAGGAGAGATTTTATTATTTACAAAAATTTTGAAGACATTAAAAGTGTTCTAATGATGGCAAGTCATTGCTATTTATAGTTGCGCACCTGTTTACATGATGAGAAACTTGTCTGTTTCAGGTTGTGTCAGTACCAGAACCAGAGTTCCCGCCACCACCTCCCCCCGGACTCTACCCCTCAGCTCCGGCTATTTTCCCCAGCAACGGGTTCTCTGGCTCACCCCCGGACAGGGGAGGGGGCGGCAGCATCCCGCAGCAGCAGCAGAGTTTTGATGAATGGGATGATGATGAGTGGGACGACGACGACGGAGAGTCCAGTAACTCTACGATAGGACAGAACCAGGTGAGACAGATCTATTCTTTAGTTTTGTTTACTTTTGTTACATCACATTGTCACACATAAATATTTATAGTCATACTTCTAAATTCAGACTCAATGCTTTCCTGGAAATCGAATTCCAAATCTTTCATGTCTCGAATAATTTTTACTGTATAATTTTCTACTAAATGGACCAATATTGTTATGGAATAATTTTTTACAATTTAATTTTTAACCTAATGGACCAATGGGCTGTCAGTGTTTTGGGGTAATAAGTTTTTAAGGTGTCGGCTTCATATATATTTTTTTTCTTTGTGCAAAACTGAAGGCATGATCGTGAAGAAATTTTTTTGTCATTCTTGACCTATTTCTGTGTTGTGTCGTGTGATTTCTGTGTAGTGTCGTGTGATTTCTGTGTTGTGTCGTGTGATTTCTGTGCCGTGTCGTGTGATTTCTGTGTCGTGTCGTGTGATTTCTGTGTTGTGTCGTGTGATTTCTGTGTTGTGTCGTGTGATTTCTGTGTTGTGTCGTGTGATTTCAAGTTCTCTTGTTATCTGAATGTGATACACTTAGATGCACTTGAATGATTTTTTACCTCCCCCCCCTCTCCCCTTCTGTTACCTTTTACAGGAATTAGGTGGTCAAGGCAACTTTGGCCTGGCTGCCCCAAAGCGGGAAGGCAAGAAGATGTCACCAGGGAATGAAATGTCCAAGTACGGCACAGTGAAGAGTAGTTTCAGCAGGTGGGTGACACAGATGCAGACAATCGACATTATTTTTCAATTTATCTATTTTTTAAATGAATGAGTGTACGTACACATATCCCATTCCAGAACATTTTTTTCTTTGGTTTTAAAAGTATGAAAAAGGTTTTTGAAAAGTTGTGCCAGAGTGAAGTATTACTTCCCTTTCCCACCTAAACATTTATATATATATATATTGTAAAAGTTAAGTTCCCCTAGCCTTAAAGGCCATGAGGGCAAATGAAGTGTGAAATTCATCAGTTTCTTTAACCACATTATATGAAGGGGTTGTGTGGTATTTAATTTCCCAACTAATGTCAGGTAACCATTTAAAGCTGGGTGAACTTGGGGGACAACTTCATATATTGTCGTGTGAGATTATTTTTAGGCATATTCTGAAGGGTTGTGGGGGGGGGGATATTGTCTATTCGGAATTTGGTCAAGAGTGATCCTTTTATAGAAATTTACTTTAGTTAATTACTACATTGGAATATTTTAACATTATTATGATAAGCTTGCATATGCTGAAATCTCAATATTTGCATAGTTAGGTTCTAGAATACATCACAGATATCGAATGTTTTCACAAGTAAATGCTTAAACAGCAGCATAAATAATCACTAATAATGAAGTTTGAGTTAAGGAAAATAATATTGATAAATTAGCTGTGCAGTATGCCAATGTGTGAAGTTTTATTCCAAAAGCAATTGCAGCTGACCTATTTCACTATTTTCAATTTTTTAGGTTTTCTCATTTTGCCAAATCTGGGGGCGAGGCTTTCTTGATGGGTCAGACAGATGACAGAGTGGCCGACAGTGACAAGATCAAAATCGCTGTAAGTATCGGAACCATCTCTCTATTGCTGCTCATGGGTAAATTAAAGAAATCATTTTAGTCAGGTCATGAAATGTATTAATGGAGACAGAAATGGTTTGGTTTGCAGGTAACAGGATGGAAGAAATCATTCGCTTTTTCTTTTAATATGTGCATAAAAAAAAAAGTAAAGTTCCCTTGAGCCCCAAAGGGCTCATCGGGGCAGTTGAAGTGTAGAATTCATCTGTTTCAGTTACCTCGGCGTATGGGATTGTGTGGTTAGCACAATACCAGCCACCTTTACTCCCTCAACTTAAAGTCAGGTACCCATTTAAAGCTGGGTGGACTTGGGGACTTTCACCAGGACCTGAAAATGTTCTGATGACTACTCTGATATTCGAACCTGACCTCGGGTCAACTTCTACACCACTCACCACCAGCCCCACTGTGTGCGAATAAAGACTTAAATATTGTAACATTGTGATACACAAAGTCATCTGTGCACACTTGAACAGCTTGGTGTGTGGTATCCACCAATACCTTGAGCTGCTGCTGTAAAACACCGTCCAACTGGTACGGCCCTCATTTCCCCCATCCAAGCCTTCAACTACCAGATGTCCTCAATGTACACCTTGTTGTCCAGCGTTGACTATCTCTGTATTATCTTTCTTGTTCTTCTATATACTTACTTTTAATACTACTTTAGTTGTATGATGTTGATAGAATAACATCTGGTAAAGTTGTGTTTGATGTAATGCTTCAGGTCAAGACAGTTGTAAATTATCATTCATTTTTCTTGTTTAAGAAGTAATCCATGAGAAATGCTTGATTACGAAATGCCAGTTATTATCTGCTAATGTTTGGTGTATCATGTTTAGGACTCACCTGATGGTCCGATATGGTTCAAAGAAGACAGTGGCTACACTTGTGCGGTGACATCACCCAAGAAAGAAAGCAAAATGAAAGGCTTGAAAAGTTATATTGCCTATCAGTTAACGCCATCAGTGAGTGAAATATTTTAATCTGTTGCCGCTAAAAATTACTGATAAATTTTTTTTTCAATATTGGGGCGCTTTAAAGATTAATTCTCGAGGGATGGATTCATAATTTTAATAAAAAAATTTATACATCACTTTGTAGTACGGAATTTTATTTGCTTCATAAATACATGTAGGGGAGTATGATTTTGATAGTTTTTACTATATAGTACATGTACATGTTGCAGTGCCTACTGGCCAAAATGGCGTCGTAAACATAGCGCAAAAATTAGGGGGGGTTTCCACTGGTCCAGGCTAGTCTCTTCAAAAGTAGCATATTTTATTGCAATGAAAAAAAGATATAAACTGATGCAGAAATTATCGAAGTTAAATAAAATCTCAAAATTCTTACCAAAAAGTTATGTACAAATGTACATTTTTTTACAATTCTGAATCCATCCACGGCTAATATGTAGAACCCCCAAGGTTTGTATTCAGTAGTTGGATGTGGAACCTCAAAGGTTTCCACAGAGCTGTTGAAGTCGACTTTTTTCTAGTAGCAACTGCAGCTTTAGGTAGAGAATAATGTGAATAGCATGGTTACTGCCTCAGCCAAGAAAACATTCAAACAGATTTAAACTTGAGATCTTCATAGTGGCAGTTGAATTTTTAAATTTTTTTTTTGTTGCTATTTCCAAATTATTCTTTAGTAAAAGCATTAGTATATTTTTTATGTGTAGGTCCACTTTCACCCTTGAGCCTTATAACTGATATGTTTAAGTACATAAATCAGTTTTCATCTGACTTTGAAATAACGTAAGCTTGTTTTGTTTTGTCCTCTTTCAGTTCAGTAATATCGTTGTCAGTAGACGCTTCAAGCATTTCGACTGGCTGCATGGGCGATTAGAATGTAAATTTGTGTGTATACCCATCCCACCATTACCAGATAAAGCAGTTACAGGTACGTCCAATCTTTTTAAAAACAAAGTTTAAAAAGAAAATATGAAATGTTCTTTACTGCTGTCGGTGTTCATTTCATAGTTCATCAAATCAACACTAATCTTGGCTCATCACCGATTGGACAAGACTCGATTGCTGTATTGATGAAATACATGTATTTTTCTAGGTCGATATGAAGAAGATTTCATCCAAGAGCGAATGCGTCAGCTGCAAGCTTGGGTTGATAGAATGGTCCGACATCCTGTCATATCACGCAGCGATGTCTTTCTTCATTTTCTGACATGCACAGACGATAAAGTATGTTGTGTCGCGACTGTTTTTTAGCAATAAAAAAAATAATAATTTGTTTGATATTGAAAAAAAATGGTTTTTATTCTTTTTTATTTTATTTAGAAATGGAAAAATGGTAAAAGGAAAGCAGAAAAGGATGAATACCAAGGTGGCAAATTTTTTCAAGTTTTACAGCCGCCTCCTCAGCCTTTAGTTTTACGGGACGTGTATGTATTCATGAGTTATAATAACAACATACTGTTCGAGTAATTGCTAAGAACTCTCATTCTTTATTGGTAGATAAAAGATTCTTTTGTGCTGGCAGGATATATAAATATCTATGTATATGACACACGCAGTGTATGATGGAATGTCCTTCGTCACAAGCCAAGCTTTTAAATTATCATATATATAGTAAATGCTAACCCTAAAAGGTCCTGCTAAAATTTCTTATTTAATAGTAAGATTATTATTTAAATTCACCGTAATTTATTATTATATTACTTTTCTGGTCATGAGTGGATAGCCAAAGTTGATTATTTTAACACAGCCGTACGAGTGGCTTATTTAGCATACATTCAGTCCAAATGCCGTTTGATGTTTCAGTAGCTCACAACAGATTGAATAGTTTTTTTTTATATTCATTATTGCAGAGAAGGTAAAATGGAAGTTTTCTGTAAATTTGTGCTGGGTATGACAGAAAACATGAAGACGCTCATCACAGTACACCATGATTACGCCAAGAAACAAATAGGACGTGAGTCGGAAACAATGCCCTAAATTATTACCTGTAAAATCAGTTTGATCTTAATGGCAGATACTGTATAACTTTTAATTAACAATGCCTCCTTACATTCATCGCATTTAAAAAAAAAAATCATGGTTTCTTTCAGCTTTTTACAGGGAGTACTGTAAAATTGGAAGTTCTTATAAACAGCTTGCTCAGACGTTTAACCTGGACGTGAGTCCTTGTAAGTATGCTTTTGTTGTAGTTGGTTATTTAAACATGTCAGTTTAAAAAGAATCCATATATCTGGTACATGTGTAAAGAATTGAGCGCCTATATGGATTATTTATTCCATTTATTTATATTGCAGTTTCTTAATAAATGTAGTCAAACGATAGATTGCTTCCAGTATACCTTGTTTAATTTAACCAATGAAGATAGTTTGAAGATGTATTTAACTCCTTTATATTTTGATGAAATTATCTAGTTATTTCTTAAATACATAAAACATTTAATCGGTATAATTTCTATAAATTTTTTTATAACCTGTGGAATTTTAACTTTTTAAGCCTATCTTTAAAAGTTTTTTTTTTTAATTTGATGATTTTTAGTTTTGAAAAGTCAAAAGTATTTCACTTGTTCTTGTTTGTTGATCTAATATAAACTAGTAAAATTAAGTGGCCTACCTATTTCGAAATCAAAGGACTGATAAAATTGATGTTTTCTATTCTTTTTCCTACTTTTTAAAAATTTTCTAAGTGAATAAATTTTTTTATTTATGGATAAAGTTTATATAAAATATTTAAAATACTCTATTAACTACACAAATATGGTTTAAATGCACAGGTGCTACAAAAAATCCAATATTACATTTCATTTAAAGATGTTCTGCAAAGTCAGAAAATAGAAAAAATAAACACCACATTATATGAAGGCATACACAAGTGAATGTAATTGAAAGATTCAGTGAAATTTTTTATGTGTTATAATATATGAAGTGATAATAGAAGATGTCTGCCTAATGTACTTATGCTATCTATTCTTGCCAACAATAAGGATAATAAGGAATGATTTTATAGTTTCTCCCAGAGCAGAGCAGTTGAACAGTCAAACTCCTTTATACATACCCATAAACATGGATCAGTATATTCATTTATACATATAGATATGTTCCAATTTATTTTAAATAATTTAAAATTTGTTACGTATACATGTACAAATATATAGATTAAATCATGAAATATTTTCGGAATTAATTTGTTATATCAGTAATCATTTAACTTTTGGACATTGTCTAGTTTAATCTCCATGCAATTTTCTAGCTGATGGTACCAAATGCTGGCACCAAGTTTGGCCTTACAGTCAATTCTCTCCAATCCATGTCCGTTTTGTTTCACGATCTCAGGGTTTTCGTTTTTCAACTAATGTATATGGATTCGGTTGTATCTTGATCGATTATCATCCAGTCTTGTCCTGTTCACTGCCTTGGTGTTTTCAATTTTAAGATTCTTCAGCTTAACTGGGTTAAATTATATTTTCAGCTTCAAGGGCATTAACTACTGCCATTGATTACACTGGGGATGCCTTTAATGATATTGGAGAAATGTTT
>JAGDYQ010000010.1:8723071-8769847 GCA_021962125.1 Bulinus truncatus | reverse complement strand
TCTATCTATCTATCTATCTATCTATCCATCCATCCATCCATCCATCCATCCATCCATCCATCCATCCATCCATCCATCCATCCATCCATCTATCTATCTATCTATCTATCTATCTATCTATCTATCTATCTATCTATCTATCTATCTATCTATCTATCTATCTATCTATCTATCTATCTATCTATCTATCTATCTATCTATCTATCTATCTATCTATCTATCTATCTATCTATCTATCTATCTATCTATCTATCTATCTATCTATCTATCTATCTATCTATCTATCTATCCGTCCGTCTGTCTGTCCGCCTGTCTGTCCGCCTGTCTGTCTGTTTATCTATCCATCCATCCATACATCTGTATGCTTTACTGTCTGTTTCTCTGTTTTCCCAATCCCTCTCTCTTTCTCTCTGTGTTTCCGTAATCGTTGTTAATATATAATATACTTTTACCTTCCCCAACCAACTTAAAACATTGGTAATTGAATGTATTTTTTTTTACATGGGAAATGACACAATAGACTTTTGCAATCCTTTATTGGAGCTTTTGACCCAGCGGTCCAGTACACTCGGACTAAAAAAAAATCCTGAGGGCAAATGGACATTGCAGACCCACGTGATACTATGCCAATGATCGACAGGAGCCAAGGAAAGATTCGAACTGGCAGATGTGTCAATATGGCCCTGTTATTATCAATAATATTACAGAGCCATCCTTATAGGAAGGTAAACTCTGAAAGGGTACCCCTGTCGCTATTTCATTTTTTTTATTGCAGGCCCGGCCATAGGCCAATTGACCGATCGCTCCAAATTGGGCCCCGCGCCTGGTAGGGGCCCCCCGCAATTTACATTTATAGTAATAGTTATAGTTGTTATTGTAAAAAAAAAGTTAGAAGAGGGGCCTCGCAAACATCCGTTAAATAGGGCCCCGCAATTCGTAAGCCGGGCAAGCATGGAAGGGCAGTGTCAGTCTGAACCTCGGGGCTAAATTGAATGAACAGCGATAGGTGCCCGAGGATTATTAGGGGTCCAATATTTGCAAACGGTGGCATTAATAGCAAGTGCCGCCGAGAGGGGGGGCAAATGCCCAGGGGCCCGGCGAGTTTTAGGGACACGGACCGAGCTGGCCAATCAACTTTTGAAAATATTATTATCAGCAGGGGGGGGGCGTGACAGCCCTGCCCAGGGGCCCGAAATTTCTGTCGGTGGGCCTGATCAATAGCGTTTTTTTGCCAAGGTGCCTCAAAGTTGGTCTGGCTAGGGTCCCCAAATTTGCCCTTCGCCTCGGACAAAAAGAAAAAAAACCCTTAAAAAACCACGGCAATAAATGAAATCTTATTTTCACAAATCCTTGACATAAAGATGTCTGATTACATCATAAAAGAAAGTTAACAACCATAACAATAAGTATACATATATATATATATATATATATATATATAAATGGCAACAATCATAACAATTAGTATAAACAACAACAACAAAAGATAATTGTGCAACTCGAGTGTCGTTAAATTGTTTTTCTAGTGACACACTCAGCCATTTAGGATGTGACACAAATCACCCCATCGTCATTGGTCGTCTGCCGTCTCAATTGACCAATGAAAAGCGAGCACATCTCAGAAAGTCCGCATTTCTTTTCTTAACATAATTGTTGTTAGATTTACTTTGTCTTTCAAAAATAAAAAAAAATAAAAAATACACAGCAGTCTCTTCTCTCCCCCCCCCCCCACACAAGAGTGGATAGTCTTGATGAATGATGTAATGTATTTTATCAAATCTATTTATAGCTGAATTGAAAATTCACATACGGGTAAGCGTAAAAAAAAAAACAGCCATGGCTACACAAGATGGAGGTCAAAATATTCCACAGGAGCCATGGGGGGCGGGGGGGGGGAAGTTGCGGAAACCGCGGACCATGTACTATTTGAATGCCCCGGACTGCGGGAGCACTGGATGGTAAAGATGGGGTTGGCCTATATGGCAGTTCCCTTAGAATTGAGGAACGTAGAGAGTTTGAGAGAGAGAGAGAGAGGGGGGGAGAGAGAGGGAGAGAGAGAGAGAGAGAGAGGGGGGAGAGAGGGAGAGAGAGAGGGAGAGAGAAAGGGGGGAGAGAGAGAGGGGGGGAGAGAGGGAGAGAGAGGGGAGAGAGGGGAGAGAGAGAGAGGGAGAGAGAGAGAGAGAGAGAGAGACAGAGAGAGAGAGAAATATCTCATTCTCATCGAGGTTCTCTCGGACTTGTTCAAGTCTACAGCAGCGGGTGTCATCCCCACCTCCACCCTCGTACACCTCCCAAATGTAAAGCCCCCAAGTCCGCAGGGCATCCGCCCATAACCAAAACACCACTCCGGTGAAACTGTGTTAGGTACAGTTCTTTGCTAAGTTTTGTGTATCTTTTTTTTTTAGAAGCTGTACGACGGCCTATATATTGTTCTTATAAACTATACATTGTTCTTATAAACTATACAGTGTTCTTATAAACTATACATTGTTCTTATAAACTATACATTGTTCTTATAAACTATACATTGTTCTTATAAACTATACATTGTTATTAAAAACAATACGTTGTTATTAAAAACTATACATTGTCCTTATAAACTATAAATTGTACTTAAAAACTATACATTGTTCTTAAAAACTATACATTGTTCTTATAAACTATACCTTGTTATTAAAAACTATACATTGTACTTAGAAATTATACATTGTACTTAGAAACTATACATCGTTCTTAAAAACTATACATTTCACAAGTGAAAAGGTTTGTTTTTGGCATTTGTCTAAGTGAAAGTAAGGGTATTCCATCTTGTTTTGACTCTAGCTTTATTGTAGTGTTCGTCTTGTTGAACGTATCTCGTGGTAGTGCACGTATCTTGTCTTATTGGAAGTATCTCGTCTTATTAGACGTATATTGTCTTATTGGACGTATATTGTCTTATTGAGGCAACACCATTACCACACTAAAGCAATATAGACTAAAAGTACATTTGTTTACTATCATGAAAAGGGTGTGACATTTTGTGTGACATTTTGTTGACACTATGAACCAGGGTGAACCCTTGAATACCCCCGCCTCCCCCCCCTCCACCCCACTTCCCCCCAACCCCAAGATCTGCTCAAACAATCGACAATGAAAAAGGAAGTTAAGACACGATACCGTAAGATCTGATATCAGATTGTCAAAAGAATGTAAGCTTTGCGTTCATACAATCGCCTTGTTGCTTTTCCACCTATTACAAGCCCCTCCCCCCCCCACCGCACTCACATTTCTTTGTAACACCCGTTTATTTTTTTTATGGCACTTTAATCTGACGCTGAATGTATTGAACGGGTATCGATCTGGTGGGATTGTCAGCTCGGAATAATAATTGAAAAAATAAATAAATAAATATCGTACACTTAAAATAATACAATTTAAAAATCAGAAACGTTATTCAGATTGTTGATAATCCGAAACAAATCATGTTTTTTTTTTTTAAATAGTTACAAGAAATGTCACATCTAAGTTGTTTATTATTATTATTATTGTTGTTGTTATTAGGAGAAAAAAAAGCGGTTAAATTTATCAAGTCCCATTTACATCGTTCGGTTGTCTGTACATTTCATCAATGTTGGCTAATTCGTTTTTCGCTGTGTTGTCGATTTAAAAAAAAAAAATACGTATAGTCTGCTACCATTTTGCACCGACGTCTGAAGCGATGGCGGTTTCATGTATTTAGCCTGCAACTCAACAGTATCACAGGGGACTCAGTTTTGATGATTAATGGTGGGGAGGGGGGGGAGGGGGGGAGGGTCTAAGATTTGACAATCGGCATCATTCAAATCATTTTCTTTTTGCCTACGTCTCCTACAGACGTAAGACTGGCTCAGGATTTCAAACGATGTATGTATGTATGTATGTATGTATGTATGTATGCATGCATGTATGTATGTATGTATGTGTATGTATGTATGTATGTATGTGTGTATGTATGCATGTATGTATGTATGTATGTATGTATGCATGTATGTATGTATGAATGTATGTATGTATGTGTGACGTGTAGAATTGCCCTTCTCCCCCACCAACCCCAGTTCACCACAGGGTCAAGGTTCCAGCCGCTATGTTTGTGTAGATTCGTTTCATCGACGTCGCTTTCCCCCCAATCGTTTCACTGACGTTCTTCCCCCCCCCCCACCCCCAACGTTTCGGTGACAGACATCGTCGTTTCCCCCCCCCCCCCCCCAAACGTTGCACCAACGTATTCGCCCCGACCTTATAAATACGTGAATAGCAGTAGTTGAGTTAGTAAGGTGCTGACAGACATATGAGTTAGACGTAGTTAATTCGGTGTAGACAGTTCTAAGATTCTAAGAGCTAGTTGTAAACTTGTAGTGACATTTGTTTAAGTAGACATCATTAGACAAAGGACTTATATTGTATATACATATATATTCACCTATGTTTAGAAGCAATTAAAGTTTAGATCTGTTGTGTTCATATACCAAGCCTTGGCGTTGATATATTTATTAGTTAGAAAAGTTAAAGTAACATATTTGGCGATCCTACGCCTTGTAAAGTATAAGATATAATAACGTTACATATTTGAAAATAATAACGTAACAGTATATATATATATGTATGTATGTGTGTGTACGTATGTATGTATGTATGTATATATGTATGTATGTATGTATGTATGTATGTATGTATGTATGTATGTATGTATGTGTGTATGTATTTATATATGTATGTATGTGTGTGTATGTATGTATGTATGTATGTATGTATGTATGTATGTATGTATGTATGTATGTGTGTGTGTATGTGTGTGTGTATGTATGTATGTATGTATGTATGTGTGTGTATGTATATATATATATATATATATATATATATATATATATATATGTACTAGTTGCAAGTACCCGGCTTTGCCCGGGTTTAAAATAAGGCTTTCTGTTTACCTTTTGTTTTCTCCCTCCCCTCTCCCTCCCTCCCCCTCCCTCCTTACCCTCTCTCCCTTTCTCTTTCCCTCCCTTTCTCCCTCCCTCCCTCTCCTTCCCTCTCTAACTCTCCCACCTCCCTCTCTCTCCCTATCTCCCTCCCTTCTTCTCTCACCCCCGTCCCCCCTCTCTCCACCTTCCTCCCTTCCTCCTCCCCCTCTCTCCCTCCCTTCTCCCTCTCTCTCTTTATCTCTCACTCCCTACCATTTCTCCCATCCTCTCTCCCTCCCTCCCTCTCCCGTCTCCCTCTCTCCCCCTCTTCCTCTCTCCCCCTCCTCCCCCCTCTCTCCCTTTCCCTCCCTCCCTTTCTCCCTCCCTCTCTCACCCTCTCTCCCATCTCTCTCCCCATTCATCCCTCCCTCATTCCCCTCCCTCCCTCCCTGCCCCCTCATTCTTTCTCTCTCCCCCTCTCTCCCACCCTCGCTTTCCCTCCCTCCCCTCTATCTCCCTTCCTACCCCCTTTCTCCCTCCCTTCTTTTCTCTCTCCCTCGCCCCTGCTCCCTCTCCCATCTCCCTCTCCCCCTGCTCCCTCTCCAATCTCCCTCTCCACCTCCTTCTCTCCCCCTGTCCACCCACCTCCCTCCCTCTCTCCCCCTCCCTCCCTCCTACCCCCCTTTCCTCTCTCCCCTTGCCCCCCCTCTCTCTCTCTTTATATCTCACTCCCTCCCTGCCCCCCTCACTCTTTATCTCTCCCTCCCTCCCACCCTCTCTCTCTCCCTTCCTTTCTCTCTCTCCCTCTCCCCCTGCTCCCTCTCCCATCTCCCTCCTGCTCCCTCTCCCTCCTTTTCTCCCCCCTGTCCATCCCACTCCTTCCTCTCTCCCCCTCCCTCCCTCCCTCCTCTTCCTCTCTCTCCCCCTGCCCCCCTCACTCTCTCTTTTATCTCTCCCTCCCTCCCACCCTCTCTCTCTCCTTTCCTTTCTCTCTCCCTCTCCCCCTGCTCCCTCTCCCATCTCCCTCCTGCTCCCTCTCCCTCCTTTTCTCCCCCTGTCCATCCCACTCCTTCCTCTCTCTCCCCCTCCCTCCCTCCCTCCTTTCCTCTCTCTCTCCCTCCCCTCCCCTCTCTCTCTCTCTCTATGTATGTATGTGTGTGTATGTATGTATGTATGTATGTATGTATGTCTGTATGTATGTATGTATGTATGTATGTATGTATGTATGTATGTATGTATGTATGTATGTATGTGTGTATGTATGTATGTATGTATGTCTGTATGTATTTATATATGTATGTATGTGTGTGTATGTATGTATGTATGTATGTATGTATGTATGTATGTATGTGTGTGTGTATGTGTGTGTGTATGTATGTATGTGTGTGTGTATGTATGTATGTATGTGTTTATGTATGTATGTATGTATGTGTGTGTATGTATGTATGTATGTATGTATGTATGTGTGTGTGTATGTATGTATGTATGTATATATGTAAGTATGTATGTATGTGCGTATGTATGTTTGTATGCATGTATGTATGTGTGTGTATGTATGTATGTATGTATGTATGTATGTGTGTGTGTATGTATATATGTATGTATGTAAGTATGTATGTATATATGTAAGTATGTATGTATGTATGTATGTGTGTGTGTGTGTGTTTGTATGTATATATGTTACATGGAGTAACTAAATTCCACGAGTTCTAACATGCCTACACATAAATCAGTCTGTGGGTAACACAAGTCTTTCAGTCTGACAGATATCACACACACACACATCTCTCTCTCTCTCTCTCTCTCTCTCTCTCTCTCTGCTTTCGTATTGCTGGCAAACATGTCACCATGACTCACTCTGTTCAAGACCCCCCCCCGTCTCAACCCCCCCATCTCCCACCCCCACCTTTAGAGTGACATGTAATGCACCTATTACGTGATTCATTTATCAGGTAATGACCTATCTAAGTACAAGGGCAGCCCCCGAGGAACGTTTTTTGCAGTATCTAAGTACCCCACACCCACCCCCACCTCACCTGATTGAATTAAAATGGCAATCAACATTTAAAAAAAAATAATTTTGAACTATTGTCGCGCCAATGAGACATGTAGGGGAGGTGCTGTTTTCAGAGATATTCGTGGGCCACTGGGGGGTGGGGAGGAAGAGAGTGGTGGTGGGGGGGGGGTCTCAGACTTTCTAGCGGCGGTCCTGATATATGTCAGTGTATTGAAATGTGTCAAATTCATTGCCACGTGACCCCCACTTCCCACACACATTGTACCGTGACACATATTCACGCCGTGCCACACACATTGTACCGTGTCGCACATGATGTTAAGTGGCACGCACATTGCCACGTGATACACACACATTGTAGTGTGACACACACACATTGTACTATGACCCACACACACATTGTACCATGACACACACACACATTGTAGTGTGGCACACACATTGTACCATAACACACACACACACATTGTACCATGACACACACACACACATTGTAATGTGGCACACACATTGTACCATGACACACACATTGTACCATAACATACACACATTGTACTGTGACACACACACATTGTACCGTGTCGAACATGATGTAAAGCGGCACGCACATTGCCACGTGACACACACACATTGTAGTGTGGCACACAAATAGTACCATGACACACACACACACAATTGTACTGTGACGCGAACATTGTACCGTGACTCACACACATACAAACATTGTACTGTGACAAACACATGTCACTGCCTCATGACACACATACAGCACATTGACACACTCGCTGCCACGTGACAAATATATTTTACAGTAACACACACAGTGTGCCGCGACAATGACTTTGTAAAGTGGTACATCTATTGAAATGTGGCACACACACATTGCCACACGACACATATTGTACTGTGACACACACACTCACACACACATTGTGCCGTGAACCGTGATACATATTCATACCTTGACACACACATTGCCACGTGACACATATTGTACTGTGACACACACACACATTGCCACGTGACACATATTGACTGTGACACACACTCACACACACATTGTGCCGTGAACCGTGATACATATTCATATCTTGACACACACATTACCACGTGACACATATTGTACTGTGACACACACACATTGCCACGTGACACATATTGTACTGTGACACACACACACCACGTGACACATATTGCACTGTGACAAACACACACACACATACATTGTGCCGTGAACCATGATACATATTCATACCTTGACACACAAATTGTACCGTGACATACCAATGAGACATGATGCACAGCTTCGGATTCGCTGATGCTGTCAAATGTCAACATGACCTATATTTCTCTGCAGTAGAGAAAACAAAACACTTCAAATAATAAGTGAGTTAAAAAAAAATTTTTTGTTATTATTATTATTATTATTTGGTAACTTAATGAGTCCCACTTAGACAACCCCGTGCAATGTTCACGACATGAATTGTCTCCCCACTTCAAAACGGCGAAATGACCTACATTCCAAGCACACACAGTAAAAAAAAATATGTCTCCTTTCGCCGACGTTCACCGGTCTTCTTCAGTAATTAAAACAAAATGACTTGCTAAATAAAATGTGCACCCTTTATTTTTTTTAAGCAAATTAAGCTTCTAGTGTATTCCTCAATTCCGCCCCCCCCCGCCACAACGGCCCCCATCCCCAGGTCCCACTTTCCTAGACCCCCCCGGGCGTCTTAGATTCATCTGCAAACTGTATGGAGAAAGATTAAAAAATTGCGTGATAGACAGATTGACATTTAGTGTCCCAAGCAGGGACGAGGCTTTAGGGTTGCCGGTCACAGTCATATTTATAGAAAATACTATATAATGGTACTGTGTTTATTGAATATACTTAGCATAATCATTCATAATAAAATTACTACAAGCTCAAATATATATATATATATATATATATATATATATATATATATATATATATATATATATATACATATATATATATATATATATATGTAACTTTTTATCTATATATTTATACCGTATATGTTGTTTGTCTAATAATTTATACAAATTTATAAATCTATATTCGTTTGTGCCTTTGTATACAGCATAAAAACATCAATAGATTTTTTCTCTAAGAGTTATGAACGACAACACTCACGTCCCAAGATACTGATGAGTACAGATAACAGCACGTCAAGAGTCAATATCAGTACTGGTGAGTACAGATAACAGCACGTCAAGAGTCAATATCAGTACTGGTGAGTACAGATAACAGCACACCATGAGTCAATATCAGTACTGGTGAGTACAGATAATAGCACGCCATGAGTCAATATCAGTACTGGTGAGTACAGATAACAGCACGTCAAGAGTCAATATCAGTACTGGTGAGTACAGATAACAGCACGTCAAGAGTCAATATCAGTACTGGTGAGTACAGATAACAGCGCGTCAAGAGTCAATATCAGTACTGGTGAGTACAGATAACAGCACACCATGAGTCAATATCAGTACTGGTGAGTACAGATAACAGCACGCCATGAGTCAATATCAGTACTGGTGAGTACAGATAACAGCACGTCAAGAGTCAATATCAGTACTGGTGAGTACAGATAACAGCACGTCAAGAGTCAATATCAGTACTGGTGAGTACAGATAACAGCACGTCAAGAGTCAATATCAGTACTGGTGAGTAAAGATAACAGCACACCATGAGTCAATATCAGTACTGATGAGTACAGATAATAGCACGCCATGAGCCAATAGCTGCAAATATAAGTAGAAAATGACCAATGGACGATCCATATAACAACAATATGACGTACCGCTGGTTATGTATAGAACGGGGCGGTTTGGAAGAGGGGAAGGTGTGGTTTTTAGGCATGCTCATGTGAGTTTTCTCACCCATCAACATCACAAAGGCAACTGATGAACACATATAAACCATTCGCTCTCACCAGAACCATATACACAACAGTAGATTGGAGAGAAGGCCTACAGAGAACAGAGACACGTGGAAAGACAGTAGGATATACCCATGGGCGTATTCATGGGGGGGGGGGCAAGGGGACATTTCCCCCCCCCCCTACATTTTGAAAAAAATGTGATACAGCTGTTATTTCCCCCCCCCCCCCGGAAAATTTTTGCCCCCATGAGTCAAACTATAAACGTTATATTGGGAACTGAATGATTGATGGCTAATGTTCCACGAGTCAAACTATAAACGTTATATATTGGGAACTGAATGATTGATGGCTAATGTTCCATGAGTCAAACTATAAATGTTATATTGGGAACTGAATGATTGATGGCTAATGTTCCATGAGTCAAACTATAAACGTTATATTGGGAACTGAATGATTGATGGCTGATAAAAACTTCGGTCGGGTTGTTTGAAAACTAAATTGCATTCATTTCAATGACTTTTGCATATTAAGTATTAGGAGATGCTACTTAAAAATGATCCAGTAATGTATCACAATACAATATCATAAGTCATGCACAGCAAATATGGCGGCTTTTAGGGGGTGGGGAAAGTGATCAAAACGAGGTTTGTGCGTGTACACTGTATAATTTAATTTTATATTATGCTGGCCCAAGCAATTAAACGCCCTTCTGCAAGTCCGTCGTGACTGTTTCCTTTACTGCACTGACGATAACAATATCAAAACAATGCACCAGACTTGACCTACATTTTTATTGTTGTTGACTAATGAGAGTGAGTTGACCAGATATGTTAATACTACGATGTGTCATAGTATAAACTCTCCCCCCATCTCCTCCCAACCACACACAAAGTCGGATGATATAAAAGAATTAAGATAAGAAAAAAAAATGACAAAAATAACGAATGTTAAATTACACTACCATTGGTAGAAATATCAACCAATCGCCGTGCGAGCACTTCCCAGCCGTGATATCCTAGAGTCTTGAGTCATGAAAGGAGCGATTCACTCACCAACTCATCGAGTCACAAACACATAGCTCTTTGTTTGTTTCTTTTTCTTTTGTTTTATTATTTTTTTTTAAAGTGGAAATAAACCCATGTTCATAATGACATATTGTTTTGTGCTTGCCTCATTTGAATGACGACCCCCCCCCGCCAACCAGTCAGTACAACTATTAGCCTACCCCCCTCCACCCCTTCTTTAAAAATAAAAAAAAAATTTTAGCTGATGTCATGATATCATGTTGTTTCAATATTAGTTTACTAAGGCATGTTGTTTGAAATGAAAAACAAATTGAATAAAATGATGAGAAAATGATCCTATTGACCTTGAGATGGTTCCTTTTTGACCTTGAGATGGTTTCCTATTGAACCTCACACACATATATACATACACCCACCCACCCTTCTCACACCCGCCCTGCTGTTTGTCGCAGTCACACGAGTGGGTGACATATACAGACCCAGTAGCTGCCAAATTTTATTTAGTCATGACTTCAAATAATCACGTCTTCTTTAGATGTTTTTTTTTTGTTTGTTTGTTTCGTCCCGGTCCAATATGGAGTGAAACACCTGGGGGTGGGGTGGAGTGGCGTGTAGGCGGAGAAAAGAGCTTTTGACTTAAGGGGGGACGGGAGGGGAGGGTGACAATCACGGTACCAGGTTGGATATCAACACCGTTAGTGGCGAAAGTCATTCCCGCCCTACCACCACCACCACCACCACCACCGCCGAACCCGCTGGACATGTCAAACAGCCAATCAAACACCGGAGTCTACACATCAGTGGACCAATGGCGCCCGTTGGGACGACGACGAGTCTTGGGCAGCGTTCAGTTGACGATGTCACGTTGCTAAACATCATCTGAAAGTGGTCGGTGTCTGGTCTGCGGGCCTATTGTTTCGCTGATAAAGATTCCGGTTGTATTATCGTGAAATATGGTTTCGCGGCGTAAAACCACGCGGCGGACGTGTGCAGTACTCACTTCGAGCAGTTTCTAAGCGTATATGTATATATATATATATATATATATATATATATATATATATATATATATATATATATACATGTATATGTGTTTGTGTGTGTTCGACAATCTGTGACATCTCAATTATAGAGCAGCGAACCAATTTTTTGAGGCCGAAACGAGCGCGAGCCGTTATCATAATCTTAAAGATTTTTTTGTAAGGATTTAGCTGTTCTGTCTAGTTTCCCTAATCCTTGATCCTTGACACCTTAGATCAGACCGTGAAAAAAATATATCCCCTGAGGCGCTGGGGCCGTGGGTGGATATGGGTGGGCATAGCCAACGAAGACCCTTGGGGCGACCCCCTGAGTCGGTGCGTGTATGTTTTGTGTCTGTTTTAATTGTGTTCATGGAGCGGGTAATAGATCTTGGGCGTATGGGAAGGCGTATGGAGGGGCATATGGAGGTGGCGTATGGGGGGGGGCGTATGGGGGCGTATGAGAGAGGCGGTCCAATCCGGGTGAAACTAATTTTACCGCAAGTCAGGGGCGGCATCTTCACGGCTTTATTTTTTTGTGTGTGTACGGTATTGGAACAGGGTTGGCACATTCTATGTGCTGATACATAAAAGGGTGTTATTGTTTCACCCCGATGAAAAAAATAAGTTAAAATTTAACGACAGACATACAGAAAAACTAAAAAAAAATAATGCCAGACATTAATTTCGCAATACAGCGACATGCAGAAAAATTAACAAATAATGCCAGATATTTTATATTTCGCAATACCGGATTGTTTGCTAACATTAGACTACGGTATTTAAATATATAAAAAAAAGTAGTGCATTTATCTCGTTTTCATGACGCCCACATCACCCCGTTCTGTTCGCTAAGTGCGCGTAAACAAAACAAAAAAAAAATATGTTACAAGGTTACGATGTGAGCCAGTGCAGGGTACGCGTCCTTCCTTGTATGTGAGTGAGGTGTGTGCTTGCGTGCGTGTGCATTAGTGTCTGTGTGTGTGTGCACATCATTTCAGAGAACTGCGCATATCGCGTTCAAGGAAACAGAAACATGTGACGTCACAACCCCGGCGTCTGGTTATTCACCTCTCAGCAGACGTTCTCCTAACACCAAGCATGTTGTGGCCAGACAAGACACATGTGGCGAACTGCGGCTCAAGGGCCCATGTTCGGAACGCCCAGGCTATTTGACCCCCCGGCCCCGCGCTTTCATCCTCTCTTCCGATACACGGCAATGATATCAAAGCTTTTAATTTAATTTAACACTCCGCCATTCTGCTATTTGTCCGCCCCCCTTTTTGTAAAAATTTTAGAACCCGTCGTGGGCCCGCGGTTTAAAAAGTTTGCCCACCCCAGCGATAGCCAAACAAACCAAAAAAAAAAAAACAACAACAACAACACATTTCTGCTGACCTGATTTTAAAGGTTCTCACTATGTTTACAAATGATATCGATGGCTAGATCCGCGATTCTCAGCCGGTGCTACGAGTACCCCGAGGGGTGCGGCCAAGGTTAAGCAGGGGGTGCGGGGAGACATATAAGTGCCCCCCCCCCCCAAATAGCGCAATTTAGAAAGTTTATTAAGCACATTCCATTATGAAAAATAGGTATACAGTACAGTCGATTCCGCTTAATTGGGACACATCGGGACCGAGGCTTTTTGCCCCAATTAAGCGGCTGTCCCAATTAAACATACAAATTTACCATTGGCTTCTTGGTTTGGTTTCTTTGAGATTTGTCCCAAATAAGCGGCTGTCCCAAATAAGCGGAATCCACTGTATTTATTCTCGAACTTACGCGGGATGACCTCGGACATACTTTCGAAACACTTCGGGGTACAGTCGTAAAAAAAGTCTTTGAACCGCTTAGCTAGATTTGGAGGTTCAATAAGAAATGAACATTTACCTCTAAGACACTGAGTCCCCACTGAGGACGACTTAGATACATTTTATGTCCGGTGCGCTATTACTAAATGTTGTATACACACATTACCTATAAAAGCAAGTGACATTGTTTAAAGACATTCGTACTGCAAGTGTGTATGTGTGTGTGGGGGGGGTCATTTGGTACTGGGTGGGGGGGACCCTTGGCGGTAGTCTGTAAGAGCGGCTCTGTGTCTATATGTGTGTCTGTTTCTACGTCTGTGTGTGTCTATATGTGTCTCTGCCTGTATGTGTGTCTGTATGTGTGTCTGTATGTGTGTCTGCATGTGTGTCTGGAATGTGTGTCTGCATGTCTGCCTGCATGTGTGTCTGCATGTCTCTCTGCATGTGTGTCTGTATGTGTGTCTGCATGTGTGTCTGCATATGTGTCTGCATGTGTGTCTGGAATGTGCGTCTGCATGTCTGTCTGTATGCGTCTCTGGATGTGTGTTGGTATGTGTGTCTGCATGAGAGGTGAGTCTGTTTGTGTCTGTAATGCCTTTACATTATTGTTAAACGCTTCGGGCCCATGGCGCATGTCAAAACTCGGGGCCTTCAACTGTAGCTGCAGTCTCTAGTATCGTATCAAAAATGTTCATTTCACACATAAGGCGCTGGGCCGAGGACTATAGCCTCACCCCTCCCCCCCACGCCCCCCCTCCCCAAAGCGCGCTACTGGTATACATACAAATAATCGATTGTTGTCGAGTGTTCCTCACATCCATCCATTATGTAAGGTAAAACTATACAGTCATTCTAAATTGAGATACGCGTGCCTGTACTATGTGGGCGTGGTCCGAGGGTCTCTGATGTCAACAACACGTGTTGTTTAGTTAACATGAATTATATTAGTATCACATGATCATCGTGTTTACTAACATATCCACCTGACTTCACTGTTCTCTCTCTCTCTCTCTCTCTCTCTCTGCTCTTTCTATCTCTCTCTCTTTGCTCTCTCTCTCTCTCTCTCTCTCTCTGAACTCTCTCAGTAATCTGCGGGCTGAGACTTAGTCTCTTAGAGCCCGTGAGATCAGACTTGCTGTGTATCTCAACGTCTGGAGACTGCCATAGAGCCCGATGGCCAGCAAGCTTCCGGACTAGTCCACCCTGTGGTCCGCCAGTCCGGGGCACTCGAAAAGCAAATGATCCACGGTTTCCTCCACTTCCCTGCAGTGTCTGCAAAGGGTGTCGACGTTGGGCCTCAACCTCCCAAAGTACGCGCCAATAGGACAGTGCCCAGTACGGAACTGGGCAATTAGCGCCTGCTCGACATGCCTAAGCTTCCACCACGGGTCAGTTTTGGACGGCCGCTCTAGAAACTTTCGGACGTATACTCCGTTCACCCCATGAGCCCAGCCCGAGAACCACTTCGATTGTCCAAAGAGGCAGATCATGGAACGTGCTGCCTCGAATGAGCTCTTTCTTGCACTCACGGGCAGCACTTGGGAATCTGTCGACTGGACTATTGCCTTGGCAATGCCGTCTGCCCTTTCATTTCTTGGCACGTCCGCATGCCCGGGAACCCATTGGAGGGTCACATGCACGTGATGTTGGGACACAAGACCCTGTATTGCCATCAGCATGGCTTCCAGCAGAAGCGGCCATTCTCCTGTCCCTTTTACAGCTTGGAGAACGGAGAGCGCGTCAGTGAGAATGACAATGTCTGTAGCAGGCAAAGTACTCTCACCGATTAGCTCACCTATGTGGTCCACTGCCTCAGTAATGGCTGTCATCTCTGCCTCGTAAGCACAGAGCGACCCACATAGACCAGCATGGTCTTTCTCAAAGCCAGTTTGAGGGAGAGTGATGTGGACCCCAAACGAGGCGCTTGTCCGGCCGTCTCTACTGGATACAGAGGCATCAGTATAGGCCAGTATAGCGTTCCCTGGATAGGTTCCAATCATCTCCATAGCTACATCCGTGATGGTTCGGCGATCCTTTGCGTTCCCAGCATTGGTTTCGACCAGGGTCGTGCGTACCTCGGGCATGTAAAGCCTCGCCAGGAGGGACCCTAGAGACTGTCTCTAGCATTAGGCGGTCAGTCGGCAGCTTGATCTCGGAGGCAAGTCTTACCACGTGGTGCATAAAAGACTTTGCTCTCTCTCTCTTTCTCTCTCTCTCTCTCTCTGCTCTTTCTCTCTCTCTCTCTCTACTATCTCTCTCTCCCTCTCTCTACTCTCTCTCTCTCTCTCTCTCTCTCTCTCTCTCTCTCTCTCTGTGTGTGTGTGTCCTTATACTGACTTAAAACTGTAGCTTACTAAGCTCATGTGATGACTCCCAGATATTTATTCATTAACATCTATTGAAGTTATGTCACATGTGGGGGGGGGGGGATAAATCTCAAAAGACTTTAGTAGAGTTATTTCCCCCATTGAAACTAATTATCGCTCTGCAGTGGGAATATCCATTTTGACGCTAATGGGACGTGCGTGCGCGCGCGTGTGTGTGTGTGGGTGTCTACATTTCTGTTTGTGCAGTGGTTCGCAAACTTTAACTCTTCGTGAGCCACTAAGAAAACAGTTTCTCCGTTTCGCGACCAGCCAGCTAAGAAAAACTACCACAAAAGAAAAAGAATAAAACATAATTAGCATAATTACATTTTTCTATAGTTTTGTGGTCAATATAGAATTACGGCTGTAATAATGCGTATATATTACATTATATATATCCAGCCGTTTATTATAAATGTAAAATTTGTCGGCACACTCATGAAATTCGTCCCCAACCTACACTATTAGAACCATCGTGTCAGTGTATATTTTGAAAGAGTATGAATTCGTCGACAAACGATGAGGGGATTTCCAAAACTGAGTCGGTGACGTATTTATTTTCCGGATATTTCCGAACAAAATAGTGTTTTTTTTTTTAGAGAGTGAATCACCATTTCAGACTCGATAATTCAAAGTTTGCATCAAAGAAATGATTCATTCAATACATAATAAACCCCTGATCGAGTCACCAGACCCCCCCCCCCCCCCAAATGATTATTTCTGTTTATCATCAAATTCAAAACTACCAAATACTCCTGTCATACACTCAACACAAATATCACGCGCAGTCTATAAATAGATACCCCAGTTGTACCTCCAATAAAAAATCGATTCAACGAGACAGAAAAATAACCCACTTCAAAAACAATAATGTTCACAATTATATATATAAAAAAAGAAGGAGCCTTATTTGTGTCAGAGGTCATAGATCAACTCGTCCGAACTGTGCATCCTGTTAGCTCCAGGATACAAATGTGTTTTTTTAATTGTTTGTTCCGAATCTTTTGGAGTAAACTGGGAATAGTTCCATAAACATTGCACACGGGGGTCAAGGTTTTTTTTTAGGGCTCATGTTTAAATATAGTAACAATACTATCGGGCCGGTTAGTGATATCTTTACACCTATGTCTAATTATCTGTCTGCCTACCCGTCTGTTATTCTGTTGATATGTCTCATCATTGTCTGTCTATAGATGGAACGACAGAAAAGAGAGAGAGAGAGAGAGAGAGAGAGAGAGAGAGTGAGAGAGAGCAGAGGTGTACCTAGGGTGGGGGAGGGGGGTCCAAATTCGAAAGTACCTCCGGGCCTCTGCTTGAGGGGGGCCCGATCATTTTTTTACATTAAATATTAAGTACATTACCTCATATCATGGTTTCGAATGCCGAAATACAGGGGCCCCAAAAGAAACCAAGCCCCCAGGCCCCCAAATCCCTAGGTTCAGCACTAAAAGAGAGAGAGAGAGAGAGAGAGAGAGAGAGAGTGAGAGAGAGAGAGAGAGAAAGAGAGAGAGAACGTATTAATACCAGGCTCACATTCCCTTTTATACCTCCGCCGTCTAAACGGGGATCCTGACATTCAGTGAAAACCTGCCCCCCCCCTCCATCAACTGAAAGGTAAATTTTATAGCTGGCTATGAAAACCGATGGGGCTACATAGGCCCAGGGTCCCTGACATGTGCTCAGGTTGCCTCCTACTCGAGACAGCCATGATGCCTCTGATGTTTAATACCTTTTGAAATTCAAACTGTTTTTTTTAAAACAATACCACACACAGAGAGACCTAACGAAACATAGAAGTACCGGCATATAGAGGTAAACAGAAGTGAATCTATTTTGGGGAATTTTAAACATAACAACATAATAAATAAATACTGCAACGTGAGAATACTGGTGCACACTGTGCGATAGTTCTATCAATATCGTTGACAGTCCCTGTAACTGGAGACGTTCTTAGATAGATATATTTCCTCAGATGTTTGGGGGCCCTAGATAGATATATTTCCTCAGATGTTTGGGGGCCCTAGATAGATATATTTCCTCAGATGTTTGGGGGGGCCCTAGATAGATATATTTCCTCAGATGTTTGGGGGCCCTAGATAGATATATTTCCTCAGATGTTTGGGGGCCCTAGATAGATATATTTCCTCAGATGTTTGGGGGGCCCTAGATAGATATATTTCCTCAGATGTTTGGGGGGCCCTAGATAGATATATTTCCTCAGATGTTTGGGGGGCCCTAGGTAGATCCTTAGATGTTTGGGGGCATCAGTTTAAACTAACTTTCGGGGGGGGGGTCTTACTCAACGTAATAGTTGGAATGGCTAAAGGGGGGTGGGCGTGGTAGTCTGCCTGTCTATAAGAATGGGCCCCGGGCCTTCCACTATGACGTATTTATTCATTTTTTTTTTTTTTGTCTTTCACATCTGGGCCGTGACCGAAGCTCGAACAGTTTTGAGAATACGTTCTGATTGGCTGAAGACTGTGAACTGAAGAGATGGAATGACTAATGAAAGGACTGAAGTTTGAACGAAATTTGGATAAACAAACGAAAGAACATGGTTGGGGGGGGAGGGGGAGGGGAGGGGGAGGGGAGGGACATTAATAAATGAAGTGACATGCGCCAAGAAGGTGTGTGCGTGTGTGTGTGTGTGTTAGTGTGAGTGTGCGATGAGTGTTTAGAAAGTGAGGTGACACGGGGGTGGGTGGAGGGATAGTGATGTAGTACCGGTGAAAGTGTAACTGGCGACGTAGACAGCCAGAAAAAAAAAACAATTTATAATCGTGCAATGGTTGTCTTATCAAGTCATTAACACTTTCACACCACATGACGCCGCATCCAGGATACAGGGGAACCAATGACACGGATAATGAATCTACTGCCTCATTTTTTCATTACGAATATATTGCCCCAATGTTCATTACGAATCTATTGCCCCATTCTTTCATTACGAATCTATTGCCCCGTTTTTTCATTACGAATCTATTGCCCCAATGTTCATTACGAATCTATTGCCCCAATGTTCATTACGAATCTATTGCCCCATTCTTTCATTACGAATCTATTGTCCCGTTTTTTCATTACGAATCTATTGCCCCAATGTTCATTACGAATTTATTGCCCCCAATGTTTATTACGAATCTATTGCCCCAATGTTCATTACGAATCTATTGCGCCAATGTTCATTACGAATCTATTGCCCCAATATTCATTACGAATCTATTGCCCCAATGTTCATTTTGAATCTATTGCTCCAATGTTCACTGGGTCAACGTGACCCGTGATATCAGTAATCCCAAGTCTAGGTAACCTAGACTCGGGGACAAAAGCCAAAAAAAAATCCCTTGACAATTTGAAAACCTAGACGCAGCTCCATGACTGTTAGAATAGTTGTACGGTGTTGGGTGATATGCACATTAGTTTTCGTTGTTACAAAGCCCAGAGTGACCTGCGCAGTTTACTTGTTTAGAGGTATGCCGGGAAATGTTTGTATGGTGGCAGTATGGTGGTAGAATGTAGTAATATAATGACAGTATGTGGTGGTATGGTGGTAATATAATGGCTGTATGGTGGTAGTATAGTGGCAGTATGGCGGTAGTATGGCGGTAGTATAGTGGCAGTATGGCGGTAGTATGGCGGTAGTATAGTGGCAGTATGGCGGTAGTATGGTGGTAGTATAGTGGCACTATGGCGGTAGTATGGGCGGGGAACAGGTGGATACCACTTACTTTGGTTACTTTGATCAATTCACCATGGGCATACGGAAAGAGACAGAGATACACGGAGAACCACAGAGAGAAAACGTAGACATAGATGCTGGCAAACAGACGCACACAAAGACAAATAAACGGTGATATAATGTACTAGCTGTACCCTGCGAAACCTTTCCATTGAGTTACATCCTCTTAGGCTTGATCGGTCGGCCAGGTTATTTTTTTTTTGTTTGGTTTCGGGCAGATCCGATTTTTTTTCATGAATGTATTTTAAACTGCAATACTGTTGTATTAATTCTTTACTTTCGATTTAACGCAGAACCCAAATCGATTTAATATATATTATAACAAGGAAGTTAAAATTAATATATTTTTTTAAGGAAAGGAAATTTTTGTTTGTTTCATCCTTCTTTAATTGAAGTGACATAGATCAAAGACATCTGAAAGATTATATAACTATTCATGGTTCAGTTTTTCCCCCACTACAAAATTACAATTATTGCGCCACTTTGAAAATTTTCTATCAAGTTAAAAAAAAAAATACGCATCGGGAATTCCCTTTAGTTTTTTTTTTTGTTTCCGTGTCTAATCGGAAATCATCCAAAACTAAACGAATTCAGTGGAAATTTAACAACAAGCTCTTGATCCATTTCCGATTTTCCCCAAGGCCAGCGAGTTTTCATTCCATAGTGCTTGAATTACGTATGCTGTAGAGTTTAGTTAAACTAGCCAGCAGTACAGTTTTATTTAAAATAGGTTGCGAACTTACTACATCTTTTAACAGGGCATAAATATACTTACGTTTTATTTTTATTTAACTGTACACTATTACTATACATTTAAAAAAAAAGTAAATATTCTGTACATTTTTTTAAAAATTCGACAGCTATGCAAATATTTCAAAAGGCACATATACTTAACTTTTAAAATTTGAACCCGGAGACAATACTTCTTTACATTTTATTTTAATAATTAACCCATTTAACTTACACATTTTTTAATTCAAGTGTTTGATTTTCATTTCCATTGGGAAAAAAAAATTTTAACTGTAAAAGTTCCCTGGAGATGAAGCGGATAATTCACCTGTAAACTCGGAAACTGAAAGGATTGTGTGATCTGGACAACACCCAGCCGTCTTTACTCCTCCCCCGACCCCAACCAACATAAGTCAGGTAACCATAGGTGGACTTGTGGGACTTTTAACCAACTTTCATCAGGATCTGGAAAAAATTCCCTTGGTTCTCACCGAGGATCGAACCTTGGACACTCGGTCATCCGCCCCTTAACTAAATCACTTTATAGATGTCTCTAACTCAACTAATGTCTCTTTCGATAAAGATAAATACATGTATATTTTTCGAAACGGAAACTTAATATTAACTACAATGTATTTTGACAAACTTGAGTTCTAGCTACAAAAATGTAATCATAGGCCGGACAGAATCAGGAGGACAGAATTAGGCCGGAATGAATTAGGCCGGGAGGAATTAGGGTGGGCAAAATTAGGCTGGGCAGAATTAGCCCGGACAGAATGAGGCGAACAGAATTAGGCCGGACATAATTAGGCGGACAGATTTAGGCCGGACAGAATTAGGCTGGGCAGAATTAGGCCGGGCAGAATTAGGCCGGGCAGAATTAAGCCGGAATGAATTAGGCCGGGAGGAATTAGGGTGGGCAGAATTAGGCTGGGCAGAATAAGGCCGGACAAAATTAGGCCGGAATGAATTAGGCCGGGAGGAATTAGGGTGGGCAGAATTAGGCTGGGCAGAATTAGGCCGGACATAATTAAGCCGGAATGAATTAGGCCGGGCAGAATTATAACCTGCCCTATGTGAGCCTCAAGTCCACAGTCGAGAGTTGTAAACCACATGTCCAGTGTCCACACAGTCGAGAGTTGTAAACCTCATGTCCAGTGTCCACACAGTCGAGAGTTGTAAACCTCATGTCCAGTGTCCACACAGTCGAGAGTTGTAAACCTCATGTCCAGTGTCCACACAGTCGAGAGTTGTAAATCTCATGTCCAGTGTCCACACAGTCGAGAGTCATTACTCTATTAGAATGTAAGACAACTATCCCATTATTGTCATTGTAACCAAGGTCATTTTTTAAGGGCAGGCACCGCTAGTCAACCATCCAGTCTCTCACCCCCCTCCCAATGCCACAATAAACAGATTCCCCCCCCCCCATTCCAGTAAAAAATATTCTAAATATGATACTTTAGGGTCTCGGAAATGAACTTTTGATCTGTGACATTCAAATATCTTTAAGCACACCCCCCCTCCTCTAACACAAAAAAAAAAAATAACACAAAAATAAATAAATAAATAAAAAACAAACAAACTTAAGTACAGCTTAAGTGCACTGGTCATGAAGGTAGTACGGAGGAAATACGGTTATTGTTTGTTGTTGTCTTGTTTTTTAAGACACAAGCGCAGATAACTACTGCCGTCGTCGGGATTCGAACCGCTGACTTGAAACTTGGCGAGCGAAAAAATGAACACCTCACCAGCCACAATGAGACTGAGTTTTTAAAATCTCTCTCTCTCTCTCTCTCTTTCTCTCTCTCTCTCTCTCTCTCTCTCTCTCTCTCTCTCTCTCCGTGCCTCTCTCTCTTTGAACTCCCTCTTATGGTTACGAGCCGAGACTTAGTCCCTTAGGGCTCGTGAGATGAAACCTGCTGTGTCCCTTAACTCCTGGAGGGTACCATAAAGCCCGATGGCCAGCGGGGTCCCCGACTCGTCCAGACGTGAACACTGTTTCCTCTTTCTCTCTGCAGTGGCGACAACGGGAGTCGTATTCAGGTCTCATACTCCCAAAATAAGCACCAACTGGACAGTGCCCAGTTAGGAACTGGGCTATTAGTGCCTGTTCGTCTCTCCGAAGCCTGCACCACGGGTCGAATTTGGAAGTTCGTTCCATATTCTTCCTCACCTCTCGCCTTGTGGTTCCGTTATCTCTCTCTCTCTCTCTCCGTGCCCCCTCTCTCTCTCCGTACCTCTCTCTCTCCGTGCCTGTCTCTCACTCTATCCGTGACTCTCTCCCGCATAGTATTAGATCATATTTAATTACAACGACATTTAAAAATAGAAACCATATCAATCCGAAGGTTCTCATAATGTTACGTCCTCATCCCCAGCCCCGTTAAAAGCCGATTCCGTCGACATACCACGTTCATGACGCACACACTATTATTAGTCAGACGTGTTATTCTCGTACTCATCCACAAACAGCTTTAAGGCTTGTGTTGTTATTTTATTTCAAACACATGTTATTCTTTGATTCTCCCTGTTTTCCTAAGTTTTTCTTTAAAATTGTTTGCTTTGGACTATATAACATGTGTACTTTTATACAGAATTTTTTTTTGTAAAAAATATATAGGTCTGTTCAATGTCGCATCGCGGTTAGTTTCCCTTTGAGTATTTCATGCAAGAAGTCAATTTGCTCGGAGATTACCATCTAAGACGGTTCTATTGAAATCTATTCACACTTTTATTCAAACCGCGTAACAAAAAAAAAAAAGCTAACCGGGACGAGCTTTTTTTTTTTTTAAAAAATTTCATTTTATTTGTTAATTCTGTTTTATTCGGCTGGTGACACTATCGCCGGTTATCGTGAGGTTCGGTCGAGTGATCCGTCACCGCGTCACTCTCGTTCAAGAGAAGATGATGATTCAGATTTTGTTGACTTTACAGGTGGTATAGTCGTTCTATTATTTGTTTGTTAGTTTGTAAGCGTGTTTTCCATGCTGACCTCGAGATGTAGTTGGAATAAAAAGAATAAATTAAACCAAATGTTGTGTTTTTTTTTTAATGTGCGACGAACATATTATTTCTTCTTGACCTTCAAATTTTAAATAAGCTTTAAAAAAAAAATTAGCTTTAAAAAAATGTTTTTTTTAAAGTAAAACTGTGGCGTAGGAAGGGTACTTCAAACTGGGCGGCCACACAGGGCTCCGAGCTTGGAAAGGGTGCCGAAAAAGTGCGCTGTTAATTGTTTTTGCACTTCTCTGATTTTGGCGGAGTGCGCCAGAAAAAAAAAATGTAACTCGCGCAGGTCGGCACAATAGCTGGCTACGGCTCTTGGTCAACTTTTTTAAGTAAATACTGTTTTAGAACAGAGTACGTCTTAATGACCGATTTAATAGAACCATTTGTAGCCGTTGTCCGGTAGTCAGTGATTATCTTTTTTTGTTTTTAATGTTTAATAATTTTTGTTTCCTTAAACATTACAGTCAATGGGAAATTATAAATTTACTTATAAATAAATAAACGGATTACAGAACAGGTGTCTGTTTATATTTTTATTAGTAAATCGTCTTTCCATCTTGTTTGTGACATTTTTTGGGGGCTCAAGCTGTGTGACTGAGACATTCAGGAATCAAGGTGTGCGATTGTGACATTCAGGGATCAGGATGTGTGACTGAGACATTCAATAATCAAGGTGACATTCAGGGATCAGGGTGTGTGATTGTGACATTCAGGGATCAAGGTGTGCGATTGTGACATTCAGGGATCAAGGTGTGTGATTGTGACATTCAGGGATCAGGATGTGTGACTGAGACATTCAATAATCAAGGTGACATTCAGGGATCAGGGTGTGTGATTGTGACATTCAGGGATCAAGGTGTGTGATTGTGACATTCAGGGATCAGGGTGTGTGATTGTGACATTCAGGGATCAAGGTGTGTGATTCTGACATTCAGGAATCAAGGTGTGTGATTGTGACATTCAGGGATCAAGGTGTGTGATTGTGACATTCAGGGATCAAGGTGTGTGATTGTGACATTCAGGGATCAAGGTGTGCGATTGTGACATTCAGGGATCAAGGTGTGTGATTGTGACATTCAGGGATCAAGGTGTGTGATTGTGACATTCAGGGATCAAGGTGTGTGATTGTGACATTCAGGGATCAAGGTGTGTGATTGTGACATTCAGGGATCAAGGTGACATTCAGGGATCAGGGTGTGTGATTGTGACATTCAGGGATCAAGGGGGATACATGTGACATTTTTGAGATCAAGCTGTGAGATATGAAAATTTTGGGGGAAAAAAGCTGTAAACGTAATAACCGTGTGTTTCTAACACCTGAGGCATTAAGCAATATGCTTGTAACGTATTAGGCACAAAGATGTGTAATTGTGACATTTTGACATCCAACTGTATTATCTGATCGATCCCTCGACTATACTGATAATACGAAATGTCACAACCAAGGCTGAACTTTTATAGACATTTAACAGCTGATTGTAATGTCACCATCTGTAATGACCTGATTGTAATGTTACCATCTGTGATGCCCTGATTGTAATGTCACCATATGTAATGACCTGATGGTAATGTCACCATCTGTGATGACGATGTAATGTCACCATCTGTAATGACAATGTAATGTCACCATGTGTAATGACAATGTACAAGGCTGAACTGTTATAGACATTTAACAGCTGATTGTAATGTCATCATCTGTAATGACCTGGTTGTAATGTCACCATCTGTAATGACGATGTAATGTCACCATCTGTAATGACCTGGTTGTAATGTCAACATCTGTAATGACGATGTAATGTCACCATCTGTAATGACCTGATTGTAATGTCACCATCTGTAATGACGATGTACAAGGCGAATCGTGACTATTTGCCCCGACGACTGAACTTGTTGATAGAATCACACCTCCACCCCCCCCCCCCCCACTATTTTCTGTGAACTCAATGGGGGGTGCCATTTTCATGTAAATATTATTAATGGAAATCTTTTTGATTCATTTTGAATCTTTTTGTTCCATTAGAACTTTTTTTTTTAAAGTCGTGGTGTTGACATTTTTCTTTTATTCTATTGTTCAAAACAACAACTTCTTTAGTTCTATTAAACAAAACAAAAAATACAGAGACTACGAACGATTTTTTTTATGTGAAACAGAATTTGTTTACTTGAATCTGAATATATAGTAGTCTGTTTATATATATATGTGGTACCACTGTACTACCTCGATGGCCAGTGCACTTTAACTCTGGATATGGAAAGAAGCTGTACTTCAGTTGTTTTTTGTTGTTGTTTTGTTTTGGTGTTTGTCGGCACTTAATGATATTTCAATGTCATAGGTCAATGTTAATGTTACGGACCCTATCGTCATATTTCGAATATTTGTACTGGAATGGGTGGGGGGTCCCATATTATATATATATATATATATATATATATATATATATATATATATAAAGAAACTGTCGTGCCACAGTTGTGTAACTCCTGGTCCTTAAATGTATTTATTGATTTAACTTCTGTATTCCTTCCCCATTTATCTTTAGAGACAAATTTTAAGTAAGGTCATATCCATGGCGACCGCTGTAAACGGAGCCAGAATGCAAAAACTTCCATTGAACCCTGTGTTAAATTGTTCCACAATTAGAGACATCCCACTAAACATACACACAATTAGAAACATTCCACTAAACATGCACACAATTAGAGACATTCCACTAAACATACACACAATTAGAGACATCCCAATTAAACATACACACAGTAGAGACATTCCACTAAACATACACACAATTAGAGACATTCCACTAAACATACACACAATTAGAGACATCCCAATTAAACATACACACAAGTAGAGACATTCCACTAAACATACACACAATTAGAGACATTTCACTAAACATACACACAATTAGAGACATTCCACTAAACATACACACAATTAGAGACATCCCAATTAAACATACACACAAGTAGAGACATTCCACTAAACATACACACAATTAGAGACATTTCACTAAACATACACACAATTAGAGACATTCCACTAAACATACACACAATTAGAGACATCCCACTAAACATACACACAAGTTCATAGTGATTTTAACGTGGTCTTTTAAAATGAAATATTCGATGGAAGTTTTTTTTCTGTTTGGCACAAACTGCTCAGAATTCGCCGCGGCATTAGAATAAAAGTGTTTGCTGCAAGTGATCTATATGTAAACATAAATAATTCAATCAATAACACGTCACTTATTAAATAGCGGATTGACGGACACCACCAGAACTCCAACCCTTCTTGTTGTTTGGATATAAGCACCTATCGGTATTTCTATCTATTCTTTTACGTATCAATTCTATGGTAAAATCCGCCTCTGCTGCGACCCGAGACCCGAAAGAGTTAAGAGGAAAGTTAAAGGGGAGGGGGGGGAGCTATTAACCCAACCCTGTAAAAAAAAAAACCTACTTCTGCAAAGGTTAAATGAAATTTATCAAGCAATTCGTTATATGTATCAAACTGGTCCACTGTGATGGTAAAGCGCTCGACTGTCGGCCTAAAGGTTCCTGGTTCAATCTCCGGTCAAGTCGTATAGCTTTTGTATTTCTCTCAAACATTATGGCAACGTTCTCTTAATATTAAACGACTCTAACAATCACCACACCCCACCCATTATCACACCACATCATATTGTTGTTGGTTTTGTTTTCCTTCTTCGTGCCTCGAACACAGCACCTCCCCACTCCCTTTTAACCCCGCCCCCCCCCCAAACACCATCACTACCATCACTACCATCAGCGTGATCTCTTCTATGACGTGAAAATTCAAAATTGGAAGACCACAAGCACAAGCACAACCACAACCACAACACAGCCACAACCACAACACAGCCACAACCACAACCAACCAGAACCAACTACAACACAACCACAAACTCAACCAACCAGAACCAACCACAACACAACCACAAACTCAACCAACCAGAACCAACCACAAGCACAACCACAACCACAACCAACCAGAACCAACCACAACACAACCACAAACTCAACCAACCAGAACCAACCACAACACAGCCACAACCACAACCAACCAGAACCAACCACAACACAACCACAAACTCAACCAACCAGAACCAACCACAAGCACAACCACAACGACAAGACACGTATTCTACCTTTAAGTCTACATGAATTTCAAACCACTCATCGATAAATTCTCTTTAGTGAGTAGCTGCTGCCCCTCCCCCCCCCCTTTCGCAAACCCTTGAGTCTAAGGGGCCCTATAAAAACTCTTTGGTAGTTTGGTCACCTGTGTGTGTCAATTAAAACACTCGCCACACCCCCCCTCCCTCCTCCCCGCACATGATACTCTCCAAGGGCCTAGCGTATTGCCCCTACCCCCCCCCCAAATAAGTCAGCATCTAAAAATCTAACGCGTAGTGATTCTCGAACTGTTTCGCCCTCCTATCCAGTACAAAAAAAAAAAACAACCCAAACGACATATGTCACATATGTATTTTGATTTACTTTTATCTCCCCCCCCCCACCCACCTCGGCTTTCCTTAATCAGTCATGTACTAAAAACATGAAAAAAAAAAAAACACAACAACATAATGTATGGCCGCAAGGCAAGATGGGACGGGGGTGTTAGGTGGGGGAATCAGTTGCAAAGACTGCCATTGGACGAAATTGTTTTTAATAGTCCCCCTCCCTCCTCAGCTCGCTCCCACCCCCTTCAACCCCCCCCCCCCCGGGGCTGCCCTTGCTAAAGATGACGTGGGTGATCGAGATAAATATTCATCTGTTTTTACCTAAAGGAGAGGGAGTGGTGGGTGGGGGGGGAGATAAAAATTAAAAAAAAAGTTGGATCTGTTTGAAATTGTTTTGTTTTTTGTTTGATGACTTGACCTATGAACTGCTGTTCACGCACAGTTACTGCCCTTGTCCCCAATCGACATTGCAACCACGTGTATGGAGGAGATGAAAGGAGGTCAATACAAAAACCGACCCATTAGAATTTTAAACGATCCTGTAAATCGATCTCATCTGAAACAATGGTTTAAGCACCTTACCCAGTCCGACGGTTTGAAACCTGTTGGCATGTATATAAAGACTTGGTGTTTTTAAAAGTAAAGTTCCCTTCTTAGCCCTAACGGGCCTTCGGGGCAGATGAAGTGTAGAATTCATCTGTTTCTATAACCTCGGCATATGAAGGGATTGTGTGGTTAGCACAACGCCCAGCCGCCTTTACTTCTCCAACTTAAGTCAGGTACCCATTTAAAGCTGGGTGGACTTGTGGGACGACTTTGCACCATATTTCACCTGGAAAAATTCAATGGGCCTCACCGAGGATCGAACCCAGGACTCTCAGGTCGACAGTCGAGTATCTACACCACTCGGCCATCCGTCCCACTTGGTGTTTTTAAATGTACAGCGAAATCCTCAATCTGGCATAAATTTAAATTGCAATGTCCAGTATTGTCCAGTCTGGGATTATTTCTATCATATAAAATGTTCGATCAACCATTTCTCATTTAATTAAATAAAACTTGTCCGGTTGTAAATACTTTTCTCATAACGAAAGCACAATCTATCAGCAATCATCTAAAATAATCGCCCCAAAACACTCAGTGTGTAAGTTATGATGTTTTGGACTAAAATAGCGCAAAACCCTAAAAGAACAGTAGCGCGAAGTAGCACACATCTTTTATTTTGTCTCTAAAACTTTGTTAAAAAAATGTAACCATAAGCAGTGAATTAGCGATAAGTAGCCCCAATATAGCCACACTGCTGAATCAACCCCCGTTTTTTTATTTGTGTCTTAATCACTTCAGTTTTGAAATTCTTAACTTCACTCCCCACCGAAAACCCCAACCCCATTCATCTACCAACTGCGATGTTGGATTGTTTAAAGCCTGGTCTTACGATTTCCCTTTATTCCAGTTACGGAGAAACCTGCACACACACACGCACACACAACTCGACTGACCTAACGTGACATTCTTGCCAGGGCGTTGTCTCTACTCAAATGTCACACTTTGATTGTATCAGCCCGTCACCTAGAGAGAGAGAGAGAGAGAGAGAGAGAGAGAGAGAGAGAGAGAGAGAGAGAGAAAAGAAGAGAGAGAGAGAGAGAAGAGAGGAGTGAGAGAGAGAGAGAGAGAGAGAGAGAGAGAGAGACGTTCAGATCTGTATGTGTGTCAGGCGTGAAGCCATCAGCCGAATCTCAAGTTGCGGATTAACGGGATTAGGTCATTTATTTATTTCTTCCGTAACGAGAGCTCCGCATGACGTTACACCGCCAGGCTCGGTCCTCCCTTGATATTGCCGGGGGGGGGGGAGGTCTTGAGTTCCTAATGCGCCCCGACTATTGACCAGAGGGTTCTTAGGTTCGATCTCCGGTGAGGACCAATCGATATTTCAGGTCATGGCTCAAGCCCCCCCTCCCTCCCGCTATATCTCCCGCGGTGCCTCCAATAACCATTGCACCATCGGTCAGCTATGGTGGGGATCAAAGAAGGGCACCATAAAACAACAGTCCCATTTTTATAGGATCTAAACCTTACAGGGACTTCACTCACCACCACCCCACTGCCGGATTAAGTCTATTTGTGTGTGCGTGTGTGTGTGTGTATGCCCCTAAGCACTGACTACATTTGGCGCCCTCCCTCGTCCCCCCCCCCATTCTCGCCCCCGGAATATATTACAAAGTATTGTACCAGATTTTCACAATCAACTCTACTCTACAAATCTGCTTCTAACACACCGTAGTAGTAGTGGTGATAAGGCATTTAACTAGCCGGACCCCCCCACGTCTGTTCTACAGGGATTCTGGAAGTTTTCATTCATTTTGGACCCATTTAAAAAATAAAAAAAGTGTGATTCAATTTATATATAACGACACATTGGGGTGTGCCCGCCGCACCCTCCCCATTTCCCCCTTGATGTCCACAGCTAAGGATTATTTTTGCTTACATCTTAATCCAGTACTGACCACCTACCACCCCTCCACCTCCCTCCAAGTTCCCTCCACGACGCCTGATCATTCTATCAAATACAGAAATAATACCAATAAATTAACATATGTATATATATATATATATATATATATATATCTGTACCTTGGCCGTGGGTGGCACGGGGGGGCACCACGTAACTGGGTCAATAGGTTATGAACCAGCCACCTTCGTTCAGCTAGTTGTTTCATAAAATTACTGTAATTTGAATCACAATGTATATATAAATTGATCGATGTATATAAATCAATCGCATTCATCATCTCGTAATAAGTTCTTTACAGTATATTCCTTAGAATTTGATTTTTTTTCAAAACTCACTTTCCAATGAATGCCATTTGCAAAACGTACAACTGAAGTAGTTTACCAGAACACAATGTGCATTTGATGCTTTATTTCTGAAGAAGAAAAAAAAATGTTGTTGGAATTTTTAAGCCTAATGTTTATGCTGTTATTCTCTTCAAAATTGCTGGAATAAATTAAAACATCAAGTAGGTAGGTATGTCGGTCCCCAATTGTTTAAGTTGAACTTTTAACAGACTTGAAGAACCAATGACACAGGCAGAGATCAGCAAGATATATGAGGCACTGATATAAAAGACTCTATTTAAGTTACTCCGAATATGAGATGTTTATCTGTTTTTTCTCGTTTTCCCTACTGGGCATACGCCACCGCTGTTGACACACAGTGTTGTTGTGTTTTGTATGCCCCCCCTCCCTCCCTTCCTCCCACCCCTGCCTCATTCTAAAATGCAGGTGACTGCTAAGGGAGACTCTTGGGTGGCGGCCGAAATTTAGAACCCTAGTTGGATTTGAACCTCCTGTCGAGCAAGCCAAACTCACAACCTCAGTCAGCCAAGTAAATAAAAATAATACACATAAACTGATAGAATAGCAGACAGACAAACTGACAGCAGATATATATATATATATATATATATATATATATATATATATATATATATATATATATATATACATATAGACAAATCTATACAATTGTATCGGTAGAAATTACACAAAGATTGTCAAATAGATTGACAGATTTACAGTTAGATACATTCTTTTTTTTTTTCCGTTTAACTCACCAAGCTACATCGACTATTACTTTAACTCCCCCCTTCCCCCAACCACCTCTTTTCACCCCCCCCCCCTCCGTCCCCTTGTCATTTTTTGTAGCAGCTTTTATTGTGCATTTCGAGCGCATAAGAGCGCATTTCAAATGGCGGATTAAGAGATGAGGTTCCAACTCTGGTTAAGTGGCTTCTGACAACACTCTATTTTGGTCATGATCGCCGTGTTGTGTACACAGCTCGAGACATAGATCTCAGTTGATTTAATGGCCCCAACCCCCAGGTTCTATTCTTTGCGCGTCTCTCCCCTTTCCCCCTCTCCCCCCCCCCCTCCACCATGTTGCGTTTGAAGTGTGCGGCGTCGTCAACAGACGTATGAATAGCTGGAGTTAGTGAGGTGTGACACGGGGGGGGGGGGACTGGCTGGGGGGATGGGTAGTGGTTTTCAAACATCGCCAAGGAGCTCTTGCATATACTAGGGGGAGGTAATTGGGGGGGGGGAGGGTTTGCGCTAAGAACATGGTTTTAAAAAAAATTGAAGATGCATTGGTGGTAGAAGTGGTTAGAGAGGAGGGAAGCGGTTGGACTACTGTGGGGGGTTTGGAGGGGTGTGTGTGTGGGGGGGGGGGGTTAGGGTCGAATTCCTTAAGTGCAACTCTGTTAAAAACTGTTTTGCGCCAGTTTATTTCCTCCATCTCTAGACATTACATTGATGATTATTACTCATTATTGGAGTGAGGTGAATATAATATTGCTCGAACATAACAAGTGCCAGCACACAACAGAGAAAACGATGAAATTAATAAATGAATTTTTTAAACATTCACTTTGTGGTGGAAACTAGCCTTTTTAATTATCACCTATAAAATAATAGGCTCCTCCTGGGACTAAAAGGGAGAATGACCCTCCCTAGCGGTTAGCGACGCCACTGCATTATAGTGTGTATGTGTGTGTGGGGGGGAATCATGAGAATGTTCTAAAGGTTTAGGTGGAGTACTGCACACAAAAATAAAAACGTTTTACAACACGGCCCCGAGACATCTCGGTCGCTTTATTTACAAGCTGTTGTTTTTTTTTATGTGATCAAACGATTTTAAGTTGACAGCAGTGCTGCCAAATCTGATATTTAAAAAAAAAAATCCAGATGTAGGTATTTTTTTGTGTATGTGGAGATATTTAGTTGTGGTAACATGCTATCAAATAATAACATCTGGTTAATTTTGTCAATTAGATATATATATATATATATATATATATATATATATATATATATATATATATATACTTTGGATTATGTGCTGCACAGTTTGAATAATCTAGATGTCTTTGATACATTTTCTGGAGAACACTTCAATAGTTGGCAGCTTTGGTCGACACACCCCCATTATGTTGATTTCACTCTGAACACAAACATATTGTTGTTGTCCAACGCTGCCCAAATTTTCTGACTTTATTTTATTTTGTTTACAATTAGAAAGTTGTTTTTGAAACAATTTTTTTTTTAAAATGACTAAACAGGCGGTTTGAAGTAAGGACATTTTGTTTTTGGTGGTAATTTGAAATGACCGTAAGTCAAGTATGACTATTACAATAATAATGCCATATCTCATGAATATAATAATGACATATCTCAACGAAAGATGTAAATCTTAAGACGCATTTAAAGTAACGCAGTGGCTCGGGATACGGCAGACGTACTCCGTATTTTTTTTTCGGGGTACGTGATAGATGTGCGCATGTGCGGCAGACGGACTGCATTTTATTGCTAATTTTTGTTTTCGGGGCTAGGGTTAGAGTTAGAAATAGGGCTAGGAATAGGATTAGGGTTAGGGGGGTTAGGATTAGGGATAGGAATAGGGATAGGGTTAGGGATAGGGTTAGAGCTAGGAGCAACATCTATAGCCGTACCCCGAAAAAAAATAATGTTTAAAGCCAGGCATAGGTTGTTGTATGGTTAAAGCCAGGCATAGGTTGTTGTATGGTTAAAGCCAGGCATAGGTTGTTGTATGGTTAAAGCCAGGCATAGGTTGTTGTATGGTTAAAGCCAGGCATAGGTTGTTGTATGGTTAAAGCCAGGCATAGGCTATAACCACCCAACAACCGATATCAGTGTACGATTCGGTTTATCAATAGGTGAATAGCCCAATCAATAACCTTTGACCGGTGTATGGCCAAGTGAGCCTGCTGAGATCTGACCAATAATGAGGCGGGCGGGAAAATATCAATTTTTAGGAACCAACCCACATCACGTGGTTGAGACTCTTCGTGTAAACAAGTTCAGGAAACGCTGTCCCCACAGGTCAGGGATTCTCGAAGTTATACGATTCAAGACCCCCCCACACACACACACGCACACACACACGCACACACACAAACAACAACAGATCTGCTTGGTTTTTGCGACACACCTGTTAAATAAAATACAAAAAAAAAAATTACCAAAATAAAAAAAAGAAGACAGATTCAGTGTGTGTAATTATTATTCATTCTTAACAATTACTATGACCGATTTTATATTAGTAAATTAAACTTCATTACGACGTTGTAAATAGGAAGTAGTATTCTCAAAGCTGCAGTGTAAATTTAGGATTAACCGACGACCGAATAAAACAAAACAACCCGTGACACAGTTTTTTATACTGTCAAAGGTCAGTCGGTTTCTTCAAGCATGCTTGGTGTAGTGTTGTTTTCGTTGACGAAAACTAAAACCTTCGTTGACGAAAATGTTGACTTTTCGTCAAACGAGAACTAAAACTAAAATTAGCAGCAAGACTAAAACTAGACGAAAACTGAAATTATTACAGAAAAAACGAAATAAAAACTGAAAATAAAATATAGTGTTGCTTTCGTTCACGAAAACTAAAACTAAAACCTTCGTTAACGAAAATGTTGACTTTTCGTCAACGAGAACTAAAACTAAAACTAAAATTAGAAGCAAGACTAAAACTAGACGAAAACTAAAATTATTACAGAAAAAACGAAATAAAAACTGAAACTAAAATATGACCTGGGACGAAAACAACACTAGCTTGGTGCACGTGCAATTCGAGCAACTAAAAATAATGTAACCCAGTACTGTACGAAATTGGGATTTGATATCTGTGAGCTGAGTGGGAATGCCTTTATCTCGGGATGCCTCTAGCTGGGCTACCTCTAGCCGAGGATGTCTCTGGCTGAGGATGCCTCTAGCTGAGGATGCCTCTAGCTGAGGGTACCTCTAGCTGGGCTACCTCTAGCTGGCTACCTCTGGCTGAAGATGCTTATAGATGAGGATGCCTCTAGCCGGGGATTCTCTAGCTGGGCTACATCTAGCTGAGGATGCCTCTAGCTGGGGGTACCTCTAGCTGGGCTACCTCTAGCTGGGCTACCTCTGGCTGAAGATGCTTATAGATGAGGATGCCTCTAGCCAGAGATTCTCTAGCTGGGCTACCTCTAGGTGAGGATGCCTCTAGCTGAGGATGCCTCTAGCTGGGGGTACCTCTAGCTGGGCTACCTCTAGCTGGGCTACCCCTGGCTGAAGATGCTTATAGATGAGGATGCCTCTAGCCGGGGATTCTCTAGCTGGGCTACCTCTAGCTGAGGATGCCTCTAGCTGGGGGCACCTAGCTGAGGATTTCTCTAGATGAGTGTGCTAACTAATCTCGGTGACTCTGCGGCGCTACGGTTGTGGAAACACCCCTCACCCCCCAATGTGGCATGTTGTAGGCTACGAGCTCAAATCCCAAGGAGGTCAGTAACCTTTCTATGTCATGCGTAGTAGCTCCGAAGTTATTGAACACCCGGTTATAAAGGGGATGCATATACCTCATCATCAATTGGACTTTAACTGTACTGGGCACTTCGTGAGGCCGCAATAGAAAATACACAGGTACTGCTCATGTTTTAATTCAGGCCTTAGAGTGTTTTTTTTTCAATTATCGTAAAGCTAAAGTCGTTTCAATATCCCGCGTTGTAAACATAAGAGGTTCATTTATTTAAAAAAAAAAGGGGGCGGGGGACGGGTGATTGTGCAGTGTAGAGCGCTCGACTGTCGACAGGAGAGTCCTGGGTTCGAACCTCAGAGAGAACCTTGGGATTTTTTTCCCGGTCCTGGTGTAAGTCCCCCAAGTCCACCCAGCTTCAAAACGGGGTACCTGACTTTAAGTTGGGGGATTAAAGGCGGCTGGTCGTTGTGCTAACCACACAATTCCTTTACATGCCGAGTTTATTGAAACAGATGAATTGTACACTTCATCTGCCCCGACGAGCCCCTTAGGGCTTAAGGGAACTTTATTTATTTTAAAAGAGAAAAACTTCTGCCATTCTTATCATCCGTCTGATAGTGTGTGTGTGTGAGGGGGCGGGGCGGGGGAGGGTCAGAGGTCAGAATATACCAGCATGTGGATCGCTCTCATTGGTCGACTGTTGACAACTACTGTCTAGTATTTGAATTAAACTATTTACAACTTGATGAACGGCGGGATGAAACGATTTTATCAATAAAAACAAAACCGTGTTAGTGTCGAGGCGGGCTTCAATGGTAAGTCCAGGGGGGCCCGAAAACGTTGAGACACCAACACAGAGACTCTCGTGGTGCCTCCCTGTGTGGTGTGTGGGGTGATTGAAGAGCTCCATTAGCTTAAATCTCTAATCAATTAATTAAAAAAACGTTCCGCACCATCTTGTTGCTCACGAGGTGTTTATTGGTTTTAACAGAGGTGATGTGGGTGAGCTGTCAGGCCTGCGTCGCTAACAATCAGGCCCGTCACAGGGAAAAGGGGCCATATGGGAAAACTGCCTGGGGCAGTGCTCGATTTAATAAAAAAAAAACAGTGCCGGGGAAGACAAAAAAATTTCTGCAGAGCCGGGGATAAATGTCTATGGTCTCAACCCCGGCAGGGATATATTAGCTAAAGCAGAGCCGGGGATGACAGTTCTCAGTGCCGGGGGATATCCCCGGCGGTAAATCTGTAATTTGATTTTGTACTTAAAAGTAACTGTATTTTTCATAAAATTTGATTGACATTTCATTGCTATGCTGATTTACCATAATACACGTTAATGAGGCCCGTAGCGTGCGTGGTCAAATAATGATGAAAACTGTCTGAAGTGCAATGTTTGGAATTTTTTAGGGCATTCTGTGTGCAAGCTACACTTAAGATAAATACATCATTCAACTCAGGATAAAACAATGAGTAAATACTGAAAATTACAGCCTGATACCTCTTTTAGTTTTTGAAATATTTGCAACGCAATATTCAGTAAAAGTGTATAATCATGCAATTTCATGCAATTTTTCACCAATAAGGCGTTAAGACACCAACATGAAATTTTCACCATAGCTAGTACTTGCCAAGGTTAACAAGTGTGCAAAATATGAAAAGTGTGAATTACTGTCCACATGGTCATCTGGGGGTCGCAATAAGTGCAAAAATGGACGACCATGATGCTTAAAGGGGCCCACCATGAGTACACTATTATTGATTAACAGGAATTCTCTATCAAAATAATAAACACATATATGGTACTTACTAATTGTATAACAAACATCATTTCATGTCTTATAGGTTCTTGGCTATACCGAGTCAAATATTGATGAAAACTGTCTGAAGTGCAATGTTTGTAAATTTTTAGGGCATTCTGTGTGCAAGCTACACTTAAGATAAATACTTCATTCAACTAAGGACAAAACAATGAGTAAATACTGAAAATTTCAGCCTGATACCTCTTTTAGTTTTTGAAATATTCACGTTCAAATATCGCAAAAATGTAAATGTCACGCGCACTCGCGACTACCCTTAAAAATTAAAAAAATCATATCTCAGAAAGTTTTTGACCAAATGGCCTAAAATTTTCAGGAATCACTCAACTTTGAATGTACCACTAGCCCTGAAAATTTCAGGAAGATCTGAGGGGGTCGGGTGAACACCACTGGTTGAGTTGACATGGAATGACCCTGATGTTTTATAGCCGTTATTATTAAAATTTTGTCAAAAAGCTCAAATGCGCCGGGGGGGGGGGGCTCAGGTCATGAACAGGGGGGAGGGGGTCAGCCCCCTAGCCCCCTCTGGCTACGGGCCTGGACCCGGGTACCAATAAACTCCGACTTTTATTCGGACCCCGTCCCAATAAAGTCTGATTGTTATTCGGACCCGTGGCGAATATGCACTTAGCTTAGCTATACATAAACTTTATTATTGTTTTTTGTTTATTTTTTTTATAATTGTTTGAATTGTATGATTTAATCGTTACTCAGTGTCTAGGGTTTCACTAAGCGGACTCTGTATTATTATTTTTTCGGGTTCCGTCTAATAAAGTTTAAATATAGCTAAGCTTAGTGCATATTTGCCACGGGTCCGAATAACAATCGAATTTTATTGGGACCCGGGTCCGAATAGCCACAGCATTATAAATTTATCTGCTCTATTTCAGATATTCTGTTTATAATAAAATTGTTAAATACAGAAAGCTACCATTTTGTTTTTAATCTATTACAAATTTGCGGTCAAATAATACACGAAATGACGCGTTCTATTTGTTGTCTTAGTAAAAATTTATTTTTAAATGATTGATACAATTATTCTATGAAATAAAACTGTTTTAACTTTATATATAACAAAATAACATGCCATTAAAAAATATTTCGGAGGGTAAACAAGATTTAAAACGAACACAAAACGATTACCCATTAAAGATTTCTTGTGGTGATGTGCGTGTTACTGTTGTGGCGTTCGTAAAACATGACAACATTTCAAATTGTAGGAGGCAAACAATCAAAGAAATTTGTAATTTTAAAGCAAAAAAAAAATTCTGCTGTAAAAAAAAAACATTTGGGAGCCGTAGAGCCGCCAGATTTTTTCGGCTCCGACTCCGGCTCCCGCAAAAGTAGCGGCTCTCGGCTCCTCGGCTCCGGCTCCGCAAGCCTGTCGAAAACCACAGTATTGTTGGTGTGTAGAATACCATGACCTATATAAATCAATAAACAGACAATGGCAGCGCTACAAATCTGTTTCTATTGCGGTGTTGAGGTAAAATTAACGTCTGCCTTTTTTTTTTTTAAATCTCTTGTTGACAAACTTTTGGGAGAGATAAACGTGAAATCATTTTTTGTTTATGACTGTTCTTGATGTGTCTGAGGGTCCTGTCTGCTGACGTTGTTGTGCGTGTGTGTTCGTGTGTGTGTGTACGTTTGTTAACTCACGTGGTGTAAATGACTGTAACATACATAAACAACAATCCTCCGTCACGATTTACAATCTATGGGTTTTCGTATGTGTCTGCATGTGTGTGTGTGTGTGTGTGGTTGAGTGACGGAATGTAAATGTTTGTGTGTTCATGTGTGTGTGTGTTGGGGGGGTGTATTTCGGCAAGGAGGTAAACAGTTTAAGTTGTTTACAAAACATAACAATTTCTTCAAGTCATACATTATACATGTTGTAGTAAAAAAAAGGGATCATTCGAATAACCAAACAAGTCATTACAGACTGGCGCAAACAGACACAAAGTTTTCATGCATTTTGAAATAATCTGAGAAAATGTATTTCTTTTGAAGGAAGTTGGGGGGTGGGTGGTGGGGGGGGTAGTGGAAACAGATAAAATCTAGATATAGTGTCCAGTGAACCGAATCGCAAGCGTATTGATGAAAATACGTTAGTGCACTGCGAAGAAGACCAAACTACATTATGGGGGTTTGAAGACGGAGGGAGGTGAATCAACCATCCAACGTGTACGAAAACATGAAGGGCAAGGGGAATTAACCAAGATACGTTTAGAGCTCTTCATAAATTGAAAAAAAAAAATTAAACTGCGAATCATTAATCATTAATCTACCTATTATTTTACGGCTTTGTTTCAATTTGTGGAGGGGTTGTTTACTTTTTAGATACATTTGGCAAAGAGTTCGTTTAAATTACCTGGCAATATTCCCTAATTAAAAAAAAACAACAACAAACGTATGAGTGTGATATTACCAAAGATGGAGTTGATTATACTGTTTGGAAGATGTAAATGACCATGAAATGTTATCTTCTTTCGCACAATATGGACACTCGTTAGGCATACCCCATAATTCAATTGAGGAAGAATTCTAATTACAAGTGATACAAATGTTAAGCAATACAAAAGGCCAATAATACAAATGACCAATAATACAAATGACCAATAATACAAAAAGACCAATAATACTAATGAAAGTTAATACAAATGACCAATGCTACAAATGACCAATAATACAAAAGACCAATAACACAAATGACCAATAATACAAAAGACCAATAATACAAATAAAAAATAGTACGAAAGACCAATAATACAAATGTTCAGTAATACAAAGGACGAATAATACAAAATGACAAGAGGTGACGTGAAATAGGGCTTACAAATGACACTTTGATACAAATGACAAACGATGCACATGACAAAAACATGTCAGGTTCAGTCATTGTGCCGCCGCCCACAGTAACCTATACCCGGGCATACCACACCCCCCCTCCCCAAAAAAAAATATAAACAAAACACATTAGCCCCCCCCCCCTACCCTCGTTTTTTTCAAACATTTTTTTCTGCCCTTCAAATAAATGTATCGCTATGATCTCATTGAAAAGTTTGAACTCGAGGGTGGGGGGGGGGGGGTGCGTGGGCGGGTGGGGTGCGTGGGGGTGGGGGCAATAGGTCACATGATCAACATCGCTTTCAAACATTTTCATGTCTTTATAGAAAGATTAATGCACTTATATATATATATATATATATATATATATATATATATATATATATATATATATATATATATATATATATATATATATTACTTATTGTGTGTTTATAGTATTTATCATTAACCGCGGTCTACATCGTGACTAAAGTTATTGACAATACAAATTTTTTTTTTTAAAAAAAAAGAAGGTTCAACATTCCTGAATTTCTTAAGACGTTAACAATCTGTTATTTTCTTCTTCCACGAGAGAGAAAAAAAATGAATCTATTTTTAGATCAAGGTCGCATGTGATGTCCTCACTTGTATACCCTGAGTACAAACTTTACGTTTGCGCATGTGTGTGGAGGCGTGTGTGTGTGTGTGTGTGTGAGATTGTCAATAAAGCGCCAATGTTTATCCCAACCACTCCTTTAAAGGACTTTTAATCCCGCCGCCCAACCCTTCCCCTTATTCGATTATCGGAAATTTCCACTTAGTCATGGAACACAACACCTGTAGGTTTAAAGGTGGAATGACATTACTCTTTATAGCTCAAACTTTGACCTTTTTTGGTGGCCTCTGAACTTCCTTCTTCCAACATAATACAGTAATTTTATTTATTTGAAAAAAAAAATATTATAAAATTATCCTTACCCCCTTTTTTTTTTTTGGTTTACTGTCAAGAGAATTCAATTGTCAGTTACAGCACTACATTGAATGGGGGGTGACATGACCTACATTCTACATACAATTGCCTCGAGCAATGTCTATTAATAGATCGCGGATGTTGAAGTTTTCCAGGTCGGAAAATAAAAAAGCTACACCACTTCAATGTCTTGGACCAAACAAAAAAAGGGGGGGGAATATTAAAGGAACCCCCCCCCTTCCCCCCCACCCTCTACCGCTCCACCAGCCCATTATAAATTTAAATTTTTGGAAATTTGGTAAAGCGGCGCAATTAGAGATATCCACATATTAAAACAACAGGTGGCGTGGTGGAGTAAATGTAATAACAAGTGGAAACTTCCAGAATATTAAACATCTACTTAAAGGAATGCAGTTTCCGAACTCAATTAACTTCAAAGTTCAAACGTCTTTATTTATTTATTTATTTAAAATATTTTTTTTTGCTGCATTTTCATTCCTTTTGGAATGAACAGATTCATTGTGTGTTTGGTGGTGGATGCACCTATGGTGGCACTTTTCGGTGGTGGATGCACGTATGGTGGCACTTTTCGGTTGTGGGTGTACATATGGTGGCACTTTTCGGTGGTGGATGCACGTATGGTGGCACTTTTCGGTGGTGGATTATGGGACGCGGGCAGAGTTGTTCTTGGGATAGAAAAACAGGGGATGAAGAGAGAGAGAGAGAGAGAGGGGGGGGGGGAGAAGGCGAATCAGAAGTTGTACCAGTTACGAAGAAGTTGAGGGGTGGGGGGGGGGGAAGGGTGGCGATCACATGGTGAGACGATAAACCTTGTGACTAAAAAAGAGAGCGACGGTTTAATCAGAAGTTGAGAGTTTGCCAAAAACAATACGTGTAAAGCAGCCCCGCCTTCTGATACATGTGTATTGTGTATACTTATTTGACAAGCTAATACAGAGCATTTTTCTTTTTCATTCTTCCTTATATGAAATATTTCGAACATTGGCAGTAGTCTAAACAAGTGTTAGTCAGAGTGAGTCACTCTCGAGGGTAGGCAAACATGGCGTCGGTTATTGTCCCGCCCGCCCGCCTTCCCCCCCCCCCAACCCCGCACCCCATTTATTGACGAAAGGGCTCCCTGTCAGTACGAGTACCTATGAAGTAGGACGGACCTTCCAGTAGTTAGTACTTGCAGTATGTACCGTGTGCTAGGGCCTGCGGACATATTAAAGTCTCTATCCAGGTGCACACATAAACGTATGAAACCGCAGAGACAGAATTAATGATCGAAGATAGATTGTAAGATACCGCAGTGACAGAATTAATAATCGATAATAGATTCAAAAAATAAAATGAGTTATGGTGGAGCGACTAGGACTCTCAACATAAATGGCGGGAATAAAGTGGAAAAAGTGGAGAGAGAGAGAGAGAGAGAGAGAAAGAGAGAGAGCGAGAGAGAGAGAGAGAGAGAGAGAGAAAGAGAGAGAGAGAGAAAGAGAGAGAGAGAGAGAAAGAGAGAGAGAGAAAGCGTTGCGAATTTTGGAAAGCTGGTATTTCAAAACAGACAATCAGCGAACTTTGTTTAAGTCTACCATTTTGTTCTCTGGCTGGAAACTACGTCATTAAAAATATACAAAATATATTTAGTAGGATTTAGTAACTATCTTCTTTGTTACGGCTCTATCTATCTATCTATCTATCTATCTATCTATCTATCTATCTATCTATCTATCTATCTATCTATCTATCTATCTATCTATCTATCTATCTATCTATCTATCTATCTATCTATCTATCTATCTGTCTGTCTGTCTGTCTGTCTGTCTGTCTGTCTGTCTGTCTGTCTATCTATCTATCTATATGTCTCTGTCCAAATTGTCCCTCCGTCCTTCCGTATGTCTCTATGTCCGTCCGTCTGTCTGTCACTCTACTAATATAACTCTACCCTCTCTGTCTATCCTGCACATCCGTCTATCCTGTCTGCCTTCTCTGTCGGTCTATCTGTCCATCGTTCTGACCATTTTGTTAGTCCTTGGCGCCAGTCCGTCCGTGTGCAGTCCAAATTATTCTAACAAGAGACCCTCCCCCTCCAGTGGGCAGGTGATGACTCACAACTACTTTACACTGTATCACGACTCAACTACTTTTTTTTTGGACTAACCCCACACCCACCCTCTTCTCCACGACTCCTCGCGCCACTCTACTCCCCTACCCCTACCCCCTTCCCCCCCCCTCAAACCGAAAAACAACAAAAAAATCAAACTGGTGTCAGTCTTACGTAGGCAGACGAGGCGCGTGCGAGTGACGCACTCTCGCGCTGACACCGCACATCATCTGGATGATCGGGGTGGTGGGGGGGGGGAGGGAGGGGAGGTTGAGGGGAGAAGGTGTAGGGAGGTGAGTCAGGTGACGTGTGAAACGGTCACAAGTTTTATACATCCCACGTTTCGAATGACCACCGCATCGCCACCCCGCTTCTCCTCTCATCTCCCCCCCCCTCCCACCCCTCACCGCCTGATACGTGCCACCATGCAAAGTTACCCCCACCCGCCCTCCAACCTTCCCCACCCCCCCCCCCCCAACCTCCACAACCACGTACTTCACAGTCACGTTGACTGATATATTTTTTTTTCTTCTTCTTCTATTGCGTCGCCATGTTTGATATGTATTGTGTGTGTTTATTTATTTTTGTGTATGTTTAAACACCAGCGTGGCCTCCCCTTGACGATGTCACTTCGTGTTGTCTTAACCTGATCTCAGTTCTGTCTCACACTCACTGTACTTGTTTCCTTATACGGAGTTGGAGAAGTGTCTCCTGACAAGCCCCCCCCCCAACCACCCTCCCACCCCATCGAAGGGAAGGGGTGATTACATTGTAAAGAGGGGAGGAGGGGATTCGAAAATGAGCTCCTTTCGATTATTTTTTGTTGTTGTTTTTTTCTTCTTTTTCCACTGTTTGTATTGGTCAATATTCAAATATATACTTATTATATTGCCCGTAAGCTTAGCTTTTCCTCCCGGGCACCAGCAGCCGTAGAGCCGACCCTGCTGACCCTTACAACACGTTCTCTTCACTTAGTGTTTACCTCCGCGGCCATTTATAAACGTGTTTTTAAACACCACGTAAACCTAAACGTGGACTTCTTCGTTGAACACAACTGATTTTTTTTTTTGTTTGTTTTAAATGGAGCACATTGAGCTAAACATATTGGGGACCGCTGAAACAGCCTGGCCCGTGTCCTTATTTGTTGTGAAGATTTCTTTTTGAGTATCGGACAAAATAGTACACTGGAGCAGAAGAGATTTACAATCTATTAACATGGTTAAGGAAGTAAAGTGTTCATATTTAGGGGCGGGGATATGGGGGTTGGGGGGGTGGAGAGGGAGAGGGAGAGAGGGAGATAGTTTGACGGGTACGATAGGTATATTTTTTAAGCCGTTTGTCTGGTCAAACTTTAGACAATCAACCTGATGTCATTAGTAGAAATAGACAATTTTTTTTTAAACCGCACGCCTCTTCTACTTCCTGTTATTTGCTATCTCACCGGCAGTCACTGTTTTGAAAATGACTTTCACCGCACTCAAGTGTAATCAACTAGTTCAAGCGATATTACACTGACCACTACTTTTTAAACGCTCTTTCTGTTGAGCATTACTTTAGGCATTCTTTATAGTGTCCACTAAAGTAAATGGTCAATACAGTGACCACTAATTTAGACGTTCGGTATTTCAAAGATGTTTACGCTATTGACCACTTCTTTAGATATTATGTATAGTGACCACTGTTTTTGAAATTCTCTATAGTGACCACTACTTTAATCGTTCTATATACTGACAGCTAGTTCCAAAACCTCTGTTGTCAACCCTTGTTAAAATCATTCTCTGCATGCTCAATGGCTTTGTCTCTGTTGACACTTGTGGTCAGTATTCCACAACGCCTTTGTCTGTGATGACGCTTGTGGTCAGTATTCAGTTCTCTCCTCGTCATTCCTCCTCAGTACCGGATCCGTCTTGGCCCTGGAGTCAGACTGGCCATTCTGATGGTCTGCACTTCATCTCTACAGCGCGAAAGTACCATTCTGAGAGTGTAGACGACACACCAGAGATTTGGTGCTACATTTCGGTGCTACATTTTGGTGCTACATTTCGAAGCTCAGTCTGAGCGCATTTACAACGACACCATTCGTTTGAAAAAAAATATATGTATTTCTTGGCTTTCCATAGAAAATATCCTGAAGGTGCATTAGTCATGGAACAAGTACGAGGGGATCTTTCAAAACACGAAAACTTGAACAAAAAAATATTTGAAAATACCAGATGGATTAGGGAACATTGCAATTGGGGATGGGAGCGTTATGGAACCAGCGCCTTAGGATTCCAGTCCACGTTCATATGAAGGTCTTAGTATTATACAGTTAAACGAGAGGGGCCTGGGCCCCTGGGGTCATGGACGGACTCGGGGCCCACAGCCCTAACTGTATGCTAAATATTGTACAAAAATCGCTCATATTAAGGTGCCCCCCCTCAGGTACTAAGCCCGGGCCACATTTAAAGGCCGAATTATTTTTTTTTTGCCATGAATTACGTCTCATTAGACAGCCCTGTGACCTCCCGATAGTCAAGCCGTAAAATTCGTTGTACAGGTAACTTGTTCCCCCCATTTCCAACCCCGAGCAACTGTTTACGCTCGCCGCCATGTTTACAATTTTTTTTATCTAATCAAATATGTCAAGCTCCCTTTTTTTTGTTTGTTTTTCAATTCGGTATCAAATATTTTTGCATTGAAGTTAAAAGTTCATATCAACTAACGAAAGTATGTGCAAATAAATAAATATATATATATATATATATATATATCAAAATACAATTATATTTAAACAAAAAATAAAAATGCGAAATGAAATAGAAAACATTATTCGGACCAAAGTTTCCGGCTATTTACTACACTGTCAACTTGCAAAGAGACAAACAAGGACATTAACTCTGGTTACGTCCACCCGTCTGGATTACCTGCCCTTGAGTCATACCAAGAGGCTGTTAGGTCAGACTTGAACGAACGAAAATATGTTGTTGTTTTAAAGTTGATAAAATATGCTTGGCAAAAGTCACATTGCCATTAACATTTTTTTTTCTGCATACTTTTAGAGCAGCGGTCGCCACAACCTATCGAACTTCAATGATCTGAAAATTCATAAGTTTTATTCCAACGAATTATCAAGAGTATGTTTTCATTCATGTGGTCCACTAAGTCGAAGGCAAACTTGAATTTGGAGGGGGAGGGGGGTAATTTGACAAAATCACATTTGGGGGCAACTAGTATAGTGTCATTTTAGGTCCCTAAACTAATCGCTTGCAAATAATGGACCCTTAAGTAAATCTTTGAAAACTGGGGGCCTCAAGAACCCCCTCCCCACCCCCCACCCCCAAGCCGCCGAACCCACTGACTAATCCTCATAGTGTCCCTCATCGTGGCTGGTAAAGTTTAAGTCTAGGCAGGGAACACCTTTGAAAAAGTTGGCCCCTAAGCATCCATCCAGTTTTCCTGTCAATAAGAACTGCCATGGATGTAGATACGGCGCTCCCAAAAATGCACAATTGGTGGATACTGCTACGCCTTACGATGTAGCATCACCTGTGATGGACATTACAACGCCTTTGATGTAGCCTCACCAGTGATGGACATTACAATGCCATTGATGTAGCATCACCTGTGATGGACATTACAACGCCTTTGATGTAGCCTCACCAGTGATGGACATTACAACGCCTTTGATGTAGCCTCATCAGTGATGGACATTACAACGCCTTTGATGTAGCCTCACCA
>JAGDYQ010000010.1:8645182-8722571 GCA_021962125.1 Bulinus truncatus | reverse complement strand
CTTGTTAGAAAAACAAAAGATTACTAAAAATAGATTTGTTTAGACTGCGCATGACTGCGCAACTCGATGCGCACACATCGGGCGTACAAACAAACATTTTTTCTCAATAACTTATACAGAGTTGGATGACATTTGATCGTTGTTTTATTACAGAAATTTGATTTTTCTAGTGAAAAAGGCGCATTGCTCCTGTAGGACATGTATATCTGGTAGCTTAACTGTTTGATATTGATGGTATGAAACGATTTTCGTCTCCGAAACAAAATCAACAATATCGGAACAATGAGTATAACATACCGTAATAGTAACATGGATACATACCAAGAGACGTGTACTCTACTGACATTTAGTCGGAAAAGACACAATACAGTGTAATAAAACACCCATATATATGTAGCAAACATTAACCAATAGTAGGTTTGTTGAAGATTGATTTCTAGCCAAGGCGAAAGAACAAAAATAGTCATACTATTCCATTGACAATACATTCAAATGATTCATGCCGATCGATAGCAAGCCGTCCAAGCAGATAGATGCAAATGATTGAAATAAGTCTTTTGAGTCCAGCCTTTGACTGAGTCATCGCGCCAGAGACTAACAGTAATGAGATTTTAAACATGGATTAGTCTGATCAGGGTATGAAGTAACATTTTTGAGCCACTTCATATATGAATAATACTTAAGTTGATAGTATTGTATTAGTCTAACATTCTAACTAAAGTCTAAATGATAGATATGGACATGGAAGGGGCTAAAGCTAAGAAAATAATTATCTCAACTTTTGAAATTTGTATTTATTTGTATATTGTGTTATGTTGCAAATATCTGTTTTATTTTTTAGTTCAAAGAATGGTTAAGACAAAGTTACCAAATCCCAAAGCTGTGACAACTGTTTGTGACAGTAAGTACTTTCTGATTGAGGTAAAAATCACTATCTAGTCTATTGTATAGCACATATTATTAATTTGATTTTATTATTTTTACATAATTATTTATAGTATTTGTATTTTATATTTTATGGCTTAAATGATAATTTTTTTTCAGTAATTTACTGAGTAATTTAAAAGTGATGCCTGTTTTAATGCACCCATCTTTAGGTGCCTCAATTTTTTTTATTTAATAGGTCTTCAAAAGTTGAAGTATAGCCACAACTCTCAGTCTTAAAGCGTTGATTGAAATGTGCAAAGCCAGCCAAATGACAGCATTTCACAAGTATAGGATAGACATCCTGCCTGATCATAAAGTTGAATTAGCATTTCATTCAGTAAATATTAATTAATTAAAATAAAGCTTTAACAATACAGAAAAAGAATTGTCTCTTATTGTGCACTTGATGAATAAGTTTGATGTGTGCAATTGCTAATGTTTTATTTGTGTAAACATAACTGTAAAACACTGTGTGTCTAATAAATAATACAAATTCAGTCACAACAGTAAAAAAAAAAAACACTTCACATATTACAGCTATTAATATTTATTAGCAATTATCTTGTTAACATACTACACATAATCAATTCTTAACAAATCCATTAAGAAAATCTCAATCTTTGATGGACATAACAGCAAATGAATGGAATTCTTGGACTTTTGAAACTTTCTTTAAAATGCATACCAGGAAGACAAAATGATGACTTATCTAGAAAGAGAAAAAAAAGTTGTTTAAAAAAATATCAATGTAAAAAAAAAAAACGAACACAGGCTCATTTCATCAGTTTCAGTCTTGTTATTACAATGCCCTGATGGCTTTGCTTCCACAAAATATGTCAGATGCTTACATAAAGCTGGGTGAAATTTGCTCCAGTGGCGCAACTAGGGGGCGAAATAAAAAAAACTAAAAGATTAGACCAAAATTTGTTTAAAATAAAATATATAAAAAATGTGATTTTTTAATACAAGAGATTCCCCCCCACTGAAAGTTTGGTCTAGTTGCGCCTCTGCTTTGCTTTTACACTGTACTAACACCTGCCCAACTCCTAAACAGAATGAACATGCTAGATTTTATCTTTAATTTTAACAATAAAAATGTGTTAACATTATAATTAATTGAATAACTTTATATTTCATTTGTTTTAAAATAAATCACACTAATTTGTGACTAATCATTGGTCATCAAATTTTATGGTTTTTACTGGTGCTTTAGATTACAAAGAATATTCGTAAAATATTCAACACTGTATTCATAAATATTTTTATACAAATCATTTACCAAAAAAAAAAGACATTGAATCGTAAAGGTTGATCCTTCCTGATACCATAGTCATTTGGCAGAAATGAAGCTTATGAGCTTTGCACCAGTAACAAAGTATGTCTAGAAAAAAGAATGTAATCAACATGAATTAGTTTTAGTAAATATCAGCACATTTATGATTTTATACTAAAGGTTTATAATTAACGCCATAGCTCAAAGCCATTACTGATCTATAATTCTGACTATTGGGAATCCAAGCAAAAGCAAATTGCCTGTAAATATGGTTCTATTGCTTTTAATTTAGCTAATATTATTTTAAATTAAATTATTTATCTGTATACAGAGACCAATGTAATTTTCTGTTTCTAACAAATTTTATTACAATGCATAATTAGTTAAATTTCATGTACTGGTACATAATTAATGACAAACAAGTTAGATCCCTTCTAGTTCCAACACACTGAGCAAATCCCTATGACATATCAGCTTTATACAATCTTGAAGTTCCCTTAAGCCCCTAAGGGCTCATTGGGGCAAATGAAGTGTTTCAGTAACCTTGGCATATAAAGGGATTGTGTGGTTAGCACAATGCCCAGCCGCCTTTACTCCCCCAACTTAAAGGTGGACTTGGGGACTTTCACCTGAAAATCCAAAGAGATTCGAACCCAGGACCCTCTGGTCAACAGTCAAGCATTCTACACCACTCGGCCACCCATCCCCATTTATACAATCTTGACTTACTTGAACTTCTTGCGAAGCAAAGGACCTCTGCAACCACTCTCTAGAGCACTCTGTTTTGGGGGGGCCTTTTTCAATTCTCCCCATGTCTGTTTGCAGCTTTTCATCTCCTGCTCGCAAGACCTTCTCCAAGTGGTCTTTGGGCGGTCGATTTTTCTCTGGCCTTGGGGGTTCCACTGCAGGCTTCCTTATACACTCTGCATGTTCAGATTTTGCACACTTCAGTCAAGGCATTAGTTTGTGTTCATAAGATGCCTAAGTAAAATAGAAAAAAAATTTTTCATTGATCAAATAAAGAGTATTTGTACCAATTTTATTTTTTTCTTAATGCATTGTAAAAATAATTATCTTTTTTTCTCCATGTAGCAAAAAAAAGCTTTTTCTCAGCAATAAAATTATCATTCATTTATAATAATAAATACATTTTTCTAACAAAAAAGTTTAACTATTGATAAAAAAAATAATTTTCACAGCTTTTATTATTTATACTTAGGTTTAAGTTAAGCCTTGCTTTAACACTTAGACTTAGTGCTCAGCCTTATGGTCCTTATTACTATTTACTAAATGACCTTATAAGTTATGATGACTGCATTATTAAATGTTGCAACAACAATTTAGCTAATTTAAACTACTATATCATAGCTTTTTTTTATAAATATCATGACATTTAAGTTATTACCACATGAAACGACGTTCACGTTCTTAGCCTTGGCTTGGCCGAAAATACAGCCCTATACTGAGTCATAGTGTCATGGCGAACATGACGTATAATTAATTAAGCTAATTTAACTTGTATTAATGTCAGATCTTATCACTGTGGCATGTCACTTTAAAAAAAAACTATTATAATTATATTTTTGTTTGAATAATGGGCCATTTCGTGAAATTTCTTTTTTTACAATCACACAGCAGAACGTTGCGTACACATTACAAACAAACTTGCCATGACCATGTTATGTTACACTCTTACACCATGCATTTATTTTGATATTTAGGAATTTTCAAGACAATTTTAGAAAACTATACAATAATTTAGTTATTGTGTTTCTAGTTATAGAAAATAAAACTTATTCTTACCTAAAAAAGAGACCATTTTATGAAATAAGCTGTTTAAAATGTTGCCTTCTCCTCTATACAATCACTATTGCTAGAAAACTCTTGTACGCCGGAAGTGACTCCCATGTGATTCTCGTCAAAATCACATGCCGGAAATGAGATTAAATGATATACAGCGCCATCTATTCTAACAAGCTCTATTGGAGTAGATTATTAATAAATATAAAAAAACAATCAATGAATAAAATGCGAAACAAAACTTTTTATTTGTGTTGTGTGATGCTTGTTTACATTTGTCTCAAAATTCCTTGTTCTCGCGAAAAACACATTCAGGCTAAAACCTTTTAATCTCACTTATATAATGGAAACTGCATCACTTGCACCTTCTTTGAAAAACATTGCTCCACAGCAAGAATATTTTTTACAGGTAACTTTATCTCAGACTCAGTATCTGCAAGCCAAATGTAATGCAAGTTATTTGTAACTTAAGACAAACAAAGGAGAGTGTATTTGAGTGTAAATGAAATTCGATAATATTTGCTAAGAGCCGAAGTCTAAACGAAAATTAACCCCTTCTTCTACTTACCGATTTATAAACAGTTACATTAACTTGTTCTTACCTGGTGTTGGAGAGTAGCATATTTTATTATTTTTTTAAATATTTTAATACATTACTTAAGTTTTATTAGCCTAAAAATTTAAATTCACAATTGTATATACTGACTATACTGTCTATACGGTAAAAAACAAATAATTCTTTAAGTCGAATTGATCTTTGCCAAATTATGATGACTAAAAAAAAAAGCATCTTTTCCAGAGAAGAGAAATGATTTTTTTTATAATGGATGACAAGTCATTATAAATTAAATAATTTATACCATGATAAAGATACATTTTTACTTGAACATTACATGGCATTTAGATAAAGTGTCCCCTGAAACCATAAGGTGGAGTTAGTATAAAAGTCGTACAATTCATTTTTATAAATTTTCATAAGTTTTTTAAGATTTTAATGTGATTATTTTAGGGCAGCATTCTGGATGTAAATCGAGATGTTTTATTACATCGCCTAAGAGGACTTTGTGATAATGCTGAAAGTAGCTTTGAGTCTTTTGCAGATTATGAAGCAGTTTATGTTTTGAGTAAGTATAAAAAATGTATAGTTTGTTTTTATAATATTTTGTGTTAAGAAAGTAAAAAGAAGGGATTATTACAAAAAATAGGCAGTGTTTCTTATTTTTTTACTATGATTCTATTACATTCCATGATATTTGATGTGATGTTTATCTCTTAGATCCTATAAACATATCTTGACACTTAGGGACTGTTTTTGTAGTGCCCTTCTTTCAGCCCCACCATAACTGATGGTGTAATGGCACAGTGAAAGACATGAAGGTAACTTTGAACATGAACTGCAAAATTCCCTTGGTTCTCACCAGAGATCAAATCCGGAACCCTCAGGTAGACAGTTGAGGGCTTTATCACATGGCCATACACCCCCTTCCTGAATAATAATAGCTTAACCTACAAATGCAGATACCTATAAGGCTTGCAATAACATACCTGCATAAAAGTCATAACATAAATTTTGTTTGAACTTAAGACTGTCTGCATATTTTAAGTTTTTTCATCAAGCAAATTTGAACGAATATTTAAGTTGTTTTATAATGCTTTATAATTCATATCATCTATAAATTCTAGTTAGATGGATTTATTTTATTATTATTTATTTTGTAATTATATTCTGCATTTTTTTTAGAGTAAGTAAAGTTTCACCATTATGAAAGAGGACCAACCTGTCTGCAGATTTTAGTGTGATGCACATAGCAATGTTGTATATAAAATAATGTGAAATTAAATTTAAACTTGAGTTTTTCTTTTGTTTAGTCTAAGCAGTCTGATAAAAAAGTTGTTTTTTCTATACCCTCTTCAGAAAATAATTCAGTACAGCAAAGCCAGCCTGTTTCATTCAGAATCAGACATGCACTTGATGACCCAGAAGCTCCAGAGTAAGATAAAGTTGTAATAGATTTGTGTATATGTAAACGGCATAATGAAAGTGTGACCATTTTATAATTAGCATTAAATATCAAACCTTGGGATTTACTGATAGACTTTTTTTAGTGTGCGTTCTAAGTTTCTTAGTACAAAGAAAGAAATATATCAATAGCTCCAAAAGTCACGAATATTAAATCATATAAAAAAAAAAGAAGCACAGTGATATCTCAGAGTCTGAATTTCCTATAATTCAGCTTTTTGAAAAGTTGTATTCAGGAATTATATTGTTTTAATTATATTAGTTGATTTTCTCATTGAAATATTATTGTTTGTTTATAATGTACATTAAAATCTAGTGTCTGTTTACCCTTAAAATTAAATCGTGGGATCCAGGAACAGATCACTCCATTCTGTTTTATTTTAAAGGGGAAAAAAGTCTTAAATTTTGATATTATATAGAATTTTTGATATTATATAGGATTCAGGGGAGATTACTTTTGTAGATAGAATTTGAGCTATAATAATTTAAAAAATCTGAAATACATCTTTCATTTCTTTTCTAAAAAATAATGCATTTTCAGCCACATTCGTTATATTGGCCAGCCAGAAATGGGTGACAGAGCCAGACAGACACTTGTAAGAGCCTGTTTGGATGTTGCATGTTCAAGTAATGTCAGAGAATTTTTACAAGAGATGGGATTTAGGTTAGATTGTTTATAGGTTTTTATGTTGAAAGTTTTGGTGTTAGTTTTCATTATTGATTATTGGGATTGTTTGTTTACGATATTTATTTATTTTTTTACAATTTTACTGATTTGTTCATAGGAACTTTTAACAATCTTGAGAATAATGAAAAATGTTTTTTTTTATTTATCCCTGGGCTAATTTTCAAGTTTTCTACTTCATATGGCAACATTAACCATGGTAATTGTCATATTTAAAATGATAAAATTTATAAATAAGCAAAAGAAATAAATTTAACAAAGCATGTTTTTAATATATAGTAAGTACATGTATCTGAAAAAAAAAATAGCACTCCACTAATCCAGATATAAAGTTCACATTTTTAGATATATTTTTTTTATAAAAATAATTAATTGAGTTGTTTTTTTTTTCAAATTTTTTTCAGAATAGATTATGATTATGTCACAAAAGGTTTCTTCTTTCACAAAGGTCGTATGAAGGTTACAGTATATAAGGTTTTTCGGGTGAGCTCAATCAAGCCTGTCATTGTTTATTTTGTTTGTTTACTTTCTAAATAGAGCAATAATTATGAGCACAATTTATGATCATTTAATATTCTGTTAAACTCTGCACATTTCATTTTGACATCTCATTTTTAATCTATTTATTGCATATTAGATCAAAACTGTATGTTAAGTTATGTTCCAAGAAAGCTCATGAAAAAAAATGGAGTCTTTGCAGTTTAAATGCCAGTAATTTTGTGAGCCAATAATTTCCCTTTGTTAATGTATTGTACACCGTCTCTTTTTATGTGGGAGATAGAGTTTTCAAAAATAAAAGGAGACTTTTAAGCTTGACTGTCATTTAATTTTAGATAGAAATTCAGTATAAACTTTTGTGTTGGGAAAATATTCATTTAAAATCATGAATAAAAATAACCTAACACCTTAAAAAAATAAGGAATACATTTCATATTAACAAACTAAGCATGTTGAAGTCATTTTTATTGCTAATTTTGAAGCCACAGTAAGTCAATCAATGTTATATGTTAGTGAAAGAAATGTGTTGAGCGTACAGATACTTTCAGTAATTGTATGTGGTCTTCTTAAACACTTTTTAATGGAATTTTCACATCAAATACAAACTGTACAACTTATGGGTTTTAAAAAAATACAGCTATAGACTTGACTGTGTTTAAAATACAAACATAGAGACCCAATAGTGTCACTGGTGATCACTGCTACATCTCAAACACAAATCTTGACTTTTTCCATGAAATGGATACATTCTCCCAGAGATACTGAAAAAATCCATTAGAATTGTATCTCTCTGATGTGTAACCACCCACCTCTGACATCTCACTTTTAATTTAAGACTAAACCCCTGTTCAATATGTATAGTGTTTAGTTCGTGACTGAATCAAGTTCTTTTATTTCAGCTGATACAACCTGGTAAAATAGATCAGACCAACTGGGAGCCCTTGAGCCAGTCTCACCTTGTCGAGCTCAGTGTTGTGGCTCCATTGGGGCAGGAGCAGATTGGAGAAGATATGAAAAATTTTGCGGAGCAGTTGAAACCGTATCCTTTCATGTAAAGCTCATAGCAAGTAGTAAAAAAAAACTTTGATAGGTTTGTTTTCTTCTACTTCTCGATATCCTCTAACTGATTTATGACATGTTTTGTTTTTTATTAGTTTATTTAAAATATGTTGAACCAATAAACTCACAGAATTATAGAAGGCTTATAATGGGCTCTTTAGATTATGAAGGGATGTATTCAGAATTTAAAAAAAATATATGCTTCAGTCAATGTGCAAAATTTGCAAGCACAAGGTGCAAAGTTACTCATGAAAAATTCCTGTCAGCAAAATTTGGCGATTAAGTACTTATTCGTACTTACTCTTGTATCCATCGTTATCGGAGGAAAATTTTGCTGAACTGTTGCTTCATCCCTATTGTTGACTGGTGGTCAAGACTTCATTAAATGCAGCTTCACCATTAAAGTGTGGAGCTTATCATTGCAAATGTAAAAATTATGAACTATTATGCAACTTTGGATGTCACACAGTTTTAACTTGTTGCAACAAATGGTGACTGAATTATCATTTCAAATATTTTAACTCAGTAACACAGAAGAATAAAAAAAAAATACTCCATCTAATTTTGTTTATAACCTTTTTGTTTCTTTTGTTTAACAAGGGATGACAGAGAGAAATAATTGTTTTAATTATTTAAATTAGTATCAAAAGGATTACAAATCTGTTCTTGTTTGTTTACTTCTGGCTTTGGCCAATCACACCAACCCAGTGTCACTGCCTGCCATTTTAATGCAGCAATAGCCCATGTACACGCTTGTCGACCATTTGTTCATTTATGCGTCAGTTTAAAGAACATTTTGATCTAAATAAAATACACTAGTTGGATTCTTCCCCCCCCCCCCCCACCACTTTTTTAATGCCAAGAATAGAAAAAAGAATTGTTTTTTTTACCAGAGTAATCACTCTTGTATAGGCAAATGGTCAATGTTTATGACAACTGAAGTTTTCTGCAACAAATGGTGTACGATTTATCAAATTTTTGAATCCATCCCTCCTTAGTAAGTGCACCAGGTTTGTTGAATAAATAGTTATCTAAAACTGTTTTTGTGAGACAAATTTTATGAAAAAGTTTATATTGCTTAATATATTATTTGTACTTAACCTTTAACAAGACTTGTTACACTTGAGAAATTTGATCATCGGAAGATACAGAATGCATAATACATGTACTTTTGTTGTTTTTTTTTATTTTGTCTTTTTTTCAATGTCTGTAGTTTAGTCAAATAATAAATCATGTCACTAAAAATGTTTTTTTGTTGTTTAAAAATTTACTTGTCAACTTTATGGTCATTTAAATGAAGACTAAGGAATTTAGAGCTCTGAGATAAAAATTAATTCAAATTAACAGTTTATAAATTAGGAAGGTCCAGTAATTACATGCATATTCATTATTGTAAAAATTAAAACTATAGTGACATCTGAAATGTCACTGAAATTTATCCCCACAAAATCATAGCTGCAAGAAATATTACAATCATGTATGCTATACTGGCCTATGTAATATACAAGTATATGTAACATATATATTATGTTACAATTTGAGCATTTTAAGCCAGACTAGCCAAGATGTGGGGTAGGCTGGTCTGGCTTAAAAGGCTTCAAATAATCAAGAAAATATTTTCACAATTATGCTGTAAATAGTAAGAAAACATTTTTTCACTCCACATTTTAACTTCTTTTAGTCTAAACCAGGGGTGGAAAAACTTTTTGAACCACAGGACACATTGGGGTTCTAACATTTAACAGAAAAGCAGATGTAAAATTGACAGAACGGCAACAACCAAGAAAAGATTTAATTGTGAATGAGCAAAGTGCAGTCAAAAATCAAATCAGCTTGACATGCCTTAATTAGCCTGCAGGCTGGAAGTTTACCCTTGTCAGGACAAAGCAGTGTATTTAAGCAAAAATAGTGACAGTTTAGAGCTCACACAAAACTGAACTTATTAGTTGCTAAACATAGAAATATAGTTTTATAAGTAATACTGCAGACCTAAAAAAACTCATCAATAAGCTCTTACATTAATTGTAACAATATTGCAATAAATACATGTATTATTCACATTGGAAATGTAAATAAATTAAAAACAGTACAAATTTATCACTGAATATACAACCATTTACTTTAACTTTTTTTTAGGGTAGACATATCTTTTTATTTATAATTAATTACTGACAAAATTTAAAGTACAGCTTACTTGAATTATATTGCAGTTTACATGAAATAAATTAAAGTACAGTTTAGATGAAATAAATAGCTCACTTGCAAGTAATCAAAATACAGTTTAATTGATTCAAGATAAAATTGCCAAACACTTCACAAATTATAGTATATACATGTATTCTTAAGTCAACAGACAAGGCATAAAAAATGTCAATGAAATTGAATAAACTGATGGTTGAAATGAAATACATAAATACTCATCAAACAGCCAAACAGGATAAGCATGCATATCAATTGTACAATTTTAGAGGCATTCTCTTAATAATAAAAAAATGTTACTTCTTAATTTAAATATGGGGAGTGTTGTTCTGTTGCAACTTTTTCTGGTGACTTCTACCATCTAAATGCTGCTTTGCATTCTGTTTGGAGGTAAGAGACACATTGCATGCCTTGCACAACCCAATACCATTGGCATCCAACTTGTAGATTGCGTTATCGACTATCTCAGAATCATTAGTTGAGATATCACTAATATTAATCTTTAGGGCATCAACTTTTTTTTTGTGGTTCCTTCCACTGTAATGCTGCTCAGCGTGCTGGGGAGAAGTCAGCGTCAGTTCGCAGACCTGGCAGTAGGTTGGACTTTCGGTTTCATTACTTAGTGCACCCCCTTGATCTTGACTTGTATTCAGCTCAACTTTTTTCTTGTGGTTCTTCCCACTGTAATGCTGCTCAGCGTGCCGGGGAGAAGTCAGTGTCAGATCGCAGACCTGGCAGTAGGTTGGACTTTCGGTTTCATTACTTAGTGCACCCCCTTGATCTTGACTTGTATTCAGCTCAACTTTTTTCTTGTGGTTCTTCCCACTGTAATGCTGCTCAGCATGCTGAGGAGAAGTCAGTGACAGCTCACAGACCTGGCAGTAGGTTGGACATTTTCCTTTGCCACCTGACATTGACCAACCTTTACCTTCAATTATCGTCAAGTTCCCCATCATAGTATCCACAGAATCCGTGGTGAGACTGTTATTTATGACTGTACCATCTAAAGGCTCATTCATTTCACCCTGAATACCAGTGGCTGTAATTGGAAACATTCATCATTAATGGAAAAAATGTTTACCTGTAATTCATAAAATAACTAAATGAAATGTTTGGTCACATTAATTTCATATGAATTATGGTATAAAAATTACGACACACAAGAAAATCGATTAGTTTAATAAGTATGAATAGTTACAAAAACAGTAAAGTTATTAGACGTTGATTACAATCTTAAAGCATTATACATGTATTAAGAGATTGACTCAGTAAATAAATTATTACAGGTATTTAGTAAGAAATACATATACTACAAATGTAATTTTTCTCTTGTTTTGTGTAAGCTTTCTAAAAAAAAATTGGCAGTAGTTAAATAAGTGTTTTACTTGTTTTATCGGCTGGAGTTAACAGGCCAAGGAGAGGAAGAGTGGGAGTCTTTCGAGAATAACAAGACAAATGTTTCATTTCATATAACAATAAATTTCATAAATGCCATAAATTTCATTCGTAGCAGGTTGATTCATTGGTCACCCCATGCATCCATGATATAAAGTAAAATAAAAAATGTATTTACAACGATCTGAGTTTTCAGCTTATTTATATATTTCCACTAAGTAGCAGGCTTATTGAAATAGCGCTAGTAAGATAAAAACCAAACTATTATCTAAATTTATTTTTTAAAAGAGTCATTAACCCATTTGTAGAACCTATACAGATTCTCTGGACTTGATAACCATTATAATTATTCAACATAAGTCTATTTCTTATGCAATGAATTATAACAACAAATTATCCAGTTCCTGAGTAATATCATTTCGTTATTTGATATGGTCTAATTACTGTATCAGCTATGATCATTCTTACCTTGACTTTGCAAAGAAGGATTATTACCATCAGTTTCACTTTGAAAGGAAGGATTACCAACAGGAAGATTTAACAAGGAACTATTTTCATCAGGTTGACTTGCAGACTGATAGTGCAAAGAAGAATTTGGATCAGGTTCACTTTGCAAGAAAGAGTTTGTATCAGGTTCACTTTGCAAGGAAGAATTTTCATTAAGTTGACTTTCCAAAACAGGATTTTCATCAAAATGACTTTGCAATGAAGAATTTTCATCTGGTAAACTTTGCAAGGAACGATTATCAGTAGCTTGACAAACTATGCTTTCATCACATTTCTGGTAAAATATTTTTGTATACTTTTACACACATACACATTATCACTTAATTATGCTTATTTTTAGTAATACTCTTCTTAACATAAATGAAAACCTTATGAAAATCATTAGAAAGTTTGTTTTATGGATTTTATTTTACCTCTGATTTTTTACTATTCCATTGTATGTCGTGTTCACCTGTGAATTAAAAATAAGAACAATAATAAAGATAATAATAAACGAAGTTAAATGGTGTTAAAACTGTCAAGGAACATTCATATTATTGTTGCTTCTGATACCAATCGATTATGAGTCTTACTAAAAAATAACTAACATTTCAGTTTTTCAAACTCTGGAACATAACTCTGTTGTTTAATCTCTGGATCTCCCAGTACTTTTAATACACAATCAAACCATTCCTTGTAACGACATAACAAATCAAGCAAATCCATATTCACATCAAGAGAAATATTAGTTGCCAATTTCTTTCTAAGACGAGCCTGAAAAAAATGGTTTAAATATTTCATCAAAATAAACGTCACTTAATCTTAATTTTGAATTTTATTTTAATAATTAACTGACTTGACATTTTAAAATAAAAAGTAGTTTAACAAAGACACCAAAACTAATTTTTCTTTCACCAGTTTTTTAGTCAATTAGAAAATTAAAAATTTTACTAAACATACAAGTTAAATGCTGGTTTAGATTATTTTTTTACTTAAAAAAAATGTTTATTAGTTAATATATTATTAGAATTGACAAGTCAAAATAAGACATGTATGATGTAGAATAATTTTATATTTCTAGGTGTTTTTTTTTTTGTATTTAAAAAAAAAAAAAAAAAAGTTCTCTTAGCCCTAACGGGCCATCGGGGCAGATGAAGTGTAGAATTCATCTGTTTCTATAACCTCGGCATATGAAGGGATTGTGTGGTTAGCACAACGCCCATCCGCCATTACTTCCCCAACTTAAGTCAGGTACCCATTTAAAGCTGGGGGGAGTTGTGGGACGACTTTGTACCAAATTTCACCAGGAAAAATTGCATGGGCCTCACCGAGGATCGAACCCAGGACTCTCAGGTTGACAGTCGAGTATCTACACCACTCTGCCATCCGTCCCACCTTTTTTTTTTTTGTATTTAGGATAAATTTAATCTTTTAACTATATGCTTAGGTTTAATGACTTGTTTTTTTCCAAGCATTATGTTCCAGAATAATTTAATATACTATATCATGCAACTAGGCACTGTGAACTGACTCGTAATATTAGTGGTACCCAAGTAGCCCTTGTATGGGAAGCCCAGGAATATAAGGGAGCCCACACTAACCGACTATTTGTATTACAATCTTGTGAGTGGTTGTCAGTAGGGCCTATTATATAGATCACTGATTGCCAAGGGGCCCATAATGATATTAAGACAGATCTGATTTATATATTGTTAAGATCCCTTTATTTAACCCTTCTTGAACTAGTTTAATGGTCTATCTTTCCAGGGCTAAGAGCTCTGTATTAGGGTAATTTAGGATCTATTTTTATGTATTTGTAGCTTCAGATTTTTGCATGGTAAATAAGCAATATTCTAACTAAACTCTTTTTAAATGTATGTTTCTGACAAATAAAATAAAAACTTTTGCAGCTGAATGGGCATATTGCATGAGACAAAATGAACTCACAATGTCTGCATCCGTTAGAACATCCAGGTTATGTTTATGAACAGCTAATAGAAAATTTTCAGGCACAATCACACGGATAAAAAGAGTTCTTATATGCTTAGCTAAGCTCTCGCTGTAATTAATTAGTTCCATTTTTGATGGTCCTGTCTTTGAATGGCGAATCTAGAGAAGATGAGTTTTTTTTTTTACTAATGTATGTTAATTGTTACTGTTAAGCCCATCACTTTATATCTGTCATAATTATAAATTTATTATATAATGCTTAGGAAAATTGATAATGTCTCTAGGGACATTTGGTAGACTATTATAATTCCTCCTATAGTATATTATTTTTTTTTAATATTCTACCTTCTTCAAACACTAGACTTTTAAGAAAAGTTATACACCTATATAGGTACAGTAGGCCTATATTAAAGACATCAAAAACGTAAATTGTAAATGTAAAAAAAAATGAGTTGTGTTATTTTAGTAAATGCTGGTCCCAGATTATTGGCTTTAAAGTCATAACTTCAAAACAGTTATATTGTGAATTGAATTACTTATATTGATAAAATTGTTGTACTTTTTTTTAAAGAAAAAAAGTAGTATAACTTACAAATACAAAATATAATTTACACAATCGAAAGATTGTTTACTTTCTGGAACATTTTTTTTTCAATGTTAAACTTCCGTTTGAATTGGTTTCATTTTCATTGAAAGGTTATCCAGACCATAGATATAAAGAATATATAGCTTACGTCTATAATATTGAGACCTGTAATCTATGATCCAGACAATCCAGTGCTTCCCAATCTCTGTTACTTAAGGGGCCGTTTTGGGAAAATATTAATAAATAACACTACAAAAAGTTCTTAAAACAATGTAAACCCTTTTATATGACTGAGTCTACTGTATTCCACAAAAAAACATTGTTGCATTGAATTGAGTCTCTGCAGATGTAAGGTTGGAAATCTGGCCAATCTAAATTCATGCCTACATATATTTTGTTTTGTTACGGGTACTGCTTTCCAACCTGACAAAAAAGTGGCTTTTGATGCGACTGAAACTTGATCTTATGAGCACAGATTTAAAGTACGCCCAAATCTCACTTTTGATGTTATTAGTTTATCTCCCCTTTCAGTGCCTCCCAAACTAAATTACCGGTACGTGTTATCATGTTTTCAGATTTCAGATAGCCTATTATGCAATTTTCTTGAGAAGGTATCCCCAATAACTTTTTTTACAACCGATCAAGAAATCTGCTTGTTTTTCGCGACCTACCTGTACATTAATTTTATGTATTATTATTAATTTACAACGTCAAATGCGTTAAAAAAATTATTCTGTAACTTACTAGCACGATTTATTTTGTAGTTTAGTGTGTGAAGCCAGAGCCGTTTTTTTCGGGTGGCTATCTATGTGGATAACTTTCTTATTATTTGTAATAGGCCAACTAAGAAACCCTCGGGAAAAAGAAAATGTCCACTTAAATAACAATCAAATTATTTTTTTTTCTTTTTGGTACATAAAAGTCTGTTTTTATGGTTTGGTTTAACCCTCAGCGGGTCCCCCCCCCCCCCCCCACAGTCCACAGAGCTATTCATTTACCCGCGGGGGTACGCGTACCACACTCTGGGAAACACTGATCAAGACATTCATATTACTTGCGATTTTAAGGCGAAGAGAGTTCGCTAAATGAAGTTTATTTCGATGTTCATTGTCACTTGATGTAGTTAAATTACGACCACCAAATTCGGAAAGGAGGGAGCAGTGGCGTAGCGAGGGGTGGGCACGGGGGGAAGGCATCACTTCCCGGGCGCTACTCAAAAAGGGGCGCCAAATGGTATATTTTATGCATACATATAATATTATATGGTTTTCGAATGGGGGGGGGGGCGCTAAAAAGGTATTGTTACGTTAAGTTCGCTACGCCACTGGAGAAAAAAAAGGGGGGGGGGTAATGTGAGAGAAAAAAATGTGGGTTTTGGGAACTGATTTCAAAAACACATTCTATTGATGAGCGGTGAATTAAAGCATTGCGGTACACTATATGCCCCTATTGGCTATTGTATTGGGAGTACCCAGTGGCGCAACCAGCAAAAAGAGCTGGGGGGGGGGCTCACATAGTGAAAAAGACAGTTTGACAGTCTTTTTTGTAACTTTATAACGTAAATTATGTATTGATGATTTGGCCTGGGGGGGGGGCCTCAAGCTTAGGAAAATTGAATTAAACACCGACCTTTGTTTATCAGATTATGAAGATTCTCGTGATTTTCTTTTTCAAAATTAACTTTAAAAAAGAGAATAGAAAGAATTTGAAAAGGGCATATTTTTTTCACAGGGCATTCTTTTGTCATTCTGTTCGCAAAATCATGCCCTTTTCGGTTACAAGCCTTAATATGCCAATAGTAACAATATGCCAACAGTGACAATATGCCAACAGTAACAATAAGCCCACTGTAACCTAAGTCCGCCCTTCATCTAAACCCTAGGTTTTGTAAATCACGAATCACAGGTGACGACAGAAAAATAAATATTTTGTAATTTATGTTTATAAATACTCTCTTCAGAGGCGGTCTTACCAGTATGCGAGACCTAGATGGACAACATGGGGGGGGGGTTCACATTTGGGGCCGGGGGGGGGTCCACATGTTCGGCATACATTTACAGTTGTAACTTTATTCTGTCTTTCCAAGAGTGCTCAGCACATTATTCTGCGCCCGGGACCCCAGCCGACCGTAATTTTGGAGTAGGCCAAACTCGCTCCTGTGATTTTATTAAATGTATTTATCATACATTAAAAAATATATTATTAGTTTTATTTTTAGACTTCTTCGTATATAATGGATCAATACAAACTGGATGTTTACAGTAAATAAAAACAACAACAACAAAAGAAACTTAACATGTACCAGTAAGTTTGTCCCATTCTCCCCTTATCTGCCTCTTACATTTTTTGCTTGTCATGGTCATGCAAGAATCCCCGACTTTTAAAACGTATCACCAAGTACGCTGACACATTGCTTGACCTACATATTGTGTGTTATGCTTTTATCATAATGTGTCAACTTTCTCTGACGATTTGTCTTAAGTTAAGGTCGGCGTCAACAATTTTACATCGATTTTGGCTACACACGGCAATCTATTATAGATAACCACTGGGCATGGGTAGGGTCTCTGTTTGGTAGGAGACACTAGAGACATTGTAAAGACCCAACTAATGAAGAGACGTCGTTTGTAGAGACCCTCCACTAATGACGAGACATTGTTTGTAGAGACCCTACAAATATTTGTAGTGAACTTTTTTCTTTTTAGTTGTGTCTCAGCCAGTATATTTTCATTAATTTTTAAAATAATGTGTTGGATGAAGTAAAAAATGTGAAGCTCCCTTAGACCTAACGGGGCAGGTGAAGTGTAGAATTCATGTTATTATAACATCGGCCTATAAAGGGATTGTGTGATTAGCACAACTTCCCTGCCGCCTTTACTTCCCCAACTTAAATTCAGGTACCCATTTAAAGCTGGGTGGACTTGTGAGACGACTTTGCACCAAATTTCACCTGGAAAAATTCCCATGGTTCTCACAGAGGATCGAACCCAGGACTCTCAGGTCGACAGGAGAGTATCTACATTACTCGGCCATCTGTCCCACAAAAGTCTTTATGTATATTGTCACACTAGGCTCACCATCAACAAGGGAAAACATGTAGGCCTACAGATCATTAAGTATTCTGTTTTTATATGTATATCTGTGTTGCAGTCGATTATAACTGAGACTTGATATATTTCTTTGTTAATATTTTTCTTAAAATTTGTACTGAAGTTATGTAATTTATTATATTTTTTTTTTAAATGGCTACTTTTTCCCCTAGATTTTTTTTTGTTGACCTTTTGACAAAATTAACAATATGTATTATACATGTATTATATATATATTTTTTTTTTACAAAACTAAATGTTAATGTTGCAAGTGGTTAAATAGTTAGAGCTATATATGAAATGCCATAAAGAAAATGGGTTTATATTTGAAAATTCATTATTAACTTATTTCCTAAGCAATGTTTTAAGTTTAAAGTATCAACATTCTTTGGATTTAAGAATTCAAGACTAATTTTATAATCAATGCTTATAACTTAATAAGAATATAAATACTTGATTTTTATTGATCAAGATATGCTAGTAAATAACTTATGAATCAACATTCTTGGAATCAATTTATTAAGGTATGCTAGTAAATAACTTATGAATCAACATTCTTGGAATCATTAGACCATTGTAATAAGCCAAAAAAAAACAAACAGATGTACATGTGCATAAAAATCATTTTGTACTTCTTAATTAAAGCCACTATACAGAAGTGGCAATGATCATAATAGCAAAATTTTAATTCATATTGAATACATTTAGTATACTTCTTTTACTAGTGTGTTTTATAATATAATAATATATAATTTATTTATAAAATAATCAACGAACAATAAAGCAGTCTTACTGTAAAATTATTATTAAATATTTTTCTAAAGATAATTTGTTATATACTAATAATGCTAATGAGCAAAAATAAGAAACAGTAAAAAACAAAACATAAAATAAATGTAACTTGTGTGTGTATATATATATATCAGTGGTTACATGATCAGATGTCATAAAAACTTGTAAGAATTGATAAACAATGCCCTAAGAGATCAATCAGAAATATGTAACTCATTTTTTTAATTAGGCAGGCAAAATAATGAATTCTGCAAAGATGATATGTGATTTGTCCCCCTTGTAGTGATGATACTCTCCCCCTACTAAAATTGTGGCAGTTGTGGCCCTGGAGCCTCTCGTCTCCTAAGAGATGGTTGCTTGGTGACTGGCAATACAAGCTGTATCCAAGCAACACCTGTCACTAGCTCCATCACTAATCATGAATTTTCAAAGACATAACATTTATGTAAAATGACCACTATACTATTAGCTGATTTCCTTAAGACAAGGAAGCCACACAAAAAAGTAACTTAATTAGGTCATAAAGACAGGAACACGACGGTAGTTTGTCATGAAAAAATGTACTAATCTTTCTAATTATAATTTTTTAAATATCGTTTTGAGAAAAATGATTACAGATGACATTCTCTTTAATAAGTCTAATAAAATTCAAAACATCTAACATAAATTAATACGTGTTTAATTCCCAAATTTCATTTCAGTCACATATTTCTACTTGTCTTTATTTTTTTTCATTGTAAAGATAAAAAAAATAACAGCTTTACAGCAACATTTTCTACTCAAGAAGCCATTCATACTAAAACTGCTGTAAGTTTGTTTTTCCCATTAAAATTCCATTTTAGTTCAAGGAAGTGATTCTATAGATTTTTGCTGGGTTTTAATTTTTTTTTAATTCTATCATGGACAAAAAAATGCTACTTCAAACAAATTAATTCAAAACTGTACAAAACACTGTTAAATAGTGTGACATTATTTGAATACTTTCAATTTTCTTCTTTCACAAAATTATCACCACAATTCACTAACATTATAGTTTAAATAAATTTCATATGGCAAAAAATTACATTGACACAAACACAAAGCAAACAAAAACATGACTGAAAAATCTACACATAAGCAGCTCAAAATACCAACTAAAACTTTCAAGGAATGTGATACATAAAAAAACAATATTAATTGACTAATTTTACAATAATCCTTCTATTTTTTATTAAATGACTAATTTTACAATAATCCCTCTATTTTTTAGCATTAAATGCAGCCAAATTGGCCTGATGTTTTTTTCCTTGCAAATGATCATGAGCTATTTGTAAAGAAACGAATTTCGCATTACATAAATTACAATAGCCCTTACCATTTTCATCCACGTAAAAAGACGGTTTATTCACAGGCTCAGCTGGAGCAGGGGGGATAACAACATCCACTGGAACCCTCTGAGGTCCTGGGTCAACGGTATTTTTCTTTTCCAAAGATTCAAATTTTTTCTTATGTTTTTGTCCAGCGTAGTGTTCCTCAGCATTACCAGGGGAGGTAAACTTGGCTTCGCATATACTACAGCAAGTCAAGTCATTTACTGAAATGCTCTGAGAATTCAAACCTGATGCTCCAGCTGGAACGCTGCTTTGCCTGACCATTGGGGTTTGGTCAGCTTTCTTTTTTGTAGGCTGACCGCCAACCTTGACTTTTTTATCTACACTGGGCGCCGCTTGGGCACCAGGTTCTGTCCAAGGATTATTAACACCTCCTTTAACAGCCTGCTTTCCTGTCATGAGATTTGTTGCTTCGCCATTTGAAATTTGAGAAACATTATTGGGCTTTGGCTTTTTCTGCTTCTTAGTGATACTTGTGTCTGGGCTAAGGCCATCACTTTGCAATGAATGGTTTGCAATGGCCTGATTGGGCAATTTACTTTCAACTGATTTACTTTGCTTGAATCCAGGTTTTTTGTTCCCTTAAGATTAAGAAAAGAAATTTTATTAAAAAAAATCAATAATTAAATTGTATATGAATATTAATAACCATGTTTTTCTAAACAGTGTAAGTACTATAGGAAAAATTTAAAGAATATAAAAAAAATAATGGTTCAATGGTCTCAGTTAATTTAATGCACAAAAATAGAAAAATTCTATTTTTGTGGAAAGGGAATTTTAAAATGAATATGATTTTAAAATTGTTTATATTAATGTAATTAGTGCAAAACTCAACTGTCTTTGAGTGCAGCCATTTACGGCACAGTATTAAGAAAAAGATTTCTTCTTTGTTAAGAAATGCACAAAATTAAAGAACAAGGTAAGAAAGGTCAAGTAATATAAACAAGATTTAAACTAATTTTTAATGCTTCTAGCTCAAGGGTGGGCAAACTTTTGGAATCACGGGCTACATTGGGCTTGTTAATTTGACCCGCAGGCCAGATTTTGAATAGACAAATGGAGTGTTGGCGTGAAATGATATAAATTAATCGTTGACATTTTAACATAAAAGGCTGGTGCTGTGCTTAACTCTGAAACATTTGGCGGGCTGGATATACTTTATAGGGCAAATCTTAGCCAAATAAACAAATAAAAATTATTGTGAATAAAGTAATAAATTATAGAAGCAAAAAAAAAATGGCTCTTTGGTAGCTGCTGAAAACTCATTGAGGAGCCCCATGCGGCTGTAAGAGCCTTATCTGGCCAGCCCCAGTACAGAGTAACTGTAATCACTATGGTATTAAAACAAAGTTAGTTTGATTTTACAAAACAAGTGTTCATTAGTACAGCACGGATTATGATGATTTTTTTGTTATACTGTTTTTGTATTTATTCTCTGTCAATCATATTGTAGACTACTTAAACTAAAGAAAGTCTACTGTTCTAATTATACTATTAATACATGTTTTGACTTGTATTTTAAATGGCTATTTATTTTTGAGTAGAATATTTAGAATCAATATAAATAACTAATTTAATAGTTTCTTTTAAAAAATAAGAGACTGTCTGCAATTATTATGAATGGGTTTCTGTTAATACATGTATATTCAGTACAAATTCTTATCACATCTGTAGTTATTTGGGCTGCAACAAGTACTCATACTTAGAGCCCTAATACATGTATATACCTGACACTCTGTGTAGGGTACATACAAACCTAAGAGAGAGTTAATACAATTTTTATGGAACTAAAGACTAATAGGCTACTGTGCAGATTTTATAGGCTTATTACAAAAACAAATAATGGTAAATAACCGCGGATAAGCTCTAATGTGAAATATGATAAGAAATTGTGAGTGTTTAGTTCATTTTAATGAACTGCATATTGTATTTTTTCAGGAGATTATTTGGTCTTTTTTAGAGCATTAATGCTTGCATAATTCTTTCAAGCCCAAGATAAAAGGGATTTAAGAGAAAAACATAAAAGGAACAACCAAATTAATGACTACTTTGTAAAAAATTTTTTTTAATGAATTACTGAAAAATTTTTCACTCCATCAAAGAGTTCGCACATAATTTTTGGTGTACATTTTAAATGAAATAAGTTTATCACTCACCACTGTCTGTTGCTAATTTCTTTGGAGTTACAGGTGCAGCTATTGATGCAGGCTGACTTTCAACTGTTGGTTTCACATCTGTTGACTAAATATCAAAATCAATTCAAGAAAATGCTAATATGTACATTTAAAAAGATTTATTTTTTTAAAATGTATATAAAAAAATGTAACTACAGAATGTCTGGTCCACCAGAGAGTTGTCCTTAGACATCTAGATTTGAATTTTTTTAACACCAACGTCAAATCAGTCCTGCTGTATGGAGTGGAAACGTGGAAGATGTCTAAGACTACACTAAGGAAAGTGCAAACCTTTACCAACAGCTGCCTTAGAAGAATCTTCCAAATTCACTGGCCAGACACCAACAGCAATGTCAGTCTTTTGGAAAAGACCTGCCAACTCTTAGCTGAAGATGAGATCAGAAAGAGGCTGGATAGGACACAAGTGTCACAAGGCAGGCACTGAGGTGAAACCCCCCCAAGGTAAACGGAAGAAACACCTGGCGTCGAGACCTGGAAGCGGACACCATAAAGATGGGACACACCTGGAATCAGCTGGAGAAGATGGCAAAGGACAGAGGACTCTGGAGATCTGTTGCCATGGGTGAAGGGCGATGATGATAATAAACAAAAATATTTTTTTTGGCACTAATTTATGTCAAAATGAGACATATCACTAAATTTTACTACATTTGATTTTAATTATCAAGCTAAATAAATTGTAAATAATGAGTTAAATAATTATCTGCATTAGATTTAATAATAAAAAAAAACACAATGATCAAAGCATTCTACAAGTACTTCAATTATCAACTACAATTTTTTAAGTTTACAAAAAAAAAAAAAAAAATGCTGTCAGATAACAACAAATATTATCAAACTAGATTTATATATCCATTATAAGAAAAAAAAATTAAAATTATGTCTTAATGGTAATTTATGTTGTTAAAAACTGTACCCCAGGATTGGCTTTGTCTAAATTTGTATCGTGCTCACCTGCAAAATAGAAAAAGAGAAAAAATCAACCTCCCTGGTAAATGATGTAATTTTTTAATATTTGATTTATATTATCATATACCTATTACATGTATAATGTATGCGAAATAATTAACAATTATCGTAACTTAACATCTTAAACTATGTAGAAAAAAAATGTTATTCTATGAAAATTCTTTACCATTTTTTTTTCTATGTATCAAAATATAGTTTTGAATGAAAGTGTTATTTAAATTTGCTGCCCAGAGATTTTAGTTTATGATGTTTTGAAACAAACTAGACAGTCACTATTAACATCAGCAAGCGAAAGTAAAGAATGTTCTTGTTAGATTAGGAAAATAAAAATGAATACGTGTAATTATTTTTATGGTGGCCATAGTTAAGATAAAGACAAAGTAAATGTAACTTACTCTGTATACTTAAGAAATGTTCTTTTAAGTGCGTTAGTCTCATTCCAGGGTCATCAAGAGTCTTTATTATACCTTCAAACCAGCCTTTGTAACGTGTGATCATCTCTAGTATTTCTTGATTAAGTTCTCTATCTATTAAAGATGAGCTGTGTATTTTTTTTCTAAAGCGAGCCTAAAAAAAATTGAAATGGTGAGAAATAAGTTTTCTTTAAACTGTAGCCCAAAAGGAATAACTGGAATTAGAAGAGAAAAGTGAATGTACTATATTATTACCTTACTATTAAAGGAATAAAGAAAAAAAAGTAATTTGATTACTACAGTAAATTACAACTAGAAATTAGTACATACTTTAACACATTAAAACATTTAAAAGAAATTAAGATTCAAGCCAAAGTAACATATCAACATTTTTTTTAACACAAATTATATGAAACTTTGTTCACAATTAAAATACATGTTCTGACAATCAGATTGACAATACATCTAGGAACCTAAACAAAAAGCAGAGTGCAAGTTTCATTTTTTTATCATGATTATTATGAAGTAATAAAAATAGGGCGAAAAAAATTGCTTTCTAAAAGAACATCTTAATATAACATAGAAATTATTAGTTTTTATCTCAATATACAATGTGCCCAAATAATTTTCTTATGGTATGCATGCTAGATAATGAAAACATTGTCTTTTTACAAGGATTAATGAAATATTTTTTTATGTAAACAGAATGTTCCAAATCTTTTACAAAAATAATTAGACAGTGTTTTTGCTTTCATTTTGTTATTTACTCAAACTTGAAAGATAAATTTATTAAAAATAAAAAGCCAAGGGTAAAAACTACTTACTTTAACTAGTGTTGTTTTAGTCCCAGGTCATATTTTAGTTTCAGTTTTTATTTCGTTTTTTCTGTAATAATTTTAGTTTTCGTCTAGTTTTAGTCTTGCTTCTAATTTTAGTTTTAGTTCTCGTTGACGAAAAGTCAACATTTTCGTTAACGAAGGTTTTAGTTTTAGTTTTCGTGAACGAAAACAACACTAACTTTAACTTCTACAATGTGTTTTTACTAGCTTAGCATAATTAGCTTTTTTAATAAAGTTTTGAATTAGTTTCACTTTCACTCAAATAATAAAAATTAACTAGCCCATACATTTATAAAGTTCAAAGACTTACAATATCATCTTCAGTTAAAACATCAGGAGCATGTTTATGAATTACTGTTAAAAAGTTGGCCGGAACAATACAAGTGCAGAAAAGCTCTTCAATAGCTTTAGATAAACTTTTGTTGTAATTAATTTTGCTTCTTGCTTGTTCCATGTCTGCTACTAATTTATATTCTGTAAAACAAAAATAAAGTGCCCTTTAAACCTCATTTGAGTTACTGTTAATTGTAAAATAGTGGTCAAGAGGGACAAAAAATCTTCCCTTAAGCCCCAAAGGGCTCATCTGGGCAGATGGAGTGTAGAATTCATCTTATTCAGTAACCTCAGCATATTATAAAGGGATTGTGTGGTTAGCACAATGTTGAGCTGTTTTTAAGTAAGGTACCCATTTAAAGCTGGGTGGACTTGCACAGTGCTCGATTTGACAAAATACCAGTGCCGGGGATTAAAAAAAATCTCTGCAGAGCTGGGGATAAATGTCTATGGTTTTATCCCCGGCAGGGATGAAATTAGCTAAAGCAGAGCCGGGGATGACAGTTCTCAGAGCCGGGGATTTCCCTGGCAATAAATCGAGCCCTGGACTTGCACCAAAACCTGAAAAAATCTCAAGGTTCTTACTGAGGTTCGACCCCAGGACTCTGATAGACAAGTTTCTTCAATATTAGTAGTAATAATATAATTACACTAATCAGACTAACGACATTACTAAGGTCAGTCAGCAAAAATATATTTATCGAAATAATATATTATCTAAAAGTATCTTAAAAATGGTTATTTCAATATATTGTAAATAAAATTATAAATTGGCCATTGATCGCCATTGTCAGAGGCGCCAAGGCCAGGGGAATCAGCATAAGATTGAGTTTGAGTCTGAATGGTGGTACACATCACTGATTAAAGTCTTCAATTTTAATTTAAAATACCCGATCAGTTGCAAATAAATACAATACAGCCACTGCACCTTATAAATTGAAATCACTCTAATAATAATACTTTTAATGATACTTAATTACTATCAATAGTATGAATGAGTTTTGTAAACCGAATTCAATAGACTCAATAGTACAGAAGTGTGATTAGCTGATTACTATATTACGTATATTTAAATTTAAACTCTATTTACTAATATTTGTTCTTCTTCCAGAGAAATGCACGAAATCAAAACACTACGGTACAATATATGTGTTATTCTGACATAAATATGTAATAAAACATTCCTATCACAAAGTAGGGCATGTCCCTGCAAGACGTACCCGTGATGAATAGAAATTGAAACCGAAACTAATCAAAGACAGTGGGGCCTGACGGTTCATGATTATTTGATGCCACAAATACTGATATTCGCAAAAAGGTGGACAATAAAGTAATATAAAGAAAATATATTTACTATTTAACAGTCGCCGTATTGTGATATTACCTTAACTTGTACACAACGGGCTGTTCATCAATGTCTATATGCTAAATGAAATTTTTCATTTCTGCTGCTTAGTTTAAGGTATCAGTGAGGGTCGAGAGATTATTTTAAGCCACTTTTCCAAGAAACGTAACTGCCAACTATTATATTAGACGAGGATACCGGGATGGGCTGGAACGGCTGGAAGCAGGAATTCCATTAAATTTCCACACCATGACCGATTTTCTGTGAGATCCTTTTCTCGTTTCAACAAATATTAGATTTTTTTTCCATGGGTCTTGTGTCGGCAAGTATGTCAGTCTGGCATGAACAATTTAGGCGGTTTTCTCCAGTTTTCAATGCTTTATTTTACGTCAATAAAAAAATAATACAAAAAAACTTTTAAACAAAGTCATACCGCTTTCTTATACTGTTTAGTTTCTCTAGGTAAGGAAATTAAATATTTAATACAAGGTTAATAATATTCAAATTTTCACTGTACGCGATTGTAAGTGTTACTAGAAACCCGCCCGATAAGAAAAATGTACAACGTCAAAATTTTTACTTCTATTTTAAAATTTTAATGTACGTTTTTGTATTTGTTTAATTTGATGACGGGAAGCCGCTACCCCCCGCCCCCCCCCCCCCCCACGACCCCTAAAGTCGTACCAGAAAGGAAGTCCGGTTCTTAGGACCATCATTTTACAAAAAAAGTATGCAACATTCAAATAAGTATCATGTAGGTACGGAAATTATCATGAGACAGAGGGGATATAACCAGCCCCGTAGCGTGAAAATCCTACAGCGGCCAGGCATTATACAGCATGTGCCAGGCAATAGCGGGGGGGGGGGGGAGGAATAAATAATGGACAGCCCCTAGATGCATTGTTTCCGATCGGGCTCCACAATTCCTAGGATCGGCCCTGTCAAGAAGAGTAATATTTTTAAATAATCGTAAATGTTGCTGTTTTTTTTCCCTGTCCGAAAGCAGCAACAATAATAATAATAATAATTTCAGAACCACTGATTTTAATTAATATACTGAAAGCTGTTCTTATGGGTAGTCAAACTAGGCTGCAGCCTATGCACCCCAAGGAAGTTCAATTTACTGTTATTTAAAAATCACAACACAATTTTAAGCTCCTTGCTACTCAAGAGTTGTGTACTATTTTTAAATGAAAAGCCATGGGGTAGGTTCACATTACAATGGAACCCGCAATGTTAACAGATAGGTTCATTTTATCACACGACGGCGCTGCTAACAGCCTCACTTTATCACTGGGGCCCACAACAAAAGTGTCTACCACATTGCCTAAGCCCCCCCCCCACGCCCTCCCTCTCTTCTCGTCCTCTTTCTTCCCCATCTCCTTCTCTTCATTTCATTCATACACACACATACATTCACTCACTAAGGAAATATTTTGAAAGTCTTGATAGAACTAATACTTTAATTTTTTTGTTCTGTTTGCTCCGAAGCTCTAGTCGTTGAACTAGTATTCTCTAAAATTCCTTTTTAATGTCTTGCGATTACTAAATAACAAAGACGACATTTCAATGTTGCATTAAAGTGGTGCAATGTGTCAATAAAGTTTTCAGAAGAAGAAAAAAAAACCTGCCCTATTATTCATTTACTCTTTTTTTTAAAAAAAGGGGGAGGTAGTTCAAAAGCCTATTTAAAGTAAACTAGGAGAGGATAGCCGGTTGTGTCCCTTTCCTTCGATAAGCTTCATTTCACGCACACAAATAAAAAAAACCAGCCTGCTTTGTTATATTACAGGCTATGAATAAAAAGTTTTATTCGACGAGAAATTTTTTTTTGTAATAATAATCCATTTGCTTAGTAGTTTTTGTGCTAGTAGTCTTTGGTATACAAGCTATCAAATTTTTTATCAATTTTTAATTCAAACCAGATGTTGCCAAATATGACAATTTTAAAAGATGCGTAGGATGTTAGACATATTTTTTTTTTTTTAAATTGGGAATAGAAAATTTTCATAAAGCTTTGTTATTGTGATCTATCTTTGACAATGCTTTCTATCTCTGAATTTTATAATATATATATATATATATATATATATATATATATATATATATATATATATAATTTTATCTTGAGTTGTTTATTTATTTTTTTTAAACCTTTCACGTATTCAAAACATCCACAAACTCCGTCGTTAAAAACCTTAATCAAACAAAAAAATAAGGAAATAATATTACCGGTATTGATTGAGTCTTTTTTTATGAACCAATTTTTTTTTCAACGCTGTGCATTTTCCCATTTTACTTACAGATCGAAGGATGTAAAGTCACCAGCTGTCCCCCCCCCCCCCCCAGGGCTTACGTGATGACAGCCTTAGTCTGAAATAACTATGGTGGTGTAATACCATTTTTTTTAAAAAGTCCCAGTGAGTGTGGGATGTTTATCTCTTAGATCATATAAATTAGGTCAGTGTTGCCAGGGCCGCTGAGAGAAAATCTGGGTGGGGGGGGGAGGGCCCGGGGCTCAAAGGCATGAGGGCCCTATAACTATAAAATGTTAAGTTAAATAATGAGCGTATATTTTCAAATTTTATAGAAAATACTCTATACTTGTCATGATCAATGCCCCCTCCCCACCCTTTTGGGATCTCTCTCCCAGCCATCATTTGACAGATTATAAAGCATTCCCTGACTGAAACATATCACAAACAACCATTTACTAACTGCTGATGTCAAAAAACAAAACAAAGCGTTTACCAATAAGAACGTATCATAAACAAAGCATTCAATAATTGCTAATGCCATAAACAAAGCATTCGATAATAGCTAATGCCATAAACAAAGCATTCAATAATTGCTAATGCCATAAACAAAGCATTCAATAATTGCTAATGCCATAAACAAAGCATTCAATAATTGCTAATGCCATAAACAAAGCATTCGATAATGGCTAATGCCATAAACAAAGCATTCGATAATGGCTAATGCCATAAACAAAGCATTCGATAATTGCTAATGCCATAAACAAAGCATTCGATAATGGCTAATGCCATAAACACAGGCTCGTAGCCAGGAATATTAGATTGGGGGGCCGAAGATATTTTCGGGGGGGGGGGGGCGAAGAAATTTTTTTCGGGGAGGGGGTGCCAAAGAAATGATCGGGGCGGATCTAGACAATTTTGACGGGGGGGGGGGGGCAAAACTGTTTTCATTGTTGAAAATTGGTCTTTGAACAAAAAATATTTCGATAATTTAATGATGTATTACCTAAACTTGCGATAACGATGGGGGGGGGCATGGCCTTCCCCCTAAATCCGCCCCTGGTTGGGTAGAAGAAATGCTCGGGGGGGGGGGCGAAAATGGAGGCGCGAAGCGCCGAAAGCTTGCGAACGGAGAGGTGGGGTTTGGGGAGGGGATCTCAGTGAGTCCCCTCCCCAAGAAATTTTTTGCAGTTCCATATCTGGAATGGTGCATTTTAGTACCGATTGTTTAGCTATTAATTAGACATATATAATTTTAACTACGTTTCAATAATGCATGGCATGTTGCAGTTTTGTTAAAAATAATTTAAATAGTAAAGAGTTTTAATAATAAAAATTTATTGAGGCTGAGCAATTTCTGATTCCTGTTATAAATATATTGACCAATAGTTCTGCTACACAATTGTTACATAATAGATTATTATACTGTTTGTTTAATTTACAACCCGGGAAGAACGACAAAGATGCATGAATAAAGCTTAGCTATTTGTGTGATATTTCTTATAAAATATTGAAAACAAAGAACAGATCTATCAACAACAACAATCGCAATTATTCAATTAAAAAAAAAAATTAATTCTTCTAAAAAGTAAATTTGCAAATTAAATAACATCACTCAGAAATCAAGGAGTTTGTACTTTTTTTATTATACATATGTACATGGGCGTCGCTAGGAATTTTTCCAGGGGGGGAGGGGAAAAATTTTCCAGGGGGGGGGGCAAATAACAACTGTATGACATTTTTTTTAAATGTAAGGGGGGGGGGGGCAAATGCCCCCCTTGCCCCCCCCCCCATGAATACGCCCGTACATATGTATAAAAATGAAGTCAGAAGCCAATGTTATTTTATTAACTTATTTAAGTTGCTAGTTGTCCTCAGAAGATATCAATATTTAAAACTAATACAATGTTGCGAACAGGCCCATCGACAAAAATTTCGGGCCCCTGGGCTGATATTAATATTTTAAAAAGTTGATTGGGCAGCTCAGTCCGGGTCCCTAAAACTCGCCGGGCCCCTGGGCATTGCCCCCCCCCCCACTCGCCGGCACTGGTTGCGAACTTATATTACTATAGTTTCAAATTTGCAAACTTCGTGGTTTAGCCAGCCCCGTAGCCAAGGGGGGCACTGGGGGGCCGTGTCCCCCCCTCAGCTAGGCGTGGAGTGCCCCCCACACTTTAAAAAGAAGAAAAAGAGGAAAAAATAAAGAAAAAGTAAAGGTGCCCCCTTGCTGGGTTTTGGTGCCTCCCTGCTTACTTTGACCTGGCTACGGGCCTGGGTTTAGCACTGAATTTACCTAAAAATGCTTCAGCATTCAGATTGTCTGTTAAATCTTTTTCAAATGCAAGCAGGAAAAGATTGCTTAGACGCTTTTGTAACATTGATCTGCGATATTGGGTGAGCATTCGTGTGAGGGTTGAGAAACTGCTCTCACACACGGCTGTTGAAGCCCCAAATGCCAATGCTGCCCAAAATACCCAGAAGTGAACTTCAATAAGATTCAATCTTTTATGCCCAAAAATTAGATAAGCTATATATGTAAGTATATATAAATAGCCTGAATGATTGCCAAAATATAAACTTTTAAGTTTTTATTATTATTGATTTATTAAACAAAATGATTGATGTTTTATAGCCGTTATTATTAAAACTTTGTCAAAAAACTCAAATCATGCACGGGGGGGGGGGGCTCAGGTCATGCACGGGGGGGGGGCTCAGCCCCCTCTAGCCCCCCTCTGGCTACGGGCCTGCATAAACAAAGCATTCGATAATGGCTAATGCCATAAACAAAGCATTCGATAATGGCTAATGCCATAAACAAAACATTCAATAATGGCTAATGCCATAAACAAAGCATTTTACCTATGGAAACATATCATAAACAAAACATTTCCTATTCTTAATCTACTGTCTAAATCTCCAATGTATAATTAAGCAACACTGACATTCGCAGTCCAGACAGATATATTTTTGGTCAGCTAACGTGATCGTAAATTTAAGACGGTGTTATATCTGTTAATGACATTTAATGTCATCAGTGATGGTGGATGCAGAACAAATGAAATCGATTCTTCTATTTTAGTTGGCGAGTACATTGTAACGTTGAGCAAATCTTCAATCTAGGGTACGATTTTTTTTTTTGACATTAGAAGTTTATCATTTGTTTTTTTACACGCGCAGTATCTATCTATCTATCTATCTATCTATCTATCTATCTATCTATCTATCTATCTATCTATCTATCTATCTATCTATCTATCTATCTATCTATCTATCTATCTATCTATCTATCTATCTATCTATCTATCTATCTATCTATCTATCTATCTATCTATCTATCTATCTATCTATCTATCTATCTATCTATCTATCTATCTATCTATCTATCTATCTATCTATCTATCTATCTATCTATCTATCTATCTATCTATCTATCTATCTATCTATCTATCTATCTATCTATCTATCTATCTGCCTATGTGTCTGTCTGTTTTTTTGTTTGTCTGTCTATCTATCAAAAGATCAATTACACAGCTAAATGTTTGCAAATACTCTAAGAACAGCCCTACTTGTCTCCTAGCAACCAGTAATTAAGTCCTAAGCCAATGTATACCTCGGATTAGAGAGTTTCCATCAAGTCCTTAATCAGATAAAAAAAACAAAACAAAGGAAACAGTTTACCTTGAGCTATATTTTAAAACGGATGCACTTAGCAACTGCTGCTCTGGAACCGATGACCCCAATACTTGAAAGCACGCAGGGGCGGATCTAGACAACTTTGACGGGGGGGGGGGGCAAAACTTTTCCATTGTTGAAAATTGGTCTTAGAACAAAAAATATTTCAATAACTTAATGATGTCTTACCTAAACTTGCGGTAACGGAAGGGGTGCATGCCCCCCCCCCCCTAAATCCGCCCCTGAAAGCACGTGCCCAACCGGCTGACGCAGTGAAGAAGTCTTTTGAGTTAAAAACAAACAAACAAACAAACAAAATCACAGTAAACACCGCTTGAATTTAAAAAAAAACTGTTTATTTTGAAGAGATGACCCCTTCAGGACCCCTTCATGACTGTCTTATTGCATGGGCACGCCTGGGCACGTTCCGGAGGCCACATAGTAGACCTTCATGGCCCCTAAGCCATTCGTTCATTTATAATTTATATTTCATTATTTTGAGAGGATTTCGTGTGTGTGTGTGGGGGGGCACCACACTGGTTTTGGCTGGGCGGCCCACAATGCTGTTAAAACGGCTCTGCCCTGCAAAGTTTTGCTTTTCATATAAATAGCCATCTTCACCAGTGCATTTCAATTTAGTATATAAAAATCAAGTGTTAAAAGATCAAATGTTGCGGCTATATAAATATCATTCATTAAGTTATGACTACTAGGTCGAAAAGTGTTGTTCATTTAACTGACATAGAAGTTTACACAACTCCTGTTTATTGAGCAAGGTACTTCCCCTAATTGAGCCTACTGGCCAATGGTATGTTTGTAAACACAGCCATCTGGCAGTCAGTTGGAAATATTTTTTCATGAACTATTTCTTTGTTTGTATACTGTCCAGTTGACATGCCAATATTTATTGAGCTAGGTACTTCCCCTAATTTAGACTACTGGTCAGTGGTATGTTTGCAAACACAGCCGTCTGGTTGACATTCGGTAGAATTTTTTTCATGTGGACATACCAATGTCCATTGAGCTAGGTACTTCCCCTAATTGAGCCTACTGGACAATGGTATGTTTACAAAACACAGCAGTCTGGCAGTTAGTTGGTACAATTTTTTCATGACCTATTTCTTTGCTTGTTTACTGTCCAGTGGACATGCCAATGTTTGTTGAGCTAGGTACTTCCCCTAATTGAGCCTACTGGCCAATGGTATGTTTACAAACACAGCTGTCTTCAATAAGACATTTGGGGGTAGTACAACTGGACCGGATGTGCTGCTATTCAAGCGCTTTAAGACGTTTTGGCCAAAAATAAGGCAGGCAGAATTTAGTATATGCCACGATGTTTGACTGGACAAAATCTCAAGCCATTAAAAGAAGAAGTCATCACATTTTGTTCAAATATCCTCCAAATGAAAGACAACTCAAGATATTTGCCACGTGAAAATTACAAAGAACTGACTCTGAATCTTATCTTCATGGGAGGACTTCCCCCCTCCCCTTTGGGGTGCGTTTTCGTGTTCCAGGAGCTTATCACCATACAAGGTGGATGTCTAAAATAATCTACATCATGAATATTTATCTCTTCCGTCATCAATTCAAGCTGACTAAGCATGAAGACAGATCAATTGCAGAATTTGGTATCTTAATATCCTTGGTTTACATTAAAGCTTGTATTCAGTGTCCTATTCTAGCAGACGCACCTCTGAATGATCTGGATTTCATAAAGCTTCTTATTGATTATAAAAATGTTTCTCCCTTCATTTCTCAGACTGCATTGAAAACGATTGGCTGAAACTTCTGGTACCTTAGTGCGGAACTCATTCCTCTAGTTCTCTTTTCTCAACGTGTCTCAGTGGATGAGAAAAACAGCCATGCTCCTTGCTTGAGGCAATTCATGGAGAAATCTTCTGATAATCAGAAGAAAGGTGCATCCGCAGCATAAATGATCCTTCAGCACTTCTTAATGTGACATTAAAGGATTTTGTGACCTCATCATCGCTGCTCTTCTTTAATGCTCTTCTGCTTCCCACAAATTTTCTCATGACTGATGCTTCCACCTGTCAACAAACTCCATCCTTTCAGAAGGCAACAGCAGTGGTCTCTTCCTTGAAATGTTTCAATGACTGTGCCGAGCGTTCAATTGCGCTGGCATCATCATTCAACTCATCTCTCACCAAATCAGAGGAGGAAAAGCAGAACTTGCTTCAAACTGTTGAACAGCATTGCAAAGAGTTTCCAGATGCAAAAAAAAAAAATCATCTGTGCTGAAGAGATCGCAACTTGAAGACCTTCAGGACTTAGAAAGCACAGACTAAAAAACGTATAAAGTTTATTTTTGAATGGCATACTTAGAACTACTCTGCAATACAGTCAGGTTAATGTGTCATGTAACTAGTATTATTTTACTGTTTAATTCCTACTGTGTAATATAATTGTTCTTTGTATCTAAAAAACAGAATTTTAAATCTTGCAAACTTTTCATTTAATGCAACTGCCGAATACCATAAAACACGAGACAACAAGTGCACTGAGGCAGTATTTATAGGAGCCCAAATGGTGTGAAATTTGGTATATACATGTTTTAAATCACAGTGAACCAGAAATCTAAAATGCTCATAATAAAAAATCAACTTAATGTTTTTCCATTATAAAGTGAGCCACCCTAATATATATATATATATATATATATATATATATATATATATATACATACACACACATCAATTAAGAGCTTATTGAGTGTGGGAAAACATTAAATTAAGAGAAGTTTATTGCAAACAAATATTGATCACTGGATGTGGCCGACTGCTTTTGTTTAACTTGAAATTAAGAGAGTTAAAACTATAGATATGTCTATATATCTATGATTAAAACTATTACTTATTTTTCTCTGTCATTCACTGCTAAATACACATTAAAAAAGGTCATAAACAAAATTTAGAAGGAGCTTTTTTTGTGTGGGTTAGTGAGTTAAATTATTTTAAATGATAAGTGATCTTCCTCTTGCATCATTGATCGCAACAAGATAAACTTACACCCAGAGCTGCAAAATAGTTTATTCTTTTTACATTTTGGAACGATTTATTGCACACTTAATACAAATACGTGTAATAGTAATTTCAGGGCCGCTTTATCATATAGACACAGTAGGCACTGTGCCTAGGGCCTACGGACTTTTCAAGGGCCTACGAAAGCCAGAATGGCAAAAAAGTGCCGGTGCATTCTTGAAAAATATTATTAAAAAAATGAGATCGGGGAGGGCCTACGACTTTGAAAGTGCTTAGGGCCTGCGATGACATTAAAACGGCCCTGAATAATATCTTTGAAGTAATAATAATCGCCTCAGCTTGAAATTTCACTCTAGACTGATCACATTATCAGCCGGACTATTTCACTCCTCACTGATCACATTATCAGCCGAACTATTTCACTCCACACTGATCACATTATCAGCCGAACTATTTTAATCTGTTAGCAATTAAAACATCACAAACAAAATATTTTAAATAAAGGCAGTCGTTCGCGCCCAGTGGTCAATCAGTTTTTAATACATTTATCTTGCTTTAATGATTTTCTATAAGTCACACACAAGTTCATCTTGTTGCAACAAATGATGACAGAGAAAGAATACCTGAATTCACATATAGTCTGTAAATAAATTCACATTTAGTGTGTAAATAAATTCACATTTAGTGTGCAAAAAAATTCACATTTAGCGAATAAATCAATTCACCTTGTTTACGATAAATTGTCTTTCCGCACCAAAAAAAAATATCGTTATCAGGTGACACCTTTGATCCAACATTGTTCAAATCAACAGCTGAAATTAAAATGAATAGAGTGAGGTGGGTAGGGCACATAGAAAGAATGGAAAACAACAGAGGTCTAAAAGCAATATAAAAGGCAACACCAAATGAGAAAAGGCCTATTGGCAGACCAAGAAGCAGATGGTTGGAGGAAGTGGAGAAAGACCTTAAAGTCTTGGGAGTGAGAGAAAGGAGGAAGAAGACCATGGATCGGGAAAAGTGGACAGGAGTAGTATGGCAGGCCAGGGCCCTAAATGGGATGTAGAGCCAAAGGAAGAAGAAGAACACTTTCAATAATTAAAATAGAGTAGAGTTATTGCATTTCCCACCAAACTGATCACACAACCATGACAACAAATAATATTAACAATATAAAACGAAAGATGATTTATCACTGGAAATATTTTAATTCGGTCACACAGAAGAAATAAAAAAAAGCTTCATGTAAATTTGTTTATGATATTTTAATTTAATTTACTTTTGTTTAACGATGGATGACAGAGGAAAAAAAATAATCAAAATGTTCTAATTATAATCCAAATGTTTTAATTATCTTAATTAGTATCAAAAACAGAACAAATCTCAACTAAGTCTGTTCAGGTCAAATATAAACAGTCGACCACGCCCATTGGCCAATCAATTTGTTATAAATGTATCTTGCTTTATTGTTTTCCACACTCGAAGAGTTCACAACTGATGTTATCTCTTTCATAGGATACTTTTCACATCGTCACTTCGACAACGGCCAGTCGCATTCAGCCGATGTTCACATTGATCGGTCAAAATATGAGCATCGGCCAATTTCGCTGATCAATGTCCAACATTGGCCGGCTAGCAAACATTGGCCGTACAATTTATAATACATTTCGATAGAACGGGGGGGGGAGGGGTCTCCAAGGCTTCCGGCGCCGGACAAGTGGTCTATCAGCCTCCCACCACCCCCACCCCCCTTTCCCCACCCTCGTGGCGGCCCTGCATGGAGGCACTACGGAGGACATGGGTCCAAGTGTCCTTACTAGTGCTTCAACAGGAAACCTCTCCTCGACAATTGAACTCGCAACCTCGCGGCTAGAAGAGTCGTTTAGTTAAAGAAGTATTTAAAAAAAACAAAAAAAAAACTAGGTCGATTAGTCGAGAGTATGTTTCTATTTTCTATTCATATCTACTATTTCAATTAAAGATGGTGAGATTATTTTTGAGTATATCAGAGCGCGCGTGCGCGCGTGTGTGGTGTATATGTGTTTGAGAGTGTGTTAGTTTGAATACTTGACTGCCTTTTGATATAAGTAGGTTAACGAGGGCTTCAAAAAAAATGTATCGCTTCGTTACGGAAAAAGAAGAAAGTTGTGTGTCAACAACTTAAGAAGAAAAACAAAACATTCTTTAGATGTTTATCGATCTGTGCAAATATTTGAGCAGTGGTGCTCCAGGGCTCGATTTACCGCCGGGGATATCCCCGGCACTGAGACTTGTCATCCCCGGCTCTGCTTTAGCTAATATATCCCAGCCGCGGATGAAATCATAGACATTTATCCCCGGCTCTACAGAATTTTTTTTTTCATCCCCGGCACTGTTTTATTCTTATATCGAGCACTATAGTGCTCAAAGTATGTGTCATAGTAGGTCGCCAAAAAATAAGTTGTAATAAATACTTAATCGATAACGTTTACACTTTTATATCAGTTTTTTTGCTTTCATCTTTTGTTCTTTGTTGAAAGGTGGGTCGCGAAAACCAAAACAGGTCGTGCGAATCGCAAAAGTATGAGAAGTATGAGAGCATATATATATATATATATATATATATATATATATATATATATATGCAATGGCCATGGAGGCACCACGGAAGATATATCGGGAACTTGAGCCAAGACCTGAAAATTTTCCTTGGTACTACCGGAGATCGAACCAGGTATCTTCAGGTCGACAGTTAAGCGCTTTACCGCAGGACCATCCGTGGGCGATTTTTTTTGTATAGCACTGATAGAAGCATCAATAGCAGTGTGACACCTTTTACAAATGAACATTTATTGAGATGAAAGATCATGTTTTGTTCATTTTGATTACCATTTCATGCTGGATGGTGTCTCGAGGCGGACATTTCATTTTATTCATTTATATGTTTTTATTTTCAATATTTTTCAAATTATATATTTAATATTAGATATCATGATATATACAGGGACTAGGCGTAAGTGTTGCATGTCATAGACATATTTATAGAAAACGCTTTAGAATGGTGCTGTGTTTATTGAAAATATTTAGCATAATCATTCATAATAAAAATGACTACAAGTTTAAATATATAAATAACTTTCATTTATTTACATACTGTATATGTTTTTAGTCTGATAATTTATACAAATATATATCTTTGTTCGTTTGTGCTCTGTAAATAGCATGAAAACATCAATACATTTTTTCTCTAAGAGTTATGACCAGCAATACTCACACTTCGTGCCTGCGGCAAGTGGAGATAAAGTGTGATGTGTGGTTTCATATTTAATTCATCTACCCGCGCGCGCGCGCGCACACACACAAACAAGAAAGAAAAGATTTAAAATAAATTAAAATACATAATTTGAGAAAATATTGATAGTAAAAAGATATAAATGAATAAAATGAAATGTCCTCTGTCATTCTGCTCGAGACACCATCGAGACTAACAGCATTTAGATTGAAATGGTAATGAAAATGAACAAAACATGATCACTCATCTGAATAAATGTTCATTTGTGAAAGGTGTCACACTGTTCTTGATGCTTCTATCAGTGCAATGCACGTTTTAAAGCTAATTGGAAAACAATTCAGTGTGTTGTTATTGATTGTCATATCGGCAATATTGGAACATAGTTCACCTCTCATTTTGAGAGATAGATTCGGGTAGATAGATTTATTTGTCTTGTATATCTATGATTTTTATCTATTTCATTTATTCTAATTTTATTGCCTGATTGGATCTTTCTTCTTCCTAAGACAGTCAAACATTAAAATATAGACGAGGCATCATCCTTTCAAAAATCTGCGTTGGCCGAAGACATTTTCTTTATTTGTCTAATGCTTATTTATCTTAATACCACGAAGTACTAAGAGAAAACCAAGTGGTACAAACTAATATTCTTTTATTTTAAAACGAATATCAAAATTTTCTTCATAAACTTTAAGAGATATTCAAACTTGAAACCCTTCTGTGTTATTGTGTATTTTCTTTTTTAAAACGTTTTAACCGGAAGTGTAGGATGTATTCGTGTCAGCCATTATATTGTTTATCTTTATAATAGTTCATGTCCTCTCACCATGACCTTGGCTGTCTATTAACCTTTGAACTCTAAATTTTATCGGATCATACTTCCCCCCCCCCTTCCCTCTGGCCAATATTGACGACTTAAGTACGACAGTTTAGCTTGAACAGTGAAATGTTGGATGGGGTATTGACACTGAAAGGAAGAAAGCAAGAGAGTAATAGATATATAAATACACATATATTACAGATGGATAACACGAAAGATCATTAGATACATAAATAAAAATATAGATAGATAGATATGTTTTAAGATCCCGGTTATGAAAATAGTCAACCCTTGACTGTGATGGCCCAACAGTGACTATTTGCCCCCCCCCTCCCCTTCACCCACCATCCATCCACATCACAATCATCGAACCGCCATTAATATTTATCTTTACAGATCTGGTTGGAATCAATATTCCCATTTTGTTTTCCCCATTTTACAGTAGTTAGCCTCGTGTGAAGGGGAAACAACCAGGTTCAGTGTGGTCATTGACCCGTGTGTATGTCTCTGTCCCCGTGTCCGCATGACAAAAACGACTTTTTCATTGAAGAGACAACCCCCCCCCCCACCCCCTTAATCCTTTCTTTAGTGCAAAATATAAGTTACCACTAATTGGGAGAACTTTTGAATGACTTACTTCCCCTTCCCCCTTTTCCTTGTTGGTACTGTGAGGAGAACGTGGCCTGTTGAAACCACGTCCGAAGAATTGCATGAAGGCGGGTCGTGCCTGTCCTAGTGGTGCTGTGTGTGTGTGTGGGAAGGGGGGAAAGGGGCCCCCTGCCAGAACCGTGTGAGACGGCCCATTTTTTCTACAAGATGCTCATTGGATTAAGTCCTGATAAAAATAGTTTGGAGATAGAAACCCAAGCAAAACGGAAATGGGTGAGGGGAAGGGAAGGGGGGGGGGCGGGCTTGCTTGCACTATCGCTCGAACGATACTGCTTGTTAAGTAGACTGCTGTGTTTAAACATTAAAAAACTGACTTGTGTAGTGTTTACTAAATCAGTTAAATATTACACATACTTACAGCACGGGGGGAGGGGGGTAGGCTACATTATCAGAAAATAATAACTTCTCTAAATGGCATCTCTAAAGACAATAATGAGTCAATAATACTTGACATCTTATCAGTAACAGAGACACAATTGAAGTAAAACGGGGCTGCCTACCCCCCCCCCCCTCCACTTTCCTTAAAATAGATTAAATAAAAAAACAACTAGCTGGTATCCTAGATTATATAGATATAGGACTCGGAGCCTTTTGCTGAGTATTGTGGCGCCTAGATTATATAGATATAGGACTCAGAGCCTTTTGCTGAGTATTGTGGCGCCTAGATTATATAGATATAGGACTCAGAGCCTTTTGCTGAGTATTGTGGCGCCTAGATTATATAGATATAGGACTCGGAGCCTTTTGCTGAGTATTGTGGCGCCTAGATTATATAGATATAGGACTCAGAGCCTTTTGCTGAGTATTGTGGCGCCTAGATTATATAGATATAGGACTCGGAGCCTTTTGCTGAGTATTGTGGCGCCTAGATTATATAGATATAGGACTCAGAGCCTTTTGCTGAGTATTGTGGCGCCTAGATTATATAGATATAGGACTCGGAGCCTTTTGCTGAGTATTGTGGCGCCCTAGATTATATAGATATAGAACTCAGAGCCTTTTGCTAGGTATTGTGTCGTCTTGTATAAATAATAAAAGAAAAATCTTACTGAACAAAAAAAATCCAGATCCATTATATAGATAGAATCTTCTTTTTTATGTTTAGATGGTCATACAGACATGCGGTCATTTAGATGGTCGTTGAGATTGTCATGCAGACAGTCATTGAGATCTTTATATAAATGATCAAAGTTGGCAGCCCTGAATTAAAGACAAAAGACCGAGGCTAGGGGGGAAAAAGGGGTGAAAATCGTATCAATTTGTAGGACGTTTTTTTTTATAGTGCCACACGAGTTACATTAGCCTCGTCCCCACTCCACCGCCTCATATTTCTGACGGTCTCCGCCTATGGCCATACAAGAACGGCCTGAGGCGTCCCTGGGCAGACAAAAGAATCGGTGGCCCCATTCGCCCACCAAAGTCAATATGGTATTGTTATTTCCTCTTTTATATTGAATTTACATTTGCTTGGCGGCCCCCCGTGCTAGTGCACAGTTTGCATATGCCTAAGGCCGCCATGGAACGACTCTGGGTATTCGTCCATTGAACATTAGGCTACTAAAAATAAGTTTTAATTAATTTAAAAATATATATTAACCCCCCAAAATGCACATCTTGAAATGACAGTGATGTGCTTTTACATAGATAAATACTACTGACACACGATTAACTAACAAAATAAATTAATGACCTGATTAGATCTTATATGCATAACTGTCATTGTTTAACTTAAAAAAATATAATGTAACCTGACAAGTTTTAAGCTACTGTTACAACAATACACCGGTAGAACATGTGACGCCCTTGAATGCACCCGTGTAAAAATATCGATTTACTTTAACCCAGTTTTAATCATAAAAAGTTGTTCAAGTCGTCAAATCAACAGCTTACTCAATCAATGACATATATACATGTATATAATGATATATAACAGTATGTTTTACAATTTTGTTGGGTTTTTATTAAAAAAACAACTCTTTTTTTTTAGGCGAGACAAGACGAGAGAAGAGAGACGTAACACAGCTGCTGGCTCGCTTCCACGCGCCCGCTGTCAGCTGGTTCATGTTGCCGCCGTTGTGTGTAGCTGTGTGTATTTGGTTCATAAGTAGAGCAGTAGTCACACAGCCCGCTAACCTCAACACACATCCACACAATGTGTGTATGTGTTCGTGTTCCAAACGCAAGAGAGCTGTGATAGGAAAAAAAAAAGAGAGGCACATTTTTATGTAATGAAATGGTTGAAGGCTAAAGCTTTAAGGAGAAAAATGACCGACTTTTTTTTTCAAATACATTGGAAAGATAAAAAATACATATATTTGTGACATTTTACCTGTATTCAAATAAGCGATTTTGTCAATAGTGCACGAGGAAAAATTAAAATGGTAAATTTAGATTTGTCCAAGTGGAGACACACATTCTGGCAAGCAGGCGACACGGCCTACTGACTGAATATTCTTGGATTTAGCAGCATTTCTTGTAATTGTGGCATGCTTGACATAAATGCGGATATTTCTTACACATTTGGATTCATGTGGATTACCTGAATTAGCAAAGGTAAAATATGCCTTATTTTTTATGTTCTATGTTAAGCTATATTTTAGAACAGTTTAAACGTGCACATGGCGTTTGTTGTGTGCTTATAACACATGTTGAATAATATGATGATGTGTTGTCTCCTGGGACACACACACACTTGCATAAATAACGGTAATATATGACAAATTGTCATCGTCGATTACTTAATAGAATTACAAGCTATTCCTTACTTAGCAAATATCTTTTTTTATATAATTCAGTGACGATATATGGCTTACATCAAAACATTAGTATGATTAGAAATATAATTGATACCGTCAGGCATTTACTGGCTATACTAAAAGTAGGCTAAACAGGGTTGTACTTAAATTATTTACAAACACAGTTTAGTTTTTCCCGTCAACCAAGTTAAAAGCGAATAATACATTAGAAATACGATGCGATCAATTCATTATTGCCACCAAGGTCCATGTATCTTCATGTCCACGGTCATGGGCGTCGCTAGGATTTTTTTCAGGGGGGGGCAAAAATTTTCCGGGGGGGGGGGGAAATAACAACTTTATGTCATTTTTTTAAAATGTAAGGGGGGGGGAGCAAATGCCCCCCTCTTATATGACATTTTTTCAAAATGTAGGGGGGGGGCAAATGCCCCCGCCCCTTGCCCCCCATGAATACGCCCATGTCCAAGGTTGTCCTGTACGCGTTATCATCGGGGCTGGCGTTCATTATAAATTAAAAGTCTTTAATACTTTATTTATTATTAGACCAAGAGGATGAGGACATCGTGTGACATCCATTGAGAATTATTCATTCAACCAGACGACACCCAAAGTTTAACAAAATGGAACCCAACACACTTAGGATCCACCCCTTTCCCCCCCCCCCCTCCTTTTTTTTCTCATCCTGACCCAGTCTTGTTCGACTTGTCTCGAACTTCAACGTTTATGTAACTCATATCATTCTCACCCCACCTCCCCAACCCCCCCCCCCCCCAGGGGTCGTATCCTTGACGCAGTGCACCCTCCCCCACACCTGATGTCGTGTCATAGGGAGCGAGTTTAAAAAAAAAAAACAACTGGTGGCGTTATATTATGACTTTCAGATATTTGATAGGATCAAGATATTATTCCACTCACTCCAGCGCCCTCAGGGAGTTTGGTGAACCAGACGGCTTTCATTTGGTAGGGGAGACAGATACGAGTGGAGTTTACCCCCCCCCCCCCCTCTCTCTCTCCTTCTCTTCACTGGTCGCGTTTTATCTTTTTCAAAGCACTTATGTAAGTCTATAAACCCAATCAACCCCCTCCATTTTTATTTATTATAGTGCAGGGATTCACAAAAATTTGCGAATCGCGACCCACATGTAAATAACAATAACACGAAGACAGAAAGGAAAGCTAAAAAAATATTTGTATAATTTCTTCGATTTAAGTAATTCCTAAACGGTTTAATACCAACTGCAAACCAGCTCGCGAGCCGGTTGTGCCCCCCCCCCCCCCCACACGCTTAGAACCACTGGGCCGAGTACTTACATTATACACCAGGCTAGTAAAACCCACCATTCTACCGTACTGTTCTTGGTACACTGTATCGGGTCTGTTTACAAAGCATGTGATACCTCCATTTGGCTACAACTGGTTGATCTTGCTGCACCGTACTTTGACACACCTTTTATTTAATGCCGCACCCCCCCCCCCGGCCTCGTACACCTTTCCCGTTATTTCATACACACACAATACAGACCCATATCGAACGACCTGTGCATTCCGTAATCCATGACTCCCCCCCCCCACCCCGTTGTCAACCATTTTCCCCAACAATGAGGTCATTAATGTGTTGCTTCGGATTGGCCTACATGTATGTACACGCTTCTCTCTGCACAAAGTGTTGACTTTTTATTTCCTCCTTCATCACAATAACTTTCTTTGGCCATATTTTTTCAATATTTTAATTTCAAAAGACAATCAAACTTTATTGTGGTCTTATAACATTATGTAACAATGTTTGTTCCTGGCTTCTAAGTGTTATAATTCAACTGCTTATGTCTAAAGACTATCGAAAAACGACAACATTTATTACAAACTTTGATTTTATGACCACAGCCCTGAAAAATATCGTGACAAAACAAGGAAATGTATATTTTCGTTCACGCGGTCGAAAATCACTTTAAAAGGTTCAGGTTTTCTAGATTTGAGAGTGTACTTCAAATCACTTTCTGGAAGAAACACCCAGAATGTAGTCCACCATCATGTTTTCGTTATACTTTCCTTGGTAACGACGTTCAAAGTCCAATATATATATATATATATATATATATATATATATATATATATATATATATATTGACATTTCGTGAAACCACCTCGATGTCCATCAGCAATGACACCGTTTTGAAGTCTCCGATGACCATCCACCCATAGTCGTCATACTACAAGGTACTCAGCAACTTTACACTGGTGTAGTCCTCTTTGAGATGCACAGAGTGAGCCTTATAGAGAGATGGGTAGTTGTTTCCGTAGTGAAGCAGCACAGCTTTGAGGCCTCGGGATGAGATGTCTGTGAATAGGCGGGTTGCATGTGATACCTATAGCCTCGAATAGACCTGCCACATTGTTGCACAGTCACAGCCCGTCGTGCCGACTGAAGAAAATGGAAAATGTTTGGTGGGCGCATTCATCCAACAATTTCCACTGCTTGAGCCTTGATGTCAGAAGCTCAGCATTGGACTTGGTAAGACCAAGGTCTCTGATTAGATCATTAGCGTCTTTCGGGTTCGCATCTGTGAAATCGTAATCCGTTATCACCAATGACTTCCTCGCTGTCTGACTTGCTGCTGTCTCATGATGATGGCTGATTCCTTTTCCGGAGTGTGGAAACAGGCAACTCGGGGCAGTTTGGTACTGGTGCAGTAAAAGAAGGAATGTAAGGATAAACGATATAAGGTGTATTCCTGCCAGTACGACATTTGGTAGGATCCACCATGCAGAAGTAGCATTTGCTTGATAGCGGGATAGCAAACTTCATGCCTCTTTTCTCACCTGTAACATAGCAGATATAATTAATTAAATAAATTTATAAGCAGAAAGTTGTACACATAATGTAATACAATATACGATAATAGCATATAACATATTTAACTATAATACATTAGTATATGTGAAAATTGTGTCAATAGCTACTCCTGTACAAGTTCTAAATCATTGAAATTCTATAACATAAAGCACTGTCATATAAGCGAGCAGCAAAATTTTATCTTACCTTCAATAGTTTTCTTGAAATATTCGCTTGTGAAATGAGGTGCCCATGACCTGTCTTGATACCCGACAGGCATGCCGAAGTATGCCTTGTAGGCCTCGCACATGCTTTCACAGAATACTTTCTGGCTCTTTTCTTTATAAATTGTCCACGTACACGTAGCATAATTCATCTGCTGGGTGCAAACAACCTCTTGATGCCGTCTAAATCAATAATTGCTCTTTAAACTACGATCTGTTATTCTCTTACTCAGCAATAACATAAACCGAAATTTCGGTTTGAGTCACCTGTGCTTTTATACTTGTATGACTACTATTGGGCAGTCCTAGAAAGTTCTTAAAGTTTCTTGAAAGAATATTCTAAAAAGAATACTCAGCATTGAATGCGAATCAAGAATTTTCAAGAAAACACGAATTTTAAAATATCATTATCACGATCACAGAAACACAGTTTTGTGGAACAATAACCATTCTTTGTTTAAGGCGCAACGGATTAGGAAAACACACTTCGTACTCAGTGGCAAAAAAAAAAAAAATTGCTACATTGTGTAATTAGTCAGTCGTTCATTTCGCAAGTTAAAGATGAGTGAATAATGATAAAAAAAAATAAATAGATGAGAATTGATGTTTACACATTGTGTGTGTGTGTAATTAATCGATTAAATTTAATTATGCTCTACCGCGGTGTGTTAATTATCCGTTATCCAGGTGTAAAAGTTTGCCGTGGCGAACATTACAACAAAGCGGTTATAGTGAGAATCATCGTCCTTTGCTAACCCTGTGTAACAGCTTTTCACGAAGCTTTAATTTGACTACCGCATTGGTAAGGTTTTGCTCGTTCACCTGTTAAAGAGGTAAACAACAATGGAAGTTATCATGTGTAATGTAGTTTAGCATATTTAAACCAAGGACATAAGTTGTCAGTTAAAGTGTGTTTTTTTTTTTTATGCACTTGGGTTTTCTGACAGACACGGTTTTTTTGTGTGTGTGTGTGTGGATACATAAGTGTGTGTACTGGGGCCTGCCCCGGGCAGCGTGACGAGAAAACCATACATTTTAGCCATCAGTAAACACTCAGGAAGTAAATTGCACTATGTAGCAGGGGGTGACCAAGCGTGTAGAGCCGCAACATATTTCACCTGGTTTCCCCCCCCTCCCCCCCAAAAAAAAATCGCCCGCTACGTCCGTGATTGTAAATAATCACCGATAAACCAGGGATTGGGGCGCATTAGGCTAGCCCAGGGGTCGGCAACCTTTTGAGACGGAAGAGCCAAAAGTTTTAATTCACAATTTTCTCAGTTTTTGAAGAGCCACTAATTTTTTTTTTTCAGTATTATGGTATTTGATTAGGATTGGGTATATAAAATAATATAATTATTATTATTTGCGCATGGAACTGGGAGGCATGGAAAGAGCCGCATGTGGCTCGTGTGACGTGGGTTGCCGACCCCTGGGCTAGCCCGTCAATAGGAACTTCCAATCCAGTCTCAGGTTGGCCTGTCAGGCAGGCTTGCGGAGCCGTAGCCGAGGAGCCGGGAGCCGCTACTTTTTGCCGGAGCCGGAGCCGAAAAAATCTGGCGGCTCCACGGCTCCCAAATGTTTTTTTTTTTACAGCAGAATTTTTTTTTAGCTTTAAAATTACAAATTTGTTTGATTGTTTGCCTCCTACAATTTGTAATAGACTAAAAACAAAATGGTAGCTTTCTGTATTTAACAATTTTATTATAAACAGAATATCTGAAACAGAGCAGATAAATTTATAAGGCTGTGGCTATTCGGACCCGGGTCCCAATAAAATTCGATTGTTATTCGGACCCGTGGCAAATATGCACTAAGCTTAGCTATATTTAAACTTTAGTAGACGGAACCCGAAAAAATAATAATACAGAGTCCGCTTAGTGAAACCCTAGACACTGAGTAACGATTAAATCATACAATTCAAACAATTATAAAAAAAATAAACAAAAAACAATAATAAAGTTTATGTATAGCTAAACTAAGTGCATATTTGCCACGGGTCCGAATAACAATCAGACTTTATTGGAACGGGGTCGGAATAAAAATCGGAGTTTATTTGTACCCGGGTCCAGGCCCGTAGCCAGAGGGGGCTAGAGGGCTGACCCCCCCCCCCCCGTTCATGACCTGAGTCCCCCCTCCCCCCGTGCATGATTTGAGCTTTTTGACAAAATTTTAATGATAACGGCTATAAAACATCAATCATTTTGTTCAATTTTGTTTTAGGGGCCCGGACTGAGCTGGCCAATCAACTTTTGAAAATATTAATATCAGCACGGGGGCCCGTGTCACCCCTGCCCAGGGACACGAAATGTCTGTCGGTGGGCCTGTTCGCAACCTTGTATTAGTTTTATATATTGATATCTTCTGAGGACAACTAGCAACTTAAATAAGTTAATAAAATAATATTGACTTCTGACTTCACTTTTATACATATGTATAATAAAATAATAAAGTACAAACTCCGTGATTTCTGAGTGATGTTATTAAATTTTCAAATTTACTTTTTAGCAGAATTAATTTTATTTTAAATTGAATAATTGCGACTGGTCAATTTGTTGTTGATAGATCTGTTCTTTGTTTTTAATATTTTATAAGAAATATCACACAAATAGCTAAGCTATATTCGTGCATCTTTGTCGTTCTTCCGGGTTGTACGTTTAACCAACAGTATAAATCAGGTATCTATTATGTAACAATTGTGTAGCAGAACAAATGGTCAATATATTTATAACAGGAATCAGAAATTGCTCAGCCTCAATAAATTTTTGTCATTAAAACTCTTTACTATTTAAATTATTTTTAACAAAACTGCAACATGCCATGCACTATTGAAACGTAGTTAAAATTATATATTTCTAATTAATAGCTAAACAATCGGTTCTAAAATGCACCATTCCAGATATGGAACTGCAAAAAATTTCTTGGGGAAGGGACTCACTGAGGTCCACTCCCAAAACCCCTCCTCTCCGTTCGCAAGCTTTCGGCGCTTCGCACCTCCATCTTCGCCTTCCCCGAACATTTCTTCTACCCCACCAGGGGCGGAATTATGGGGAGGGGCCGGGGTACATGTCCCCCCCCCCCCCGGTTATCGCAAGTTTAGGTAATACATCATTAAATTATCGAAATATTTTTTGTTCAAAGACCAATTTTTAACAATGAAAACAGTTTCGCCCCCCCCGGGGGTCAAAGTTTTGCCCCCCCCCCGTCAAAGTTGTCTAGATCCGCCGCTGTACCCCAGAATCAGTTCTTCGGCACCCCCCCCCCCGCCGAGAAAAAATCCCCCCCCCCAATGCAATAATCCTGGCTACGGGCCTGCCCGGGTCCGAATAGTCACTTCGAATTTATCAACAATAAATATAAATACTGAAGTCTTAAAAATATTTTAAATAATGTATCATTTTACTATTTGCTAATTTGATCATTGAAATAACTTTTTATTACTTATGAAAATGGCGACTAGTGAAACCTCGATCGAAAATAATGATACGTTTCTGGATGCACTGAAATGGTTTGTTTTTAGTAAAACCGACAATGGACAATGCGTATATTTTCAAGTTCCTGACTATGGGGGTTAACGCGGCAAAATTTGCATAACTTTTTAGCAGCGGGATGTTAGCGTGGAGCAATTACAAAATTTTTTGTCTCGTGTGATACTATCTTAATAGGGAGCCGGAGCCGTCAAAATTTGTGGGAGCCGGAGCCGAAAAAAAATATGGCGGCTCCGCAAGCCTGCTGTCAGGTACAGCTACCTGCTTTATTGTGTCATTGGCCCAAGATCAGCTGGCAGTAGCCATACAGTAGTGAATTAGGGTCTCACAATTCAGCGGCTCTTAACTTTTTTCTTTTCGCGACTGTACCCCTAATGATGCAAAAGTATGTCCACGGGTGGACATCACACGTAAGCTCGCGAATAAATGATATATTTTCATCACGGAATGTGCTCACCTTTCTAATGCGATATTTGTGTCAGATATCCATTTAAGACTAGGTGTAATTGAGGGACTTTTAACCATTTTCGTCTAAGCCGAGAGTGCAATGACAATGTAGGCACTACAGGAGACTTAGAGTGGGACGGATGGTCGAACGGTATAAATCGCGCGACTTTCGACCCGCGGGTCCCAATTCGATCTCATACGAGAACTAAAGGATTTTCTTTTTAGTGTGATAATGAAAGTTTCCCCATATGTCTCCCGTGGTGCCTCCATGGCTATTGCACTATCAGCTAGGATTGGGATGACAGAGGGGCACTATAAAAAATAAACTATCACATTAGTGGTTTACAGGATCTAAGACATTTACATGGTCTACAATATGCATCGTAATACTAACGGTAAGGTACGGGCATGTCTAAATATTAGATCCGTCCCTCTTATGCCGTTCCGCAAATCGACACGCTGGGGCAGAGGTGGCGGCTAACCTATGGCACGCGCCACAGTCGGGCACGCAGAGCATCGCCAATAAGCAATCGACTGAAATATCACTTCCTTTTATGTTAATCGGAGTGTTCGTACTTTTGCTATAAATAAGTGTTTTTTTTTTGGTTGAATTTCGGGCAAACGGTTCGCCGCCACTGCTCTAGGGGGGAAACATAAAAAGGCCAGACACGTTTAGTTTGAGAACCGATGGTGTATAGAGAAAGTTAAATATCGACACAAGATGGCGACAGGCTGCTTCAATCTTCTTGCTTCACTAGAGTACACAGATTGGATGTAAACCTTGGAGTCTAAACCAGCTCTCTCCATCTTTTTAAACTCCCTGAACTCTTTTATTTTTCATGGAATTAATTTCAGTTTACATCAGTTTCTACGTGTCACATGTTCTATTAGTGTTTGCTATTGCTGTTGACGTATTTTGTATCGTGTCTTGGAGGGGGGGGGGGGGCTGCGAACCACAAGAACAGAAGGACCGGGCGAGGAGCGAAAAATAAATAACATGGCCGGATCTAGAGCAAAGGCATGAAATTTTAACATAAGGTAATATAAATAAATAAATATACTAAACGGGCCGTGCTTGGTCCGCGGGCCATAGTTTACGCCTGTCTTCTCTAGCAAGTGCTCCGCACATCACATAAAAAAAACCGCAGTGGCTACGAATACGGCAGACGTACTCCGTATTTTTTTTTCTGGGGTACGTGATAGATGTGGGCATGTGCGGCAGACGGACTGCATTTTATTGCTAATTTTTGTTTTCGGGGCTGGTGTTAAGGCTAGGGATAGGGTTAGGGTTAGGCGCAATATCTATAGCCGGGCCCCGAAAAAAAAATAATACGGAGTCCGACTATCGCGCATGCGCACATCTACAGCCGTAAAAAAATAAAAGTCCGTATAGAGCGCTAGAGCACATCTATCACGTACCCCGGAAAAAAAAAATACGGAGTACGTCTGCCGTATCCGTAGCCACTGCGAAAAAAAAAAAGCATTTTTAATAAAGGGGTTACAGTCGATGCCTTTGTGCCAATATTAGAAACCGCTATCGTCATTCAACCGTGACATTCGTTGTCGAAGTGAAGGTATGGTTGTGTGTGTTGTGCAAGCGGATGCGTGTAAAGGGGGGGGGGATCAAAATATATTGACAAGGGTGTATGTGCCAATAGCTACTTTCTAGATTAATACAACTGCGACGTATGCATTCCTCAGTCTGTGACAATATTAATATACTAGCTGTACCCTGCAAAACCTTTGCATAGAGTTATATCCCCTTAGGCTTGATCGGTAGGCTAGGTTATTTTTGGTTTCGGGCAGATCCGATTTTTTTCATGATTGCATTTTAAACTGGGAATACTGTTGTATTAATTCTTTCGATTTAACGCAGAACCCAAAATAGCTTTTATTATATTAGATATTTATACATAGATATACAAATATTTATTTTCTCCATAATTTGAATTAATATACTGCATCGTTAGATCCGCCGACCGCGCGGATGAGAGATAGTTGAATCAGCCCACAGCATGTATTGATAGATAATAGATAAGTATGAAATGTAAATCAGTCTGTCGGCCGTCACTAGAGTTGACGCGACCGTCAGATGTGTAAAAAGGTTGTACAACCCTGACCCGCTTTCCCTAGTTTTCACGTAACACACAACAGTTGGTTGATGCGACTTACACAATAGTTGGTTGATGCGACTCACACAACAGTTGGTTGATGCGACTCACACAACAGTTGGTTGATGCGACTCACACAACAGTTGGTTGATGCGACTCACACAACAGTTGGTTGATGCGACTCACACAACAGTTGGTTGATGCGACTCACACAACAGTTGGTTGATGCGACTCACACAACAGTTGGTTGATGCGACTCACACAACAGTTGGTTGATGCGACTTACACAACAGTTGGTTGATGCGACTCACACAACAGTTGGTTGATGCGACTCACACAACAGTTGGTTGATGCGACTCACACAACAGTTGGCTGATGCGACTCACACAACAGTTGGTTGATGCGACTCACACAACAGTTGGCTGATGCGACTCACACAACAGTTGGTTGATGCGACTCACACAACAGTTGGCTGATGCGACTACACACAACAGTTGGTTGATGCGACTCACACAACAGTTGGTTGATGCGACTCACACAACAGTTGGCTGATGCGACTCACACAACAGTTGGTTGATGCGACTCACACAACAGTTGGCTGATGCGACTCACACAACAGTTGGTTGATGCGACTCACACAACAGTTGGTTGATGCGACTCACACAACAGTTGGTTGATGCGACTCACACAACAGTTGGCTGATGCGACTCACACAACAGTTGGCTGATGCGACTCACACAACAGTTGGTTGATGCGACTCACACAACAGTTGGCTGATGCGACTCACACAACAGTTGGTTGATGCGACTCACACAACAGTTGGTTGATGCGACTCACACAACAGTTGGCTGATGCGACTCACACAACAGTTGGTTGATGCGACTCACACAACAGTTGGTTGATGCGACTCACACAACAGTTGGTTGATGCGACTCACACAACAGTTGGTTGATGCGACTCACACAACAGTTGGTTGATGCGACTCACACAACAGTTGGTTGATGCGACTCACACAACAGTTGGCTGATGCGACTCACACAACAGTTGGTTGATGCGACTCACACAACAGTTGGTTGATGCGACTCACACAACAGTTGGCTGATGCGACTCACACAACAGTTGGTTGATGCGACTCACACAACAGTTGGTTGATGCGACTCACACAACAGTTGGTTGATGCGACTCACACAACAGTTGGTTGATGCGACTCACACAACAGTTGGTTGATGCGACTCACACAACAGTTGGTTGATGCGACTCACACAACAGTTGGCTGATGCGACTCACACAACAGTTGGTTGATGCGACGACGCGTTAATCTGACGATTTTTGAAGAAAGAAATATTTACATTTAAGTTATATTTGTGTTTTTGTTTTCAGCTATTTATATCTATCTTTTCCCCTTCCCCTCCCCCTCCCCCCCCCGTCTCTCTGCCAACTAATATTTCAAATAGTTTGATTTCACGTGTTAGTGTTTTTTTTAAAATATGATTGTCCTGGAGAAAATCTGAAATCATTGGTCTTATGTAAGACTCGTAGTTATTTTGTAGTTCCAACTAGAACGAATTAAGATGTGATGAAACATTTTAAGTGTAAATACAAAGTACAAAGGGCTTAATACCTTCCCTATAAAGTTGACAGTTGACAGGTTTAAGGTGACCATTCGATTTAAGGCCTAAAAAAAAACTCGATAGATGTACCTTTAACTTTAAAAAGGACTTTACTTACGTCACAGACTGACCGATATTTACGTTGCCGTTAGCTGATATTTTTTTTTTTTGACCATATCTGTGAGATTAATTTTTTTTTCTTTTTTTTTTTTGAGAATGTAAATCCTAGAAACTGACCCTTATATTGATTGCGATGTGATTAATGGTGGTGTATTATCAAATTTGCCCCGATGGTGGTGTTAGGCATCTCAAATTGATTTTTCTGTACTTATGATTAAGTTTATTGATCTTGTAAAAATTTAAAATGAACAATGGTATAGTTTTTCTATTAATCATATATTTGAAGGTACGGTTAAAAATGGCTGGCATTCCTTACTTTAAAAAAAAAGATATATCGTTTTGTACAATTTTAAACAACAAATATATATATATATATATATATATATATATATATATATATATATATATATATATATATAATGAAGGTGCTTAAAAGGAACTATTTAATGTTTTATTTATAGAATATCGTTAGTGCTTCATTATAAAATTATTGGTTGGAAATAGACATACTTGCTATTTATATGCCGACAACGCTGTTTTTCGTATACAGCAACACTGTACTAAGTACATTAATTAATAGCTTTCGCATTCGATTTTAGACCTTTGTAATATGGTTTTTTTTTGTTTCACTGATTTATTTAGTTGTACAGCCCCCCCCCCCCCTCCATATGTAGGTGTTACGATTACAGGATTGTCCTAATGCTAATCCTGGCCACGTACAGAGAATAGATGTAGATGGTCTGGTGACAATATTTCTATTTTTACAGCTCGCGTACAGTCTCTGCTAATAAGTCAACAAACCCCGGTTTCTTTGCAAATAACACAAGTTTTATTATGTTGACGCCAGTTCTCCTCGCATACAGTACTTCACTTTACGTCACACTCTTCCGCTCCTGCTCTCTAGATCTCAGTCTCGCTCCTCTATCACCTCCTCTCTGACTTACACACAAAACCGTCCTGCTTATATACAGTACTCAATTGGCTTTGACATCGGTGATTAATTAGTTGTAATTAATTCTTAGTCCGACTACCTCTACACTCGGGATAATTTATGTGACGGGTCTGTGGGGGTGGGAACGTGATTTGATATCTAAACAAGGAACCCTATGACACCCTCCAACTCAGTTATACCTCGTGAGAAGATTCTGCCCCACGACTTTCGTAACGGTTCCAACTTCATTCTACGTGTCACGGTCACGAACATTCTTTCCCAGGTAACTTGTCTCCGTGAGCCATCAGTACCACCGGCGACTCACAAATAATTAACATGGGAGGGGGACGATGGGGCGTGCTTTCGCGTAAATTCTTCTTCTATCTGGTCACAATGATGCACCCCCTCCCCACGCACATTTTGTTCCTAAACCGTAAACTATTGTGCTAAAATAACCCACATCGTAACAGTAGGCCTATATATTCAAAGACTGTATGATTGTATAATATTTTACTTTGCAGGAAAAATAAACAGTCGCCCGCCATTAAGGAAAATCGCAAGACTCCATTGCATATTATTGCGGTCACATATGGTTCCGTTCGTATATGTTTAAAGCTAAAAATGGCACCGAACGTCTCAAAATAGATTAAAAGCCAATTGTTTGAAACATGGGACCGAGGAGGTGAAATGTAACACCAGAACATTTCCAGAATGTCATCTCTCTGAAGGCTCTTTGTCCCTCTAAACTTCATGGGGAAACTAAATATTTTCTCTCTCAACATCGACTCCTTTCAAACCATCGATCTGTTATTAAATATCTCCTCCCTTCCTCCCTCCGCCACCCCGTCACCCTTTACCTGTACTCATGGCGCCACATACGCCCTCACACTACACGCCCACACGTACACGCTCAAACACACACACACACACACACACACACACACCCTTCACCAGCCTGACTTGTATGTTATTACAGCCCGCCTGGCTCATTAATTCTGAACAATAATTTCATATGTGAGTGTGTGTGTGTGTTAATGTGCGTCTATGTTATCGAGAGTGTGAGTGGTTTGATGATTTAGGCGCACCGCTCCTACGGACGAACATCGGTTTAAATTAAAACCCAAAGAGGGGGTGGGGAGGCATTTGCTCCCCCCCTTACATTTACAAAAAATGTCATAAAGTTGTTATTTGCCCCCCCCTCCCCGGAAAATGTTTGCCCCCCCCGGAAAAATTCCTAGCGACGCCCATGGGTGGGTGGGGGGGTCAATATCTTTATCAGAAATGATTTTAAAAAAAATATTTTTTTAGCAAACACACAAAGAAATATCCTTTTTTTAAAAAAAGAGATAACAAATATAGAAAAAGAGAAAAAAAAAATGTCTCTCTAAAAACAATGGGTTGGCTGTCACACAGCTTATTTATACATGTCTCTGGGTCGTTGTCGTCGTTGTTTTTGTGTCAGAAGCCACCGTTTGGTTTTAGCCTGTTATTGACACACCCACCCGGTTGGTGTATCGTCATTAGTCTCTCTCTCTCTCTCTGACATTTATTGATTGGCTTGTGGTGGTCGTAATTTGTATCAAGTCTGACGGCTTTATGTAACAGTGCTGCCAACTCGGATGTTTTTTGTATCCAGATCAAGAAATCATTCTGAGCCATCTAGATTGAAATAAAAAAGGATTTATGTGTATTAGATGAAATTTATTTTTCAGTTACATATGAAAAAATGATTATTGTTATTTACATTATTCAAGATTAAAAAAAATCCATTCTTCTGGGGAAAGAGTTGACAGCCCTGATTTAAACACTGTAACGCGTGTTTAAATGAAATGCATGCAATTGTATAAACTGACCTTTACAATCATACCGTGAAAAAAAAATATTTCAGATAAACATGATGTCATTGTGGTAAAGTGGTCTCGTTCTGGCGAAACATTTTAGTTATATAATTTTATCCCTGGTTACCAGGATATTCAGACATTTTAATTAATTTCATTTTCATAAAAAAAATGGGTTCATCGACCAGATGACGCAGCAGAAGTTTGATGTAGCTGTGAAAATGATCTGCAAAATGACAAAGCTACAGACATTCCCCGTTAATTGTAGAGTAGGGCTTTACATCGTTTTAACACCTTCCCCATGATGGCTACATTGAAACCTTTTAACGCCAAAAATAAATGCTGTTTCTGTAAATGTTACATCAAGTAAATGTACCTTGTATCTTGTTTCATTCAAGGTAAAACACACGCACGCACTCACAAGCAAGCTGTCCAGTGGTTTCAACTTCGTTGTATCGACAATAGGTTGGGGGAGTGGTGTTTACTATTGCAATCAGGAGAGTGATACACAACGATGCCACAGCTTTCACATCTAAAAATACATTTTTTAAGAGTTTTAGGGACAGTAGCGCGTGGGTGTGCCTGCCACATGACTCTTGAACGTGGATAACATCTGATGAAGTCATCCATGCGTCAGTTTATCCATCCACCCATGAGTGGACATTTTAAAAAAAAGGTACCATGTGTAACAATAGCTTTAGATAAGTCTGTACAATTTTAGAACCACTGGTTCAGTTGGTTAGTTAACATTGAAAACTCATGGGTACAGGACACAGTCATATGTTTTGATAACTAGAATTCCAGCGGTATCTTTGTTTAGGGTAAAATTGGTTGTCATCACAGGTCTATGACCCACAGAGGTAGGTGACGATAGATGTAATTAGGCAGACAAAGGAATACTAGCCCATAGTGAGTTTTTAGCCGCACCAATCCCTAGGCTTGAATAAGATTCATTAATATGTAGATGAGTTAGAAAGGATGTTGGGAGGCCAATCAAAAGTTCTGGGCGTTTGGGGCACGTGATAATTCACCAACACATAAATAAGAGATGTAGCTGGAATTTCAAGAGACTGACGAGAGACATCGAGACCTACCGATCGACAGACTGACGATAGAGATAGAAACATCAAGACACCATATTAGATATACGTACTCTTGCCTGTAGGACAGTATACATATTAGATATACGTACTCTTACCGCAAGACAGTATACATACTAGATATACGTACTCTTGCCTGTAAGACAGTATACATGTTAGATATACGTACTCTTACCGCAAGACAGTATACATATATTGACAAGTTATTAAGTATACGTACTCTTATAAGATAAGACAGTATACAGGTGTTCAGAGAGAAATCAAGTCATTAAATATACGTATTCTCACTCATACGAGAAGACAGTATACATTCAGAGATAAGTTGAAGTTTAACAGTACACAGTCAACGTTTATTCTGCTAAAGCATATTTGTGAATATTTCTGCACTTGAGTGCATTTATATGTGTTTTACTATTATTTAAATAAATATTATTGAATCGTGGAACTTGGCTTTATTAATGGTGTTTTGTGTGTGTGAGTGCCAAGAGACTGAACGCTACCATCTTTGAAATAAAACCAGAGAGAACATCGGCTACTACATAACCTAAGATCAACAAACTACATAACATTTAACAACGTAACATTATATACAAAAAATATAGTGTTACACCATGCGCACTTACTCGTGGGTCAGTTGGTCTGCGGGCGAAGGACAATCACTTCTGTGTTTTGAGAGAGTCGTCAAACGCGTGTTTATATATGTGCGTGTGTGCATTCATGCGCATGTGCATAGCACCTGACGCGTGCACTTTGGTCCACATTTCCGTCTACGGGGATTGAAAAAAGGGGGGGGGGACAAATTAACCTTTGCCCTCTCTATGCCCTTTGCCTTCAACCGATGCCGCTCAGGCCTTACCTAACCGGTGACTCAAGATTTTGGTCCCCATTCGAACCGGTAGCTAGCCAGTGCCGAACCTAGGGATTTGGGGGCCCGGCCTCTTTGGGGGGGGGCCCTGCATTTGTACATTCGACACCATGGTATGAGATAATGTACTTATTATTTAAGGTAAAAAAAATTGGGGGGGCTTCCCTAAGGCTGGGGCCCCGGGGGGATTTTCGAATTAGGACTCCTTTCTCCCCCCCACCCCACCGTAGGTACGCCCCTGTATCTAGCACCGCTATTATTACATGACAATATACAGACCGGTCACCGATTTACTCGGTCCGAAAAAAAAAATGGTGTGTGTAGAATGGAATGCGGTGGGCGGTGTACAGACTTGCCAGGCCGGGTCTCAAAGCCTTTTTTGAATTGTCGATGTACTTTATGTTTTTACGGTTAATGGTCATCTAGAGTCAGAAACTGGAACGTTCATTGTGCGGGGCTATGAAAGCTTTTGTACAATACGTTTTATTGTTGACATTGTTAAACTTACAAAATTGTGTGTTTAGTTTCAAGGTTTTGTTTACCTCTTTTTTTATGTGCAAACGTCTTGCATCGGGTTCATTTATTTATTTATTCAGCTGGTGGCTCATACTCATAACATGTTTACTCAATTACACTACATGCATACACTCTAACATACTGTTGCACGCACTTCAAATAATGTTGCGAAGTACCCCGTCGGAGGTGCCAAATACTGTTGCGAGGTCAGGCCCATAGCGTGCGGTGGGGGGGAAGGGCCCCCCATGCGTTTTGTCTGCCCCCCCTCTGCTTATTTGTTCTACTTAGTAAAATGTATTACCTGCCCCCCCCCCCCCCCGCTATTGCCTGGCCCCCTGCTGTAGAGTTTTCACGCCACGGGGCTGTGCGAGGTTCTTTTATTAACTTGCAGTAAGATGTTACAATTTTTCAGTCAACAACATTGAGAAACGAAGTCGACGCCACTTGAAAGTAACAATAATAATAATATTTAATTCTTGAATATAACTGCATGAACATGAACTGACATATAATGGTGAACCCAGGAGGAGTACAATAAGTACTGTCTAGTTACAAACTACAACACATCCGCCATACCACGATGCCCAAAGCTAGACTGATCTCACAACTGCTAAAACAAAGCACGTGCTCCCTCCCCGCTGTCGGTTGTAGTATACGTCATTTTTCGCGATGGCGGAATGACGCCATAGAGATTGTGGTGGACGGAGCCTACCGAATTGCGTCATCAAACTTCGAGTATACTATTTCTCCACATATAGGCTACTCAATTACACTACATACATACATACACTCTAACAAATGATAGTACGGTGGCTTTGATACATAAAACCGGTTTTTTTTTGCTCTAAATTACCAGTCCCAATTTGATTCCAGATTGAGATGAACAGGTCTAACAGGCTTTATAGAACGTTCGAAATAGGCTAGCTTATTAAGAGTCCCGTGAATATGTCGTGTAATAGGAAATCAGGTAAAACCATCACATTTCGAACCCCCTCTCCCCACTTAAAAAAAATCGGATATTTCCAATAGTCGATTCCTATAATCGTCCCATCACTTATACACATAAATACACACTTATATGAAACTTATATATTCTTACATATAATACATGTTGCAAACACTCACTATACTCACAAACACACGTTATTCATGTACAGTAGGACCACTAATAGTCCGTCTTTGCCTGTAGTCGACATATTGATTACATATATACCAGTACTGACATTTTAGATTATTGGGATGGATGGCCGAGTGGTGTAGATACTCGACTGTCGACCTGAGAGTCCTGGGTTCGATCCTCCCAGAATTTTTCCTGGTGAAATTCGGTGCAAAGTCGTCCCACAAGTCCACCCAGCTTTAAATGGGTATCTGACTTAAGTTGGGGAAGTAAAGGCGGCTGGGCGTTGTGCTAACCACACAGTCCCTTTATATGCTGAGGTTATAGAAACAGATGAATTCTACACTTCATCTGCCCCGATGGCCCGATAGGGCTAAGGGAACTTTACTTTTTTTTTTACTTACTATGAGAAATCCGAGAAATGTTCTTCCCATTTTTTTTTAAATACCATGTTTCACACTATGTATTTATGAAAGCTGTAAAAATTGATATACATTGTGGTGTGTGTGTGTGTGTGTAAAGTCCCTATAAGGATGATATGAAATCTCTTAGATCCTATAAACCACTAATGGGACGGTTTTTATGGTGCCCTTCTTTCATCCCCACCATAGCCGATAGTGCAATGGCCATGGAGGCACCACGGGAGATATATTGGGAACTTGAGCCAAGACCTGAAAAATTTCCTTGGTCCTCACCGGAGATCGAACAGGTCGACAGCACGACCATCCGCCCCCTATAGATTGTGGTTTAACTATTCGTTTTTTTGTTGTTGTTGGTAATTTACCCACAAATTACCGTAAACTCATAATTTTATAATACAAGTGGCACGGGTGTTGTCAACAGTGCCGAGTCTAGGTATTATGGGGGCCGGTCTCTATGGGGGGCCCTGCACTCTGACATTCGTCACCATGACATGAGATAATGTACTTAATATTTAATAATATCATGTAAAAAAAATTGTGGGGCTCCCCCTGAAGCTGGGGCCCCGGGGGCACTTTCGAATTAGGTCCCCCCCTCCCCTCCTCCCAGGTACACCTCTGGTTGTCAAAATGAAATGAAAAAAACGTTCAAGGCATCCAGTATCAGCACTTACGAGAATCACAAACAATCGATCAAATCATAAATAGAATTGGACTGACATTTCGTAAGTCGGTTATTTAAAAATAAGAAACGAATTGCCTGATCGATTATTTTTTTTTTAGAATGTGGAACTCATTTAATTTAGTTTATTGTTGCTTTGAGTTCGTCCTATTCACTATAAATTAGCAACTGTTAATTACTAACAGATTGGCTTTACCTGTTTATAATTGGCTTCCATTCAGAGACCCTACGAGATCCGTGGTAAGGTTGGGAATTATTAGATCCAAAATAAAATTTGTCGTTTTGGGTGACTTCGGGGGACATTCACATCCTCCTGGAATCGAACCCGTGATCCGCAAGATGCTGACCAGGGCTCACCCACCACCACCACGTATATTGTCATTATAACGCGCCTCCTCATTATAAACCATTGCATTTCAAAACCTAATGGGACGCCATAGTAAAAATCACCACCAATCCGCGGCCCGTCTAAACGTCTGGATACTTTTTACTCTGATTACTCTCTGACTCAGATCGACGCCGACTGTTGTGTTAGTGAGTCGCGGCGTACTCTCAAAAACAAAGAAACTATAACATTACGAAAAAAAAAAGAATAAAATAGGTTGATTTGTAGGCCAGTGCTTCCCAAACCTCCGGCATGTGTACCCCTAAAAAAACAACTTACATATATTTTTTCTTATGGTCTTGGTTTCCCCTCATTTCATTTTTTTTTCGTTTTAGATAATGTTCTCATCCCAGTGCAGCGCGTTCCCCCGACCAACTATTTGCGTACCCCTTGGGGTATGAGTATCACACTTTGGGAAACACTGCTTTAGGCACATGAACACTGACCACTATATATATATTTACCCAAGGGCTGTATATTATGAGCTCATTTAATCTTATTTTTTTTTAAAGATCGTGCATTATTACAATGGTTTCATTTTTATGACATTCGTTATCCTACTGCTTTCGTGTTTGTTAAAATGTCATCAAAAAAGAACCAAATGATCATTATGTAAAAAAACAAGCAATCTAAGCCTGTTCCATTCTGGACACAGGACGTGTTAGAGCATTTTTATATTATGTATCAGTACGTATGCTATCCTTCAGTAAATATTTGTAAATTTTGGAAATGTTTATAAATTCAATTGTGTAATGCATATATCTGAAAAAAGATATTAAAAAGACGTTTCTTTGTATTTGAAAACAAAATTATTTTCTCTTAAATCTAACTACAAGTGGATTGTGGTCACTGAAATAGGACTTATAATTGAAACATTCTAAATTGTAGTCATTTAATCGAAGAAGTTTTCAATTTCTGCCCCGGGCTCTTTGAAATCTTGATTGAAGTCCCAACAAATGATGACTTTTGGTTGATTGAGCTGTGCTGCAAAGTTGTCATTGATTATGGGTTTTATAAAAAGTAAGGGAAGTAAGTCATGTTGAATAACTGTTACAAAAATAAATAGTGATTTCGCCCCTTTGTTTAGCTTATAAACTATATATAATATATAAGCCCCTTATGAGCCCTGAAGCCCGGTCCTGAGAGGTCCTATCGCAAAATAAACATTTGATGTACACATGGTAGGCCAAGACCTACAAAATGATATATACATCATGGGTCTAGGACTTATGTTTGCTGAGATATAGGGCGCTCCATTATTATTATAGTTTATATAGTAAAAAAACGGTACTTTATAAGGCCCCTTTTACGGCCCTGAGAGGTCAGATCGCGAAATGGAAAAAAGTCATTTCTTGGCAGGCCAAGACCTACAAAATGATATATACATCATGGGTCTAGGACTTATGGTTGTTGAGATCTAGGGTGATGACAGACAGACAGACAGACAAAACGGGGACAATAGAGCATTTTTTTTCGAAAATGCTCTAAAATCCGTTAATAGTGGGCAGGTGCTGATTTGGACTTTTACCTAACACTCAACATTCCATCCGCTCGATGTTTGCCAGCGACATTAATTTCATTGTTATCATCTGCCTCAGCCCAGATCTGGTAAGGCCAATCGATGTCCGGTGTCATGAATTGATCATAACGTTTGCGATCAATCGAAGCTGCACTATTGTCAAACCAGTGAAGCAAAAATAAACAAATGGTTGCGTCACTGAGCACACCGTTGACACGCTCTGTTGACCTAATTATCGCGCTCGTTTTTCTCCATACTTTCTCAGCTCTCTGTGTTGTTTTAAACTCGTCTAGTCAGACCAAATACTGCTTTTTTTTTCGGTGAATATTTTTTTTATTTGATTTGGCTGTCAGTCTTTAATTATTAATCTTTACAAAGATTAAAAAAAAATCTGGTTTTAAAATGATTTTTTTAAACAGAAACTTATGGGGGGAAGGGGGGGGGAATTAAGATTCTTAACGTTTTCAATAAATTTTGATTTTTTTTTTTTGTTTGTTTATGTTGATAAAATAGTCTATATAAACGAAATATCTTTTCACCAGATCATGCAATTACGGTTAAAAAAAGAATTGAAATGTTTTGATGCACAAAGTTGAGGTGTGATATTTTAATTGTTTCGTTGACTGTGGAGATTTGTTGTTTTTTTTTTTTTAAAATAAAGCTGGAACCTCGGTTTATGAGCCTGGTCTGTTTCAAAGTCTTATTCGCGAACCGCATTGTACGTGAACCGAATCATTGAAAAATTATATGCAGGAACCGGTGTTGCCATTTCAGCGTGCCTAGCTTTGGTGATCTGTTATTTAAAATAAATGGGGGACAGGGGGTTGGGGGGGGGGGAGAAGTCGTGGCCTGAAACAGAATAATTCCTGGTTCAATGCGTCTCGTATTCTCTGTGTGTTGTTTTTTTTTTTTTATTCTATCATGAATGAATTCATACAAATCAAATAAGTTCTAATGCTGTGAAATAACCGAATACATAAACAAGTCACTACTCAAATCACTTTCAGCAATACGGGGATTGGGATGGGATGGCGGTTAGGGGGGGGGGCGGCTCACATAGCATTAGTACCCCAGGCAAACATTTATTGTCAGGTTTACAACCGTTTGTTCTTGGAACTGTTATACTCTCCTATCAAAACTGTTGGTCGACTGAAATGTTTTAGACTTTGTTACTGTAAACTCTTTAGTCTTCTAAGACCTTTTTGTTTTTAATACCCACGTAAAATTCCCTTTTTTTTTATACCCCAGTTAACAAATTAAACATGTTATTAATGATGGCACTGTTGAACATTAATTTTTATTCTTGAATTTTTTTTTTATTCTTTTTTAAACTGACATTTTTTGTTGCCATTTCTATTAAATATGTGTTCTGTTTTATTTATTTAAGATTAATAATTTTCTTTTCCCCAGAAGTCGCTATGAGCGCCGTCATTTGTCACGGAAGTCGGACAGACACCATTAAGGGGAGCTAACTGGAGACATAAATAATCCGAAATGCCTCACGGTGCCATCCCCTTTCCGTTCGGTGACTGTCGTATCTGCAACGACAAGGCCACCGGGTTTCACTATGGAGTCGCCACTTGCGAGGGATGTAAGGTAAGCCGTGAGAATAGCCAAGGGCTCTGGCCAGTGGCGCAACCAGCAAAAAATGTTGGGGGGGGGGCTCACATATAGAAAAAAAATGCTGGAGGGGGGCTCACATATAAAAAACGACAGTTTATATAGAAAAAATTTATGATGATTTGGTCGGGGGGGGGGGGCTCAAGCCTCCCCCCTGCCCCCCCCCCCTGGTTGCGCCACTTGCTGTGGCGGTGGTCTTATCAAGCCTTTTTTGTTAACTGCTTCGCGCGACCTACCGTGATTTAGAAGCTTTTTTTGTTTGTTTGTTTGTTTGTTTGTTATTGCGACCCATCTGTTAAGATAGAAACAAGAGAACCTAAAATTAATTGTGTGTGTCAGACGTGGGCAAACTGCTGCTCGCGGGCTGTTCCTTCCTCTCCCCCCCTCCCCCCAAATCCCTGGTTCACACCAATAACGTTTTCATTTGGTTGATATCGTTTCAAATAAACTTTCCACCCACCTGCTCATGTGCCACACCCCCCTCCCCCCATCCACCCTGTAAGAAGAGTACAATATAGCCTGTGGCACTAAAAGTTCGCCAGGGGACGGATGGTCGTGTGGTAAATCGCTCGACTGTCGACCTGAAGGTACCTGGTTCGATCTCCGGATATTTCAGATCATGGCTAAAGTCCCCGCTTTGTCTCCCGTGGTGCCTCCATGACCATATGGTGGGGATAAAAAAAAGGGCTCTGCAAAAAAAAAAAAACGTCCCATTAGTGGTTTATAGGATCTAAGAGATTTCATCTCATCCTTACAGAGGCGTCACGCACACACTAAAAGTTCGCCCACCCCTGGTATATATTCTCGATTTAGTAATTATTACATTTTTTTTCGCAATCCTTACTTTTAGAGCTACTGGCCTCGGGCCAAAAGCAGTGTATGAAGACAGACAAAGAATGATTTACAACCTTTTTTTTAAAAGAAACGTGTATTGGTATGTTGAATCTCACCATAGTTTATTGTTTGTTTGCTGTAGGCTACCACTATAAATGGATTTCAATTTATTCACAGCTGTTGCTAGAGAACCATAGAATAGTCCAGAGGGTGGGGGGAAACATTTTGAGGTCGCGGTCCACATAATGACAATAAATTTGACATGACCAAGAGCATATGGATGGAGAGATAATCTAATAATATAATAGTGATTTGGGTTCTGCGTTAAATCGAAAGTAAAGAATTAATACAACAGTATTCCAGTTTAAAATACAATCATGAACAAATTGGATCTGCCCGAAACCAAAGCCCAGGGGTCGGCAACCTTTTGAGATGAAAGAGCCAAAAGTTATAATTTACAATTTTCTCAGGTTTTAAAGAGCCACTAAAATTGTTGTTCCAATATTATGATATTTGATTAGGCCACAACTTGACATCGAAAGAGCCGCATGCGGCTTGCGAGCCTCAGGCTGCCGACCCCTGACCTAGCCTACCGATCAAGCAGAAGGGGATATAACTCTATGCAAAGGTTTTGCAGGGTACAGCCTGTAATAACTAATATTCAAAGTAAACGTTATCGTTATAACATCAAAGGCTAGTGCTGCGCTTCACCCTGAAATGTGTGGCGGGCCGATTAAACACCCCGGCTGGCCGGGCATGGCCCGCGGGCCGTATTTCGCCAATGTCTGGACTTGTTTATAATGTGTGCGCGTCTGTAAATGTAGGTCAACTGCAAAGAGATAACAGTCAGTCGTTATGTAAATTATCTTTCTTCTAATGCCGTGTGCGTGTGTGGCCGGAATTTCAAAGTCTGCAGTTTTTGTTTTGTCACGTGTGAAGTATAGCTATTGGTGTATCCAGTTTGCCGGGACCATCTGTTGGTCGGGAGAAAAAATGTAGCACGTTGCTGATTGGCTTATTTGTAGCGATAATTAACAGCTGAATTGCAACCACTTTTGAACAACTGAGCATAAAGCGTCCCCCGTTTGTATTTTTAATGCCCTTTTCTACATGCTGTGCTTTACGGGTTCAACCTCCCGCATGCACAGTCTCCTGTGGTGCCTCCATGGCCATTGCACTATCGCCCCCCTGCCCCCCCCCCCACCCTTCTTGTTCGGCCTGTCATCATAAATGAGTCTTAATAATTTAGAACAGAGTAAAGAAACATTTGCTGTGTAAACCTTTATTTCGCCTGTCCTGCCTACCCCCCAGTTTAAACGCACACCGTGTTGTGGCTTCACGTTAATTGAACGAGTTCTCCTGTCTACTCGCAATGACTTGTCGTCGGCGTATTGATTGGGATTTTAAAAATAACTTTTCTATTTTTTGTCTCATTGTTGTTGTTTGTTTTCCCTGAGAAGTAACCCCTCCCCCACCACCTCTTTAAATCTTACAATAATAAATAAATCAATAGGCTAGCAACTGACAATAATCTCTCTCTCTCTCTCTCTCTCTCTCTCTCTGTCTCTCTCTATCTCTCTCTGTGCGCGTGTTTGTTTCACGTAATGTGATTCTTATGTAAGTTGTAATTTTCTGTTATTTATTTCGTTTGCCAGCTGTCTCTTGTGTCATTGGCTCCACATTTTTCAAAAATTGGATTATGTATGACCTGTTTCCACATTATAAATATATATATTAGTAAATAAGCCCGGTACCCGGGCCGGCTATTAGGCACGCAGTTTAGTTGAAAATGGTGATTCGCTCACAACACCATATCATTGACTAATCTTAATTCGTTCATAATATTTTAAAGGACTCTTTCTCAATAGTTCTTTTTTTTATATAATTTATCAATTCTCTTTCACTTAGCCCCCACAACCATCCTTTCCTCCCTCGCCCGCCCGCCACCCCCTTCCACTCAAGACATGCCCGAATCGCAGTAGGTCAGCATGTACAAAATTACAAAAAGGGGCATTTAGTATAACTGCATGTTCTTAGAACATATATTATTTTAATTTTCTTCTATTTCATTTTTATTCAAACTGTACATAATTTGCGCACACTACTCCATATCATTTAAAAATCTTAATTCATTAATAAGAAATCCTTGTTGTGTTTAGAATTCCCCAGCATTTCATTTTTATTCAAGAAAGTAAGTCGTCTCTTTTCAATTTCTATAATTTTGGAATTCCCCAGGCTATTTTTATACTGACAGTCGACGCGCGCTGTTTTTTTTAACTCCGTGTGACGTAGAATCTCACTTCGTCTTCAGACTCTTTTTTTTAGCGATGTACTCTTTCAACTCGTGCGGTGCCGTGTATTTGTAACGTGCAGACATGTGGCTTTTATTGCCATGAACATCCTTTACACCGCACGGTGTGAAGGTCTGTCAAACGGTCGAACCACCGTCTATGTTAGCCGATTATGTATATATATATATATATATATATATATATATATATATATATATATATATATATGTCAAGGGTTGCCCCACTAGAAGACCTCGAGAGACGCAATCCAGTATAAGTATTTAAAAGTGACGCGTCATAGTTTATTTGTGAAAATATAATCAATGAACAAACCTAAATAATAATAATAATAACTGGCTCATTGGGAGCCACACATAACTCATCGAATAACAGCTTGCTACTGAATGGGCCGCTTTTTTGGGCCAACTTTCTTATTTATGTTTGTCTACAATCACTGTCGCTCGCTATATGAGTACACATAGTTCATTAAATTAGTACACATAGTTCATTACATTAGAAGCATATTATGAGAAAATGGAGAGATTTCATAAAATATAGAGAGCAGGCAGGTCAAACAGAAAGAGTCACCCGAGAGCCGTAGGGGGGCACGATGACCTGTCATGAGAGCCGTTTAGGACACATTTTAGAAGTTTTGTAATACAAAAAAAAAGTATAGTAGAATATTTAAACTACTTAACCGACCAATGATCTGACGGCTCGCCACGTTCACGGATCATTCAGAATTAAAGAAAGTCAATATGTAATTTAAAAAAAATAATTAATAAACGTTAACTTAAAATTATGTGCTGCCGCTGCCCAGAGCCGTGTTTGTGGGCCTTAGGATGTACGTTGGGAGGCACATTTCTAAGGAACTTTTGCGGCGCCGTAAAGCGACGAACACCATTAAGGCCACTGCTTTCCATATCGTTGGCCCCTTAGTGATCCTGATAACTGGAGCCCTTCTACTCCCTAATTTGTTGTGTCAATTTAGCAAGTAGCTCCTTACATCAATTTAGCAAGTAGCTCCTTACATCAATTTAGCAAGTAGCTCATTACATCAATTTAGCAAGTAGCTCCTTACATCGATTTAGCAAGTAGCTCCTTACATCAATTTAGCAAGTAGCTCCTTACATCAATTTAGCAAGTAGCTCCTTACATTACCTCTTTGCCGCGGACCTGACTGTTAGAAAGGCATGCCATAATCTGGAACAACTAACACACACATGTAGAACCAGTAAACACATATTCAGTAGCAGAGTTCTTCCGAAAATGTCTTCTTTTAAAATACAACTGATTACATTTTAAATTTGTATCAGGTTGGGCAAAACAAAAAAAGTCCCAACGGGGCCAGGGGAGGGTCTTAGCAGCCGCATAGTCTGACTATTCATACGATCATACAACAGCCGCATAGTCTGACTATTCATACGATCATACAGCAGCCGCATAGTCTGACTATTCATGCGATCATACAGCAGCCGCATAGTCTGACTATTCATGCGATCATACGACAGAAATTTAATTTCAACATGCTAGGGACATAATGTATCGATGTCCATCGTTTATTTAGGTTAAAGTATTAACGTTAACTTAATTTACTACAAGATAAAACACACATAAAAGCAAATATAAAACAGAAATCATCTCTGTGTGTTTGTGTGTGTGTGTGTTTATGTGGGGGATTAGGAGGGGGGTGGGTGGGAAGAGTCCTTAAAGACGATTTGCTCTTTTTCTAAGGTTTCAATTGTTTCGCATTTCTTTTGCTTCTCTCTTTCTTACAGTTGATTAAATGTATTACCATAATTCATTGCAATTCTTTAACCTTATTAGATATGTGATAGGACAACAACCGACAGAAACAAAAACAAACGTGTGGAAATTAATATTTTTCCTCAAAAGCCTCCGTCCACCATCGTCAGCTGGTCGTTATTTGTGTCACCTCACGCGCAGTCGGTTGTTATTGAATTGTTTGTTGAGTTATTTAGAGGTGACGTAATACGAAAGCTGTTATTGGCCTGAAGCATCATTGGCTTTATTAAAAGCCCGACCGATTTTAGCCTGTCCTCTTTTATTTCACAGATCGATACATTGTAATTCTGTCCACTACATGACTTAAGTATTATACTGCAATGTCATTAGTAGAATGGTTTATAATATCTATCTATCTATCTATCTATCTATCTATCTATCTATCTATCTGTCTGTCTATCTATCTATCTATCTATCTATCTATCTATCTATCTATCTATCTATCTATCTATCTATCTATCTATCTATCTATCTATCTATCTATCTATCTATCAATCAATCTATCTATCTATCTATCTATCTATCTATCTATCTATCTATCTATCTATCTATCTATACATCCATCTATCTCTCTTTCACTCCCCCCCCTCTCTCTCTCTCTCTCTCTGCCATACATTCATACAGTTTTTTATTGTGTTAAAATAACCTCGGCGAAGTTCTTAAAAAAAATGTTTTTAATTTAATTTAGCCCGCATCGCCTTGGTTTGCGACCATGTTGAACTGCGAGAAACCAAAGTATATCATTTAATTAATAGAGCATTCTTCTGAGATTTATAACCGTGTTAATAATTTTGTGGAAAATGAGCGAACAATTTACACTTGTGAAAGTTTATCCAATTATGAGCATTTTATCACTTGTATATATTTGTATCTGTTTGTGTTTATGAAATGGCAAAATTATGACATCACTAGCAGTTGCCCGTTGCATTCGCAACTAAAGGTTTTATCTCAATAAAATGTTTAATATGAGAATTAATAGGAACTATAAGCACGGAATTCCAAGTGCATAACAAAAAACTTAGTAAATAGCCGGTTTGAGCAACATCTCTTAGTGATCTACCAATTGCATCTAAAGCATGGCTCGTTGCCATCGTGCACTCATCTAGCAAAAACATTTCAGCATTTCGTAATTGATCCGCTGCAAATGTATTGTGCGCAAATTTTGTCTTACTGTCTTCTTTAATAGGAACCATGATAGGAACCATAGATATATAAGACTAGATCGCTTATGCTTATTTAATAGAGACCGAAAAAGTGTTGTATTCGAGACCCCTACTTTAAAAAGAGAAGAGTACAATTCTGTACAGTTCTTTATTTTTTACCGAAAAAAATTTCCTTCCTTTTAATTAAAAAAAAAAATCCCCATTCATACTAGAGGTTGGCGCTTTTAAAATCTACTGATGTGTCCGAAAAAATTACATTTGACGGTTAGTAATAATAAAAATAAAACAACCGTGTACACAACACGAAGGCATTTTAATCTACACTATCTATAAATATTTGTATGATTTAATAAACAATCTATTCGTTTACATTTTAGTAGATTTTAATTAAAGCTTATTTGTTAATAATATTTGTCAAATATGTAATTTTTTTAAACTTGTCATTAATGTGTACAGGCAGATTTTATAAAGAGATTGTTCTGTTTCTCCAGTGAACCTTTAATTTCTGTTACATCTCTTATTTTTTTGTCATTTCCACAATTTAATTTGCGTACAAAAAATTGGCTTTTAGTTAGTGCCACAGATAATAAATTAAATTCTATATTTAGATATCTTTGAAGTTTTTCTTTTTTTTTAAACAGACAGGGAATTATAATAATAACAAAAAAAAAATAGCAATTGTATTCGGTGGTGTAACTAGGCCCGGGGGATGGGGGGGGGGAGGTTCGCTACGGGCAGCGCTTACTTTACCACTAGTCAGAGGCGGTATTTAAGATTGCTCTCTGGCGCCAATGACACCAGCTACGCCTCTGAAGACAGTTATGCCTCTGAAGACAGTTACGCCTCTGAAGACAGCTACGCCTCTGAAGACAGCTACGCATCTGAAGACAGCTACGCCTCTGAAGACAGCTACGCCTCTGAAGACAGCTACGCCTCTGAAGACACCTACGCCTCAGAAGACAGTTACGCCTCTGAAGACAGTTACGCCTCTGAAGACAGTGACGCCTCTGAAGACAGTAACGCCTCTGAAGACAGCTACGCATCTGAAGACAGTGACGCCTCTGAAGACAGCTACGCATCTGACGCCAGTAACGCCTCTGAAGACAGCTACGCATCTGAAGACAGCTACTCCTCAGAAGACAGTTACGCCTCTGAAGACAGTAACGCCTCTGAAGACAGCTACGCATCTGAAGACAGTTACGGCTCTGACGACAGTTAAGCTTCTGAGGCCAGCCGCGCCCGCTACGCTTCTAATTGTGTAATAGTGTTTTAAGCCACAACCCTCACCCGTGTGTTTCTGTTCCACAGGGTTTCTTCAAACGGAGCATCCCCAAGGGGGACAAGTACACCTGCTTCTTTGGCGGTCACTGCACCATCACCCCATTCAACAGGAACAGGTGCAAGGCCTGCAGGTTCAAACGGTGTCTGGACACGGGGATGGCCATTGATGGTCAGTAGGTCATTTTGTATGTGTTGTCCCGTGTTGTTGTTGTTGTTGCGGTTTCTTTTATATATTATATAGGTCGGTGGACACTCCATTAAACATCTTGTTTTGTGGAGCGGTTTTTGGTGAAATTGTGATAAAACCTCCATAGGTCGGCATAGTGGCGCCCGATCTGTGTGGCGCTGATTGTGGGTTCGGCCTCGCGGCGACATTTCCGGTGAACTTGTGTCCACTGCCGTCACCTAGCAACGTCTGATATGGCGATAGCGCACCGCAAAAACCGCCCCCCCCCAGTGGTGAAATGCTGTCGACTTTACAGGCTCAGACGTTCTTATAGAAAGGCCAACTCGGTTACATTCACGATGAAGGGCAGTCTGATCACTTGTCAAGGGCCCCGGGCTACAATAATTAAGTAGTTGAAATTTTTTCAGAAAGGGGTTACAGTTTTCAAATAATAGGGGCCCAATATTTTTAGGCAACGACCTAGAGCCACGTAATATATCTTGCCTGGAACCCCGAAATTTATCTTTGTTTAGGGCCCCCAAAATTTATCTGTCTAGCCTTCCCCCCCTCACAATTAATCTTTGTCTAGGGCCCACTAAATGAATCTGTCTACCCCCCCCCAATTAATCTTTGTCTATGGCCCACAAAATTAATCTCTTTAGGGCCCCCAAAATATATCTTGGCCTAGGGCCTCGAAAAACGTGAGAACTCCTCCGCTTGCAAGACATCATGTGATGTAAATCTAATACTATTGGCTACAGAGTCGATTATCTGGAAGAGTAAATTCTGATGGGTTTGTTTTTTATAGTACGGAAAAAAAAAACACAGAAAAAACTTTTTTTGTTTCATTTAGATTGAATACAATTTCATGCAAGCCTCACAACTGTGGAGAGTTTTCATTTAGATTGAATACAATTTCATGCAGGCCTCACAACTGTGGAGAGTTTTCATTTAGATTTAATACAATTTCATGCAGGCCTCACAACTGTGGAGAGTTTTCATTTAGATTGAATACAATTTCATGCAAGCCTCACAACTGTGGAGAGTTTTCATTTAGATTGAATACAATTTCATGCAGGCCTCACAACTGTGGAGAGTTTTCATTTAGATTGAATACAATTTCATACAGGCCTCACAACTGTGGAAAGTTTTCATTTAGATTGAATACAATTTCATGCAGGCCTCACAACTGTGGAGAGTTTTCATTTAGATTGAATACAATTTCATGCAGGCCTCACAACTGTGGAGAGTTTTCATTTAGATTGAATACAATTTCATGCAGGCCTCACAACTGTGGAGAGTTTTCACTTAGATTGAATACAATTTCATGCAAGCCTCACAACTGTGGAGAGTTTTCATTTATATTGAATACAATTTCATGCAAGCCTCACAACTGTGGAGAGTTTTCATTTATATTGAATACAATTTCATGCAAGCCTCACAACTGTGGAGATTTGTTTTTTTTTATCCAATTGCTTAACACATTTGTTGTATTTTTTTAAAGTAGGCTATGGTTAAAGTCGTGCAGTTGAATACCGTACCTGTGTGGCCAGATCGCTGGTCATTCCAGTATACATTCCTCGTAAACTACAACATTCATTGACACTTCACTTCACCTGTAGATCAACAGTTATACCTCAACAGACCATTTGCTATGTAAAACCCTCTCCACGATATCGCCATCTTGTCGATAGCTCTTTGTATAGCACATACTTAATTTACCCCCCCCCCCTTCCCCCCAATCCCTTTTCCTTTCCCTTTCCAATCCCATACCAGAGACGTTTCCATGTACCGTCCATGACAAGTGTTGTATCGCGAGATGTACGAGTACAAGTAAAAAGTACTCCAAAGTGTACTCGAAGTAGTACTAATACAAGTACTCCATCTCTGCCCCCACACCCCTGTTAATTAGATTTGTAACTGAATAATGCATTGTTTGCCAGATGATGAAATAAATTATTCATCATTTCCGTTCTGCTGGAATCTTTTATTGATGTCAATTTTTTTTTTAAAACCACCGTTACTTATCTGGTGCTGAAAAGATGATGGTATACAGTAATACGTTCATTCAATTACCGTAGACTTCTTACATAGCTACCTCCTGAGCGTTTCTGTTATTTTGTTAACAACCTATTTCTTACTTCATGCAGATAAGACCATAACCATTCTAAAGGCTAGGCCACAGCCTTGGGCTCTACTGTTAATGGGGGGCCCACTTCAAGTATTGATTCCTAATATATATCTGGTGCATAGTGGGCCCCACGTACAGTGGTGTAACTAGAGTTAGTGGCCCCTGGGGCGGACACTAATAACGCCGCCTAATTTACTGTGCCTAAAAAAATACTAAATTGTTGAAAATGAAGCCTCTTGCTGGTAGCAAAGTGGTGCCCCGAAGCGGACCGCACCCTCCGCCCCCCTCTCTAGTTACGCCACTGCTTATGCATGCCCTTTTATCTAGGGCGCCCACATAGGAATGGTTTACAGTAGTACGTTCATTGAATTACGGTTGACTTCGTATTGGTTGATCCTTGAATCAGATTGGGAAGGTTTTTTTTTAAAGACTCGCTGCTCACACACCGCCTTGAATAGACTCTCTGACTCATCTTGACTAGAGTTCTTGATAAACTCGCTGACTCAACATACCTTGACTAGGCTCCCTGATACAACATATATTGACTAGACTTACAGACTCAACACATCTCGACGAGACTCCCTGATACAACATATGTTGACTAGACTCCCTGACTCAACACATCTCGACGAGACTCACTGATACAACATATATTGACTAGACGTACAGACTCAACACATCTCGACGAGACTCACTGATACAACATAAATTGACTAGACTTACAGACTCAACACATCTCGACGAGACTCACTGATACAACATATATTGACTAGACTTACAGACTCAACACATCTCGACGAGACTCACTGATACAACATAAATTGACTAGACTTACAGACTCAACACATCTCGACGAGACTCACTGATACAACATATATTGACTAGACTTACAGACTCAACACATCTCGATGAGACTCACTGACTCTACTCGGCTAGACACTGGACACATCCACCACCTATTATCACCTCGATATTTTCATTGAATCATTTTTTTTTCTTTTATTCATGAAACAATAAACGAATTTGTCTTTTGTCTTTTGTCCTCAGCCGTCAAGATGGGTCGAATCCCAAAAGTGGAGAAGGAGCGGGCCTTGCTGGAAACGAGGCTGCAGAAAAGGTCGCACAATCCGATGGACCTGGAAGACGACGACGACCCTGGTCAGTCCGGCTGTTTTTCATGGTCGGGCTCGAACAGGGCGCCAGGAGCGACTCAACTCAGACTCCGAGCAGCACTGCTCGGGATTGAAAGATATGAAGCCCAGCGACATTCCAGAGGCGGCGCCCAGACCGATGCCACACGCGACCAGGTCTGAGCCGCATGCGCATGGCAGATTCGGTTGCGAAGATAGACAGATGCCAGAGCTCATTCCCAAGTGGAAGAATGGTTTGGATTTCAAACCGTCCATTTCATTGGAGCCTGACTATATTGATGACAGTTTAAGTAACCACATCCTACCAGAGCACCCGCCTTCGTTCTCGTCAGACCCGCCCAGGTACCATGATATTCTTAGCACGGACCATCTTGTGAACATGGACTCTTCCAAAGGAAACGCCGCTGACTTGCCTGGCCGGTTTTTCCCCTCTCAGGGGCCCCACAGTGCCACACACAATTTTCAGCCTTTGATCTCTGTCAAGACAGAGATCGACTGCCCGGCCTTCGCCCCTGAGCCAGAGAGGGAGACCATCAGGTGCGAGAACCCATTCACCCACCCTTCTGAAATCGGCTGTCGCACCACTAGTCTGAATCTCCCAAAGCTCATGTTGTCCGACGAGCTGCCGCTCAACCACGACAGACGTTTTGTTGCACCTTCATGGACAAATTCCATGGCTGCTGCTTCTGCAAATTATAACGCGAACACCAAAGCTGAAGCCGCACCCCACAACCCGTTCTTCAACCCAACTGAAAAGTCTGCAGGCCTGCCAGGCCAGGAAGAAGACAGCAGAAACAGCATCGAATCTATGTCATCGCCATCCATGTCCAGAAGCGGCATGTCGTCCACACCAGTTCCGTGCAGGAGCAGCTACAGCCCGGACATCATCAAAGTCCTGCTGGACCAGGTCGGAGGTGAGAAGATCAAGGGGATAAAACACGAAATAATGAACACGGTGGCCAGCCGGTTTGGGCCCGAAGAGTACGAGGCCACCAAGCAGCTGCTCAGCTCTTACACCGAATCTGCGGATCGTGGTTCGAAAGGTCACTATGCCTGTTTTCCTCACGACCGCTACAGTGAAAACTCTCTGCCACTCCATCCTCTGTCCTCCAACATGTCCCAGCTACCGGGTAACAAGCCTGCGGCTGGAATCTCTCCCACTTCCGGTGCTGTGATGCGCGGCGGCGCGCACCAAAGGGCATCGTCCAACCACAGAGACGTGTTACCTCCCTTGAGTGAAATAGACTTCGGCCTTCGGTGGTTCGGACAGGCCAGCGGGGCCCCCCTGAATGGAGATGATGACGTGCATTTGTCGGATTCTTCGAAACACGCCCCAGCTTTCCCCCTCCCACACACAGAGACGATGGACACAGACGATACGCTGGACATGTGCGCTTCTGATGGATTCGATAGTCAAATGCTCAGTGACCGGTACGACTCTGCTATTGATCTCCGGTCGTCTGATAAGGCAAGTATTTATATGGGCACACATTTCAGCTCTTACACTGCATTATTCAATCAGATATTTATCAAAAGTAAAATCACTCTGTAACTCTTACCTGAATATTTCAATCGAATTACATTTCCTTGAATTCTCTAGGGATAATGATGTTACGGCGATTAGTTTTGAATGACTTGGAAACATTTTACATTAACTTAATTAACAGAATCGAGGGACAGTGGCCAACAAGGTTTGGCGATGCCAACACATTCGCGTCATCATTTTATGAGCTCCACAAATTCGCGTCATTATTTTATGAGCTCCACAAATTCGCTTCATCATTTTATGAGCTCCACAAATTCGCGTCATCATTTTATGAGATCCACAAATTCGCGTCATCATTTTATTAACCCCACACCACAGAACACACACACACACACACACACACACACACACATATATATATATATATATATATATATATATATATATATATATATATATACAGAATGTGCATCGTCAATTCAAAATGATTTTTCCCGAAAGCCACCATATTTGTGATTTATTTATTATGTATCAATATTTAGGTGCTACACTATTATGTATCAATATTTAGGTGCTACACTATATTAAAAGGAAAA